>LR738709.1:361885145-361949427 GCA_902687465.1 Secale cereale
ATACAATGCGAACAGATGCATGACGATGCATGACATGACATGTAACGATGTTAGGTGTGTCCTAACGCAGTACCGGGTGATACTGGCGAAGGGGGGGGGGTTCCGGGAAAGTATTCCCTAGGTTTCGCGTTTTCGGGCGGATGAAACGGAGGGGGAAAGTTGCATGTTCGCTATGCTAGGGACGTGTGGTTGACGAACGGTCTGTGTATTCGAATTCGTCTCGAAATTCTAAGAAACTTTCATGTACAAAGTATTTTCATCCGACTTACGGATTATTTTATATTAATTTCTAAAGTTTTAAAACAAAATTTTAAATTATTAATATTAAATTAATTCAAAAAATACTAATATTGCATCAGCATGACGTCAGCAGTCAACAGAGGTGTTGACTCGGTCAAGCTGACGTGTGGGGTCCACATGTCATTGACTGTGTAATTAACTAAAAGTTAATTAGGCTAAACAGTAATTAGCTTGATCTAATCAAGTTAATAATTAATTAATTAATTAATTAGTTAATATTCTAATTATTAATTATTATTATTTTCATTTTTTATGTTCTGGGGCTGGGGCCCCATGTCATAGGGCTAGTGGCCTAGCGGATTTGGGGGCTAACGGGGTTGGTTACGGGCGCTGGCGCTTGGCGTCCGACTGGGTGAACCCAGAAGCACGGGCGACGGGGCGAGGGGTGCCGGCGCCCCGGCGAGCATGCGCTGGGCTCCGGCGGCCGAGCCAGACGAGCCCGTCGTGGGCGTCAGCCGGCGGCAACGGCAGCAGTAGGCGGGGCAAGGGGACGGCCGCAGCGATGAGCAGAGGTGGCGGAGGGAGGATGTGGCAGAGCGAGGCGGCACGCGCGGTGGCCACTGCGGGTCAGACGGGGCGGCATGCGGCGGCCGTGGCGGCTGCAGGGCCAGCAACGGGCGGCCACGGTGGAGGCGTCCGGCACCGGCGAGGGACGCGAGGGGAGGGGCGACGTGGAGCGGGGAGGTAAGGAACTGCCATCTAGCTCAGCACTTGATTCTCCTTCTGTTATGGGTAAATTTGCGACACCTACTCATGCTATTGAATCTGATATGTCGTATGTTCTTGATGATGCCACTTCTGCTATGTATGATGAAACTACTTCTATGCCTGATACTGTGCCACTAGGTGAATATCTAGATGAACAAATTGCTAAGGTTAGGGAGAATACAAATATTGAAACTGATAATATTTATGAAAGTGATGATAAAGCTTCTCCCAATAGATATGAATTGCCTGTTGTTCGTGAGGGTTATGTTATGGATGAAGAAACTGCTAGAGACTTTCTTGCTTGCAATGATAGATATGATCTTAAGAAATTATTAGCTAAGCTGAAAGAAAAGTCCGTGAATGCTAGAATGAAACATGACCCTGCTTTTGTTACTTCACCTATCTGTGTCACTGATAAGGATTATGAATTCTCTATTGATCTCGAGTTAATTACTTTGGTTGAATCTGATCCTTTCCATGGCTATGAGTCTCAAACTGTTGTGGCACATCTTACTAAGTTGAATGATATAGCCACCATGTTTACCAATGATGAAAAGATTCGCTACTTCTATGTCCTAAAGTTGTTTCCGTTCTCGTTAAAGGGTGATGCTAAGACATGGTTTAATTCTCTTGATCCTGGTTGTGTGCGTAGTCCCCAGGATATGATGTATTACTTCTCTGCTAAATATTTTCCCGCTCATAAGAAACAAGACGCCTTACGGGAAATATATAACTTTGTGCAAATTGAAGAAGAGAGTCTCCCACAAGCTTGGGGGAGGCTTCTCCAATTACTTAATGCTTTGCCTGATCATCCTCTTGAGAGGAACGATATACTTGATGTCTTTTATAATGGACTAACCGGTGCTTTCAGAGACCACCTGGATAGTTGTGTTGGTTGTGTTTTCAGGGAAAGAACAGTTGATCAAGCAGAATTACTATTGAATAATATGCTGGCCAATGAAAATAATTGGACACTTCCTGAACCAGCCCCTAAGCCAACTCTGAAGAAAAGGGGGGTTCTATTTCTCAGTCCTGAAGATATGTAAGAGGCAAAGAAATCTATGAAATAAAAAGGTATTAAAGCTGAAGATGTTAAGAAGTTACCACCTATTGAAGAAATACATGGTCTTGATAACCCGACACAGGTAGTAAAGGTAAATTCTCTTTATAGATTTGATGAAGGTGATATTCCTCGTTATAAGTCTGCTAGCCAATGCTTAGATGAGTTTGACAACTTTATTGTGAAACAAGAAAAACTTCAATGCTTATGTTGGTAGACAATTGCAACACAATGCTTATATGATTGAATGCTTGAGTGATTATCTATCTAGAGTTAAAGGTGAACTGAAACTTATTAGTATACATGCTTCCATGGTCACCACTCAAGCAGAACAAGTACTTATGGCTCGGAATGATTTTCTCAATGAATTAAATAGTAAGAATAATGACTATGCTGTTAGAGTTGCTACTAGAGGTGGTAAAGTGACTCGGGAACCTCTGTATCCTGAAGGCCACCCTAAGAGAATTGAGCAAGATTCTCAGAGAGCTAATTTAGATGCACCTAGTTCTTCTAAGAAGATGAAAAAGTAAAATGATAGAACTTTGCATGCTTCTAGTGAACATGTAGCTGACACACGTGAGAATCCCAATGATATATCTGTTTCTGATGCTGAGACACAATCTGGTAATGAACACGAACCTAGTGATAATGTTAATGATGATGTTCATGATGATGCTCAACCTAGAAATGATAATGATGTAGAGATTGAACCTGCTGTTGATCTTGATAACCCACAATCAAAGAATCAACATTATGATAAGAGAGACTTTGTTGCTTGGAAGCACGGTAGGGAAAGAGAACCATGGGTTCAGAAACCCATGCCTTTTTCTCCTAAACCATCCAAGAAAAAGGATGATAAGGATTTTGAGCACTTTGCTGAAATGATTAGTCCTATCTTTGTGTGTATGCATTTGACTGATGTGCTTAAAACAAATCCCTATGCTAAGTATATGAAGGATATTATTACCAATAAAAGAAAGATACCTGAAGTAGAAATTTCCACCATGCTTGCCAATTACACTTTTAAAGGTGGAATACCTAAGAAACTAGGAGATCCAGGAGTACCCACTATACCTTGCTCCATTAAATGAAACAATGTTAGAACTGCTTTGTGTGATCTTGGAGCCGGTGTTAGTGTTATGCCTCTCTCTTTATATCGTAGACTTGACTTGAGTAAGTTGACACCTACCGAAATGTCTTTGCAAATGGCTGATAAATCAACTGGTATACCTATCGATATTTGTGAGGATTGCTACTTCTCAAGCTTGCGTTGTATTCCCTCGAAAAGGAAAGGGTGATGCAACACAGTAGCGTAAGTATTTCCCTCAGTTTTTGAGAACCAAGTTATCAATCCAGTAGGAGACCACGCATGAGTCCCTCGCACCTGCACAAACAAATAAGAACTTCGCAGCCAACATGATAAGGGGTTGTCAATCCCTTTACGGTCACTTACGAAAGTGAGATCTGATAGAGATGATAGTTTTATATTTTTGGTATTTTTGGATATAAGAACAAAAAGTAAAAGCAGAAAAGTAAATGTAACACCCCATATGTGATACCTTCCATTTATGGCAATATAGGAAACGTTGACTTCATCAATTTCATTCTTGGCTCTTCTTTCATTTTGGGTTTCTTCTTTTTGTCGCGTGCGTGTGTGCATTTCCTCCATGTCATGTTATCATGTGCATTGCATTACATTCGTGTTGTCACTTGCACTCGGTCCCGCTCGTCTCTTCCCGTTGTCCGTTTCGAGTTTCGACACTCATACACGTGCGCATGGCATCCCGAGTCCTTCTTTCGTATGTGGCCGTGTAACGTTCTCGGAATGAGGTGAGACTTGTCGTGCGTTGTTGTTTTAGTATGTGTAGGCCGCCTGTCAAGTTTCATCGCGTTTGGGGGTCGTTGATACTCCAACGGTTAACCTAGTGGGCTAAAAGCTCCTCTTCCTTTGGGCCCAAGACCCCCTCCACAACAACCCACTAACCCAGAACAACCACTCCCATCCTCTCGGTCGTCGGATCGTGATCATGTGGGCGAAAACCGCTCCCCATTTGGATCTTCCTAGCTCCCTATGCCTATAAAAAGGCCCCATCCCCTCCATTTTCGGGCGAAACCCTAGTCCTCCTATTTTTACCCTTTCTCCCCGTGCCCCGCAGCTCCTCCGCGCGCCGGACGTGTCCGCCGGCGCCGGACATGTCCGCCCCTGCCCCGCGGCCACTCACAGGGCGCCACGTGGTCGCGCCGCCGTCCGCAGTCGCCGCCCCCGCGAAGCCCGCCGGGGCCCGAGGCCGGCCCGCCCCGGGCCGAAGGAGCCCCGCGCCGCCGCGCCATCTTTCACGCCGCCGGCGCCCACCTCGCCGCCGCCGGGCGCGCCTCGCCTCGACCACGCCGCCCAGCCGCCTCGCCTCCCGCCGGCGGAGCGCCGCCGCACCGCCACGGCACCGGTCGCTGCCGCCGCGTCTGGCCCCGTGCCCGTCGGAGCCAGCCACCTCGCCGCGCCCCATCGCCAGTCGCCACTGCCGTCTCCCTCGCCGTCTCCGGCGACATCTCCGGCGAAGCTTCGATCCCGATCCGGATCTGGTCAGGTGGACCAGATCCACCAAGTCATCCCACCAAACGCCACGCCCCCGACCCGCTCCGTCCCATCCCGCACAGATCCGTCCCGTTGACTTTTTCGGAGGTATAAATTTCCACTAAGTCCCCTGATTCTGTAATTTTTTTGCCTCCTTTGACATGTGATAACTTCGTGCTCGTAGCTCCGTTTTGCGTGTATGATATGTCGAAATGTTCGTCTCGTGGTGCTCTACATGTTAGTACCAGTTTCATGCATCTTAGAGTTCATCTAGTTGACTCAATCTTCGTGGCAAGAGTGCATGTTGCTGTAACTTGTTGTTTGTGTAATTTTGTTGCCATGTTCGTGAGCTAATAACTTTGTGCATGTTGGTCCGAAGGGAGTGAATGATATGTCCAGATCTTCGTTGTGAAATGCTCTACATGATGGTTGATGTAGCATTCATGTTAGGTGTCATCTTGACATGTATATCTCTGTTGCAAAAGTGCATTTGGCTGATAAGTTTCTGGACTTGTTATGAGATGATGTTTATCCATGCTTGTGCTTATTTATCCATGTGTCATATGAGCTAGGTGTCAACATGAGTTTTGCTCTTAAGTATGTGCTCTACATGATAGATTCATTTTCATGCCATGATATGTCTTGATATGAGTGCAACAAGCTTGTTAACATGTCATCATGTTGTAAATTTCTGCTAAGTGTGAATCTGTTAAATTTATTGCTATGTATCCATGTTGCCACCGTCTTTGTTGTGCATGTTAAGGATTGTCCAATGGATGTTCCTTGAAGTATATGTCATGCTCTAGCTATCCATGCACTTGTTTGCCATGATGCCATGCTGTATATTGTTATTATGAGGCCCTCAAGTTGCTATAAAATTTATCTGTCAACATGCCCAGATTTTGCTAAGTCTGGACAAACTTTTGCTCTTTTTCCATGTTGTTTGGGACATGTTCTAGTATGTTGTAGAAGTCGCCATGTGGTTATTCTTGAAGAGCATGTTATGTATGTTGTTGCCATGCCTTTTGTTTGCATGATGGCTTGCTGTAACTTGTTGTTTTCATGCTCTCAAGTGACTATAAAATGTCGCTGCCAGCATGTTATCAACAAGTTCTGTTTTGCCACGAGTGTAGCTAGTGTTCCAAGCACCCAATGAGCATGTTCTTGCTTTGAGTAGCTTCTCAAATATGTCTTCTTGATGTTGGTTACCTTAAATTGACATGCCATGCTTTGAGTTGAGTTGCGGAAGCTTGTAAACATGCCATTCCGTTGTAATTCTGCCATGCCTTGTAATTTTCACCAAGTCTGAGAATTCTGTAAATTTATTGCAACTTGCCATGCTCGGTTAATTGTGTTCCAGTAGGTTTTTGGGTGTGTTCTAAGTTCATGCTTGTTGAGTATCATGTCTATTTCACATCCATGCCCTTTGTCTCCATGTTTGGGTCCTGTAGCATGATTATTTCTTGCTCCAAAGATGCCATGTTGATGTAAACTGTAGTTTTGCTTGAATCTTGTTTTGCTTGCCATTTGCAAACCGTGCGTCCGTTTCCGGTTATCATTATATCGATTTCGACCGAAATCTTCCCTCTATCCAGTGGCTTGCTTGGTTTTCCAAGATGAGGCCTTTTCCATCATCTTATCCTTAGGCTCAAGAGCGTCCACATGCATACACACGTCATATTCGCATCCCTCGTTATGACTTGCATCATGTTGATTGTGCATTACACCGTGTTTGATATTGTGACGTTGTTGTGTTCTTGTGTTGGGTAGAGCCGGGAGCCGTTTCGGAGTTTGAGATTACTACCGAGGTTGAGTTTGAGGAGCAAGGTTACGATCCCACCGACGACTTAACTTGCAAGATGACCATTCCCAGATATCACTACTATCTTTGCCTATGCTAGATGTCTCGCTCTTTAGATATTGCCTCGATGCCTATGTCTGGTTGTCAGCCCTCCTATTGTTGCCATGAAACTCTTTAACCACCCTCCTAGCAAACCGTTGTTTGGCTAAGTATGCATCGCTCAGCCCCTCTTATAGCGTTGTTAGTTGCAGGTGAAGTTTTGAAGATTCTTGCCCCGTGATGAAGTTATTGTTGGGATATCACAATATATAATCTGTTAAACTAAATCACCTATATATTGGTAATGGGTGGAAGGCTAATCCTCTTGCTTGGTGTTTTGTTCCACTCATGCCACCCTAGGAACCGATATACTGGTGTTATGTTCCTTGATTTTTGCGTCCCTAACATGGTTGGGGTTTATGGGCCCCCCTCGATAACTCGCTTAGTGCTAAAGCTTTTCCAGCAAGGCCCAACATTGGTTTTACATTTGCCTAATAACTAAAACTTGCATAGGTCATTGCAAACCCGAGTTCTTAATTAACAACCCGGGCCAGTGCTCCTCATGAGTGTTGGTCCAAACTGGGCAGCCTGCGGGGCCACCTCGAGGAAACTCAAGGGATGGTATTCACCAGTAGGATGTACCATCCGATCGTGTCCTGAGAAAAGAGACCAGCGGCTACTATCAGGGTGTCGGCACGCCAGGAGGTCTTGCTGGATTAGTTTTACCTTTGTTGAAATATCTTGAGCACGGGATTCCGAGAATACTCGGGTCTTCCCACCTTGGAGTTGCGACTCCGCAGATCGTGAGCTTGTGATGGGATAAGTTGGGACACCCCTGCAGGGTTTGATCTTTCAAAAGTCGTGCCCGCAGTTATGTGGCAGATGGGAATTTGTTAATATCCGGTTGTAGATAACTTGGCACCATGTTCATGAATACACTACCTGCATGAGTAACCGTGACGGTCTCTTTCCGAAGGGGTTCGGGAAGTAAACACGGTGGGGTTATGTTTGATCGTGAGTAGTTAGGATCACTTCATGATCAACTTGGCGATCGTTGGCACTTGTTCTCTTCTCGCTCTAAACTCGTAAGTTAGTGCTTAGTGCTGCAGCAACCTTGTTTTAAGCCTTTCCACACCTAAGGCTTTGATAGCCTTGTTACCCGGGAACGGGATTGCTGAGTCCTCTGTGGCTCACAGATTCAACAAAACACCAGATGCAGGTACCGTTGAGAACTATACAGGAGATGGGTCAGAGCTGTACTGGGAGTTTGATGAAGAGCGTGGACGTTACTACGTGTCTTATCCCGACGATCAGTAGTCGCTCTTACTAGGATGATCCGGGACTTGTGATGTTTTATGGTATCTTTCGTTTGGATTTCGTTCGTAGTCGGACTCTGATGTTATTCGGATGATGTATGTTAATGTATTTCGTTGTGTGACGTGGCGAGTGTAAGCCAACTACTATTTTATACTTTCATCCCTGCTTTTACATGAGTTGTGCAAAGATACCATACTTGAGATCATTCTAGTATGTGATTATGTCTTTAAGTCATGCATCGACACGTGGGAGACATAGTCACATACTGGGCATTACAAGTTGGTATCAGAGCCTTCTCCGACCTAGGAGCCCCCCTGATTGATCGAATCGTTGACGATTGAGTCTAGGCACACACATAAAAATGTTTTGAGTCCTATATATATCGAAGAGTAGGATTTCTTTTTACTCCTCACCCCTTCATCGCTCTGGTGAGGACTCCTGACGTTGTTCTATCTCTTCTACTCTCAAAAATTCCCTACATTTTTTTAGGATCACGCGAGTATTGTTTGGGTTGTTCCGATATCTTTGTGACGAGAACATTGTTCTTGATGCTTCATGTCATCATTTAGGGTTTGTGGCAGTGTCCCGAGGAGTTGAGCTCCGAGGTGTTGTCGTCACAAATGTATCGCAGCAGTTCTAGAATACTTAAGACGGTCGACATCGAAAACTCTTCTATGCGGTTAGTGGTGAGACAACCCCAATATCACCTAGTACTGGTGGGATAGTTCGGGAGTATTGCCACAGCTTGTATAGCGAATGCGTTTCGAAGGTCCGAGGTAAACAGTTTTCGAGGATAACTGGTTATGTGTTGAAGGATGGATACAGCTGGATGTAGGATTAGAGTTGAGTGCGCGGTGCTTCCCCTGTATCCCCAACACCCGATTGCATAACCGGAAACCTTCAGGAATTAATAGGTGGGTTCTTCAAGTAGCTCGTAGGCATTCTTCCAACAAGTGCATTGTTGAGGTTTGGGGTTCAACATCGAGTGAAGAGGTTTCATGGGCGCTGTTTCAATTGGGAGTTGCATCTTAAAGGGTCCTTGGCTATGCTGATCCGGGGATTGCAACACCCTTTGTAACACGTTCCATGAGCATTCGGCACGAACATGTGGGACGAAGCTTCTATCATGTATTTGTTCCATATGCACCTTGTCGTTTTTTTATTTACCTTTTGTTCTCCCAAGTGGCTTCTTGAGAAGATTGTTGTACCATTAAACTATGGAATTCATTCGTTCATTTTTGTTCGAAAGTTCATTGTGAAGACTTATGTTGCAATTTCTAGCCGTTGATTCAGCTTATCTATTTTGCATCAATGGCTAATGGTTGTCATCGTATTTAGATGGCTCCCAAGAAGGTTCCCAACCCTAACCAAGAGGGCGAAGAAGAGCGTGTTCCTGAACGTTCTCCTTCCCCTCCTCCTTCGTCTGAGGCATGGAGAGCAATTATGCAAGCGACCAACCAGAACACGCAGATGCTTATGCAAATGATGCAGAACTTTCAAGCCAACCAAGCAAATCAAGGCAATCATGGGGACCAAGGCCAATGCAATCTGTTCAATCAACCTCACTTTGCGACTCTCAACCAATTCCTGGCAAACCAACCGAAGTCGTTCAGTTACTGTGTGGATCCGCTAGATGCTGAAGACTGGATCACAGACATCAAAAAGCACTTTGAATGTAGTAATGTGAGACCTGAGGATTATGTCAAGTTTGCCACTTTCCAACTCAAAGACCAAGCTGCTGATTGGTGGCAACAGTACAAAGATTCCATAGGTGAAAGTGAGATCTCGTGGACTGACTTCTGCAAAGATTTACGCTCTCGCCACTTTCCAACCAGTGCCATTGAAGGCATGCGTGAGCAATTCCGCAACCTGAAGCAAGGCACCATGTCCGTATATCAATACAATGTCAAGTTCCAGAATCTTGCTTGTTATGCCAAGCAAGACATCCCCGATGCCAAGAGCAAGATTTATCAGTTTCGTGGTGGTCTGAAAGATGAACTCCAACTAGCTCGCACCTTGTTCGAGCCGGATGAATTTGACCAATTCTACAATATGGCTCTCAAGCAAGAGGCAACTTAGCTCAAGAGTGAAGCTTCCAAAAAGAGGATCAGAGATGCTGTCCACTCATCCTCGTCTTCTCAAGTGGTTGCCAAGCAGTAGAAGTTCTGGCTACCGCCTCCTCCAGTGATCCGTCCTCCAAGCAACAACAAGCACTCAGGTGGCCATGGTTTCTCCCACCCACCCAACCCAAGCAATCAGTCCAAGCCTCAGTTTCAAGCTTCAAGATCAAGTGGTCCTTATCACCGGCCTCTCTCAAAAGTGATTTGCAACAAGTGTTCTCAGAAGGGTCACTATGCCAACAAGTGTCCCAACCCAAGGAGCCTTCCGCCTCCTCCACCTGTCAGCACTGCTATTGTCAAGCACAATCCCAAGGTTGCAAGAGTGAATCTGATGAATGCAGCTCAAGCAGAGAATTCTTGAGATGTGATACTTGGTAATCTTCCAGTTAACCTTAAACCTGCTAAAGTTTTGTTTGATTCTGGTGCATCACATTCTTTCATGTCATATCCATTTGCATCCAAGCATAATGTGGACACAGTGGCCTTACCTCAAAAGTTGCAAGTTACTTCTCCGGGGAAACAAATGACTTCTAGTATGGTGGCTCCGGATATATCTATTCATATGGGTGATTATAGTTTTCTGGTTTCTCCTGTTATTCTCTGCAACTCCAACATTGATCTTATTCTTGGGATGGATTGGCTCTCCAAGCATGTTGCAATATTGATTGTGCAAATAAGGAAGTCAAGCTTACTCATCCTGACAAAGACGTGATTATCTTCGCCTCTCGAGATAACACAATCAGGCTATTCTCTCTCAATGACAAGGGCGAGATTAATGCCATTTCTCAAATTCCAGTGGTCAATGAATATGAAGATGTTTTCCCTGAAGAGCTTCCAGGCATGCCTCCCCATCGTCAAGTTGAGTTCGTCATTGAACTCGAACCCGGTACCGAGCCAGCATGTCGGCGTCCGTACAAGCTTTCTCCTGATGAGTTGAAGGAGCTGAAGAAACAACTCGATGAGCAAGAACGTATGGTTCTAATCAGGCCTAGTACTTCTCCTTGGGGTTGTGGTGTTCTATTTGTCAATAAGAAGGATGGCACGGAACGCCTTTGTGTTGATTACTGGCCATTGAACAAGAAGACCATAAAGAACAAGTATCCGCTCCCCAATATCAATGAATTGTTCGAGCAGCTCAAAGGAGCAAAGGTGTTCTCGAAGCTCGATCTCCGGATGGGTTACCATCAGATTCGTATCCGTGAAGAGGATATTCACAAGACCGCATTCAGAACAAGCTATGGCTCCTATGAATACACGGTCATGTCTTTCAGCCTTGCAAATGCTCCACTCACTTTTTCGAGGATGATGCACTTCATATTCAACCCCTACACCAATGAATTTGTTCTCGTCTATCTAGATGACATCTTGGTATTCTCCAAGAATGAAGAAGACCATGCCAAGGACCTCCGTTTGGTCCTTGACAGGCTCCGTGAACAAAAGTTCTATGCGAAGTTCTCCAAATGTGACTTATGGCTGGATAAAGTCCTATATCTTGGCCATATTATCTCTACTGAAGGCATTTCTGTGAACCCCGAGAAGGTTGAAGCTATTGTCAACTGGGAACCCCCGCAGAATGTCAAACAACTCTGAAGCTTCCTTGGTCTCGCTAGCTATTGCAGAAGGTTCGTTGAGAACTTCTCCAAGATTGCCAAGCCTCTTTCCAACCTATTGCAGAAGAATGTCAAGTACTCCTGGACTCCTCATTGTGATGTGGCATTCAAAACACTCAAAGAGAAGCTCATTTCTGCTCCGGTTCTTACTCCTCCGGATGAGTCCAAGCCTTATGAAGTCTTTTGTGATGCTTCATTGCAAGGTCTTGGTGGTTTTCTCATGCAAGAGAGGAAGATTGTGGCATACTGTCGGTGTACAAAAAGGGGGGTACACTTTTTGTACCCCTATAACTGTGCACGGGCAGTCTGAGCCGCAGGCACCACCACGCCAAGCAAGGCAAGGGAGGTGAGCAAGGGTGAGACCGAAGCTCGATGGAACTAGAGCAGCACCAAAGCCAAGACCACGAAGAGCCAAGGGACGAGACGGGCTCCCCCGGCAAGATCCTTGCCGGGGCTGGCTTTAGCAGCCCCGGCAAGACCCTTGCCGCGGCAACTCGCCCCACGCCTATGGAGTTAATCACCCTTGAGACCACTGCCCCCATGGGGCAAGGATTCGGGAGACATCCCTGTAGTGGCATGCAGATCTTTGTGAAGACATTCAAGATCAGATACGCACTAATAAGACGACGACCCTTGGCAGGATCGTAGCCGAGGAAGATCACAAGACCTCCGGCAAGTGCCTTGCCGGGGATGTCAGCAGGCGCCGCGGCAAGACCCTTGCCGGGGCCCCGGCAAGGCCCTTGCCAAGGACATCTGCAGGGCCACCATCACGCCCATGCCGACTAAACTTCCACCGCCTTATGCAGCTGCCAACCCAACCAGCTGGGCAGGCACCTGTGTGGCGGCATGCAGATCTTCGTGAAGACCCACCATTGCGCCACCTCAGCTGCCTGCCTACCTACATGGCATCTCAGGCATCGCTGGCCAGGGCACGTGTCAACACAAGAAGGAGCGGCGACGGACAAGACAGATCTCTCCCCCATCCCCGATAAAGCAAGGACACCTAAGCAAGACGCATGAAATGCGCCTTGTCATGTAATGCGAGAGATAAACTCGCATCACTGTACCCTTTCCACCTCCTGTGTGCCACTGTGGCAACCCCTTTTTCTATAAAAGGAGGCCCGAGGCGACCAGGAGGAGGATTCGTCTTTTTGGAGCTCCTCACGCCCCATAGCTAGATGAAGAACACATATATACAATCCACCAAAGCAGGAGTAGGGTTTTACGCATCCTCGTGGCCCGAACCTGGATAAACGAACCGTGTGCTATCTGTTTGATCCGCTCTTCTCTCAACCCCGCGCCCTGCTAACCGTAGTAGGGATTCTTGTGGTCCCATAGGTGTCGTTCCCACCGATATCTTTGGCGCGCTAGGTAGGGGGCGCAGTTGTGAGAATTGGCTTTAGCAGTTAGTTCGATGCTTCTTCATCATCATGGCACCCAAGAAGAAGACGATGGTGGCGGTTGGCAGTCGGAAGCCGGACAGCTCGTCCCGACGCGGGCGACCAGTGGACCTGTCGTGGAAAGGACCCGGGGCGCTGCTCGCGAACACCAACGCCGTCCTAGCAGCCGGAGTTTGGGAGGTGGCGATGTTTGTGCGCCTGGTAACGGGCCCCACACCGCCAAATCCAAAGATGGAGCCTGGGCCTCCGCGGGTGGCGCGGGGCCTTCCAAGATCGCTACCGCATCACCCGAAGGCGACGCAAGGGCCTCCAGGACTCCCACGCCGGCGCCAACAACGCGCTCCTCCCAAGCAGCGCGCGACGAACGGCGTCTTCACGCCGAAGATCCCGGGCGTCGTCGCGGGAAGAGCCCCGAGCGCCACTCCCTAGACGTAGAAGACCTGCCCACCCGCCGAAGCGCTGGCGAAAATGGCATGCGACCGCGGGATCGTGATAGAGCTCCTCCTGACATGGTTAGGAGTCGAAGCGCGTCGCGATCCGTGAAGGTTTCGCTACCACTAATCCCAGCAGAAGCCCTGGTGCGCGTGTAGTTGCTCCTCGACTTTCCTCCCATTACGGGGAAACTCGACGAATGGAGAGCCACCATTCGAAGCCTTGTCGCGGTCGCCAACAAGGATGAACCAAGTCCAGCGAAGCCCCTGGGTCAACGCTCCGATGGGGTCCCACGCACCAGTGGCGGGAGGACCGACAGCACCGTGGCCACGGTGCATTCGCCTCCTCCTCGCCCGGTACCGCATGTGTCGACTCGTCGAGACGTCACGGGTGACGACATCTCCATGGCGTCGTCCGACCCACGGACCCACGGCGACCAGCGTCAAGTTCTTCAGGAGCGAGCTCATGAAGACGCTCGAACCACCATCGAGGCCGGCGCGGAGTGCGCCACCAGTCAGACAGGCGAGCAGGGCCTGCTGTGAACCGCCCAGCACCGGAGAGCCCTTGAGGTCTACCTTACGAGGTAGGCTGTTCGGCTTTTACCCGTGAGCTGCGGCATTTCCAGTGGCCCAC
This sequence comes from Secale cereale, assembly GCA_902687465.1. NCBI lineage: Eukaryota > Viridiplantae > Streptophyta > Magnoliopsida > Poales > Poaceae > Secale > Secale cereale. The sequence goes on from LR738709.1 coordinate 361,899,138, forward strand.
TCACCACACCTTCAAGCCTGACGTTGGCGAGAAGTACAACGGCAAGACCCACCCGTCGGAGTTCCTCAACATCTACACCATCGCGATGCAAGCTGCCGGAGCCCGCGACGATAAGGTGCTTGTGAATTACTTTCAACTGGCTCTTAAACCCAACGCCATGTCATGGTTGATGCATTTGCCGATAGACTCTATTTCCTCCTGGTCGGATTTGTGCCATGAGCTTGTTGGCGCCTTTACTGGAGGTCACAAAGCCCATGGCCAAGCGAGCGACCTGCACGTCATCCCCCAGAAGGGAGGCGAGAGTCTGCGCAAATATATACAATGGTTCAGCCGGGTACAGTACAATGTCCCTGATGTTCACCCTGCCACCATCATCAGCGCGTTCCATCAGAACGTGCGTAACCGCAAGATGCGTGAAGAACTGGCAATGAACAAGGTGAAAGATGTGGCAGAACTCTATGTTCTTACTGATAGATGTGCCCGGGTTGAAGAGGGAAGGAAGTACCCCGGCGAAGATGCCGGCGTGGAAACCGACTCTTCAGATGAGGATACTGCCGCCCCGGCGAAGAAAGGCCGGCGCCGCAATAGGAAGCGCAAGGGTAAAGCCATGCTTGCCGTCGAGGGATCTGATGACACCGGCTCCGCCAAGAAGCCCAAGGCAGATGACCCCGGCAAGGAAATTGTCGGATGTGTCGCCTGCCGAGCCTTGGCGGCTGCCGAAAAGCCAGGAAACTCCGACAAGCAATACTAGAAGATCCATCGCACCAAAGGCCATGATCTCCAAAACTGCCGACAGGTTGAGCTCCTTGCTGAGAAGCAGAGGGCTGAATATGAGAGGCGGGACAAGGAGAAGGGCCAGGACGGTGTTGAGGGGTCCGGCAAGAAGCGTGACGGCCAAGCAGGCCGTCGAGGCAAGGATAAACAGCAGGAGAGTCTTGCCCGGGGCCGTGACAGAAAGCCAGAAGACGACGATCACGAAGAGGACGATGAGTCCGGCGACCAAGAGTTTCATAAAGCCACAGAGGCCATGTGCGTCGATGGCGGCGCCTCGCTGCATACTTCTAACCGCCAGCTTAAACAGTGGGCGCGTGAGATTACAGCGGCGGAGCCGTCGTCTCGTGCCCAAAAGCCGCTGAAGTGGTCCAGCACGCCTATCATTTTTGACACTAAGGATCACCCCGACTGCACTACTGCGGTCGGGTGCTTGCCATTGTTGGTTTCACCAACAATACGCAACCTCAAGGTGACAAAGATGCTAGTCAATGGCGGGGCCGGTCTGAACTTAATCTCACCTACCGTGATCGAGAAGCTGCAGATTCCTGACGGAGACCTCGAGGAATTGGGCACGTTTCAGGGGGTCAGCCCGGGAAGAAGTCAACCAAAGGGGAAGGTCACGCTGCCCGTGACTTTTGGAAGTGACCTGAACTACAGGACAGAAAGGATCGTGTTCGATGTTGCCAAGATCCCCTTGCCCTACAATGGGATCCTTGGCCGCCCAGCGCTTGCCAAGTTCATGGCGGTGTCACACTACGCCTACAACACCCTGAAGATGCCAGGACCTGTGACGATCATCGCCATCCCCTCCGATAAGAAAGATGCACTTATTTGCACTGACCAACTATACCAACAAGCAGTTGCAGCAGCTGCCGCCACTAGGGCACTTGCTCCTGCCACTGGAGCCCCGGGGGGAAGAAGAAGAAGAAGAAGAAGAAGAAGAAGACCGGTGAGACCTCGGACACCCACTCCGGCAAGCGCACCTCTTCGGAGTGTAGTGCTCCCGTCGAGGACGTGCCAGATAGCTCCACCGGCAGAAACAAGAAGTCCAGGGCCACACCGTCGGGAACCAAGAAGGATTCTTTCAAGGAGGACGGCACAGGAGGGGCTTTCACCATAAGCTCCAGCCTTGACGACAAATAGGAAGACGCACTCATCACCTTCCTGCGGGCAAATGTCGATGTGTTTGCATGGCAAGCATCTGACATCCCCGGCGTTCCCAGGGAGGTGATTGAGCACCACCTTGCTGTTTGTCCTCATGTGTGGCCCGTCAAGCAGAAGGTCAGGAAGCAAGCTTTGGAACAACAAGAGTTCATCACAGAGGAGATCCGGAAACTAGAAGCAGCGGGTTTGGTAAAAGGAGTGCTCCATCCAACGTGGTTGGCCAATCCAGTGGTAGTGCGCAAGGCAAATGGGAAGTGGAGGCAGTGTATTGATTACACAGATATCAATAAGGCTTGTCCCAAAGACCCCTTCCCATTGCCGCGCATCGACCAGATTGTTGACTCCACGGCTGGGTGTGCCCTGTTGTCATTCCTCGATGCCTACTCCGACTACCATCGGGTCTTCATGACAAGAGAAGACGAAGAGAAGACAACATTCATCACCCCATGTGGTACGTATTGTTTCGTACGAATGTCTTTCGGGTTGAAGAGTGCTGGCTCAACGTTTGCAAGGGCGGTCCAGATTGGTTTTGAACCCCAGCTCCATAGAAATATGGAGGCTTATATGGATGATATAGTGGTCAAAACCAAAAACAGGGCAACCCTTATACTGGATTTACAAGAAACATTTGCAAACCTACGCAAGATCAATCTCAAGCTGAACCCTGAGAAGTGCGTCTTCGGCGTCCCGTCCGGCAAGCTTCTCGGGTTCTTTGTGTCACAGCATGGGATAGAGGCCAATCCGGACAAGATCAAAGCAATAGAACAGATTGAAGCACCCAAATGGGTCAAGGATGTGCGTCGGCTTGCTGGCTACGTTGCCGCCATGAGCAGATTCATTTCCAAGTCTGCCAAGCGCGCCCTTCCCTTTTTCAAGATTTTGAAAAAGGTGGGCCCAATGGAGTGGATGCCAGAAGCCGAAGCAGCATTGCAAGATTTGAAGAGGTATCTTTCCTCCACGCCAGTACTAGTTGCGCCTAGGCCACAAGAACCGTTGCTGCTATACCTGGCGGCAACGAACCAGGCGCCGCACTAGTGATACAGAGATAAATTGAAGACGAGGTGATAGCAGCGACATAGCCTGATGCCGTTGGTGTAGAGACGACACGGCCGGTTGGAGTGCCGCCAAGGAAGAAAATGATGCAGCACCCGGTCTACTTTGTTAGCTCCCTCTTGCAGGGGGCTAGATCAAGGTACTCCGGTGTGCAGAAATTGCTCTTCGGCCTTCTTTTGGCCTCGAGGAAGCTGCGTCACTACTTCCAGGCACACGAGATCACTGTCGTCACTCGCCTCCCTCTGCAACGGATATTGCACAATCCAGATGCAACGGGAAGAATTGTAGAGTGGGCACTGGAGCTGTCCAGCTTTGGCCTCAAGTTTGAAAGTACCTCGACGATTCAAAGCCGAGTCCCGGCGGAGTTCGTTGCAGAATGGACCGCGACGCCTGATGAAGAAGCCCAGGAAACTGCTCTCCCCAGCAAAGAGGCGAGTTGCGACTGGATCATGTACTTTGATGGAGCTTTCTCCTTACAGGGCACCGGCGCTGGCGTACTGCTTGTCGCGCCCACCGGAGAGCACGTCAAGTACGTAGTCCAGATGCACTTCCCCAGGGAGGTATCAACGAACAATACTGCCAAATATGAGGGGCTGCTTGCTGGTCTTAGGATCGCGGCAGACGTCGGAATCAAGAAACTCATTGTCAGGGACGATTCGCAGCTTGTCGTCAAACAAGTCAACAAAGATTACCAGAGCCCGTTGATGAAGGCCTACGTCGATGAAGTGAGAAAGCTGGAAGAGCGTTTTGATGGTATACAGGCGGAGCACGTTCCCCGAGCAGAGAACGACATCACCGATTACCTGTCAAAGCATGCTGCCCTCAAGTTACCTGTGGAACCAGGTACCTTTGTGCTTTAGCTTTCTCAGCCATCCGTTGATCCATCAATAGAGCAAAACAAGATGAGGAAATTAGGGCCCGGCGAGTACTTTCCCGCCGAGCTCCCCGGAGCCGCCGGCAAGGATGTTGCCGGGGACACTGATCCCGCCACGGGACGGCTAGCTCCGGCGGAGCGTCAAGCTCTTGCCGTCGAGACAGCCGCTCCTATAGCGGAGGAAATGCCTTTAGTCCTCGTCATTGAGCCCCAGGCTCCAGCATGGGCACAGCATACCGTCCGATTCCTCCAAACTGGGGAACTTCCCGAGGAGCGGGAAGAAGCGGAAAAAGTAGCCCGTCGATCTGCTATGTACCAGTTCGTCGATGACGTCCTGTACAGAAAGAGACCGAACGGCGTGAAATTGAATTGTATCCCTCAAGAGGAAGGACTGGGGCTGTTGGCAGAGATACATGGAGGCATATGTGGATCCCACATAGGGTCAAGAGCCCTTGCCGGCAAGGCATTTCGGCAAGGCTTCTTCTGGCCCACTGCCCTCCAGGATGCGACGACACTGGTCACCAGGTGTGAAGCGTGTATGTTCCATTCAAAGAAACTTCATCAACCAGCTCAAGCCCTTCTAACCATTCATCTCTCCTGGCCCTTCTCGGTCTGGGGGCTCGACATACTGGGCCCTTTCCCCCACGCTGTCGGGGGCTTTGAGTACTTGTACGTCGCAATCGACAAGTTCACAAAGTGGCCAGAGGTGCAGGCAGTGAGGAAGGTCACAGCCCAGTTAGCCGTCAAATTCTTCAAGGGACTAGTGTGCCGGTTTGGTGTACCCAACAGGGTCATCACCGACAACGGCACACAGTTCACAAGCCGCACCTTCATGCAATATACCCAAGACCTCGGTAGCAAAGTTTGTTTCGCTTCCGTTGCTCACCCATGAAGCAATGGTCAAGCTGAGAGAGCAAACGCTGAAGTACTGCGAGGCTTAAGGACAAGGACCTTTGACAGGCTGCACAAGAGTGGAAGGTGCTGGATTGATGAGTTGCCGACGGTTCTTTGGTCGATCAGAACGACGCCAAATCGAGCCTCCGGCCAGACACCCTTTGCCCTAGTATACGGGGCAGAAGTAGTTCTCCCCACTAAACTCATATACGGGTCACCTCGAGTGCTCGCTTATGATGAGCTTGAGCAAGAGCAACTGCGGCAAGATGACGCAACGCTCCTTGAGGAAGATCGTCTTCGGGCGGCTGTGAGAGCAGCACGCTACGAACAAGCCTTGCGCCGCTACCATAGCCGCAAGGTCTGTGCCCGAAGCTTTGAGGAAGGCGACCTTGTTCTTCGGCGCGTTCAATCGGCCAAGAATACCAACAAGTTGACGCCGAAGTGGGAAGGCCCTTATCGGGTAATACGAGTCACCAGGCCTGGCGCAGTCCGCCTGGAGACCGAAAATGCCGTTCCGGTGAGCAACTCCTGGAACATTGAGCATCTTCGCAAGTTTTACCCGTGAGGCGCGGCTTGCCGGGCCCCCCGGCAAGCCACCTTTTGTACAAGCCTTGCCGACAAGGCATGTAACCCTTTGTACAAAGCCAGGCGCAGACCCTGAGCATAAATAAATGAAGCGCTGGCGCCCTAGGTTATAGCATGCATGCTAGGTCGAGTCTTGTCCTTGGTTAGGGTTGATAGTGCTTAGCGGCGGCTAACCCCTAGCTTAGAGGTCGAGTTTGCATCTCTTTGTCTTTCTTTTATCTTCTTTGGTTCACAGGACACACATATATCCTTGCCGAACCCACTTGGGGAGAAAAAAATGGAACATACCAGCATCTAGGCCCCGGCAAGCCAGTATTGCCGCGGCCTGCAAGAGCAAAGATTCACCCACGGCAAACCAGGGTCGCCGGGGGCTGCAGCTTCAGATAAGTTCTTCATCCCTTATCATGCATTCCATTATGGACTGAGGTGTGTGAAACCTCGTTTTTTCCTTAAACTACCGTGCTCCCCTAACTCTAGGCCCTAGGGCTCGTTCCTAGGACCAAGTTTGGTCGTAGTCGCGGCAGCGAAAGGATGAAACAAGGAGCCTGAACCTGCCTCATCCCTGCCTCCGCCAAAGGTGTGAGAAAGGTAGAGCGAAGTGGGGAGACGGCAAGGCCTGTTGCTGGGCGAGAAAATGTTTATCTTAGAGATATCAGGGATTTATTCCCTGTTGTGGGTTCTACCTGCGAACAAATGACCCGGCAAACATCCCTTTTTCATTAAAAAACATCCCGCCCAGGTACCGTCCATAGGGAATGAAAAACATGAACAAGGGGATTACAAGTTTTAAATTTAACATACGCCCGAAGGCTTACAAACTAAAAAGAGATAAGATGCCCGTAATCCCTTTCTTGTCCCTCTCCTCAGGAGGCAGGTCAAGGGGGTGAGAAGGGCAAAAGGAGAGCCTAGGCGAGCTACGGGTGGCAGAAGACATCGAGAGAACATCTTGGTGGCCGCCCAAAGGCTGGATGGTGATGGCGGCGCCGGAAGCAGAGATCGAAGACGAGGCGGCAGGACGTCAGTACGCGTCGAAGGCGTCGGTGCCCGCGTACTCCGACTTAACGGCCTTGCCGCCCACCCTCTTCCTCTTCCGCAGCCCCCCAACGCCAGCCGCCCAAGAAGACGGCCCCGAGAAGTTCAAGGAGCCAGCGACACAATGATGGGATCACCGGTGCCGCATGGAACGGCGCCCGACACCTAGTCGGACCCGTCATCCTGCCGCCTACCACCATCGTCGTCGATGTCGCTGTCCTCCTCGTCACTCTTGCTCGAGGAGGAATCTTCATCATCAGAAGAGCTCTCCACGCAGCACCTTGCACGAGTCCCGAAGTGCCCGAAGACCTTGACGGAAAGAAGGCCACCCTCCATCAACTTAAAATGGAGAGTGAGCCCATCCGCCAAGCTGTGGATACGAGCAAACGTCTTCCACCCCCGACGAAGATACATTACGTGAGGAGCAGGGAAGTCGACGCGGACCCGCGGACCGTTAATCCCGCAGCCCCTCATACGCAGCCACAATCACTGCGGCGGATCCAGCTCCATCTCCCGCGCGAATGGAGTCGGGAGGCGAAGGCGACGGCGCGGCGGCCGGCGCAACCTGACGAAGAATTCACGGGGATTGTCCCCAACGTGGCCCTCCATCGGAGAAGGAGCCGCTGGCGGGGGCGAGGCCGGCGCGCCGCCCCGTCCTCCTCTTCCTTGAGCGTTGCGGCCTCTACCCCGACCTCGCCCATGGCCTCGCACTCTCCCCCTTCCCCTCGCGGCTGGCTCTACCACCACAGGTGCAGGAGGAGGAGGGAAGCGTTGTCGAGCAGCAACCCTTGCCGCCACCGTCGAAGGACCGGGATTCCCTTTCTCCATTGCAAGGGGAAGGAAGAAGCGGAAGCAGAAGAAGGAAGAGGATGGAAGAATACGGGGTGCCATCCCCCCTCCCCGCTCCTTATAAAGGAACGGGGTTGCGGCTCAGCCGCCCCGCTCGGCCAATCAAGACACAAGAAGCGCAAGGAACCAGGACTGACCCGCTGCCTGAACCAGCGACGGCCCGGTTCCCCGCCTCCACCATTCGCCACCCCAAGCACATGGGAGACACGTGGCCAATACGCAGAACCGAGGTGACAAGTGAGGCAACCTCTCCCACCCCGTGATCATGGGGAGTAGACGCCTTGAAGACCGCGCCTCGACTCCATTTAGTAAATGAGCCGTGCCCCCACGCATCCCTCCTTTTACAGGGAAGGCGCGAAGCCGCCTCTTTACTACGATGTGACGCATGCCTGCGGGAACCGCCCCACGCATGCCACCCACGTCACGCACACCCCTTCGCACCGCGCCACACGCGCGAATCATGCAAAGCACAGCGCAAAAAGTCTTACCGCGGTAAAAACCGCCCCGCCTGCCCGCACACCGTTTTCTGGGCCTGGCCCAACAACGCGTTGCGTTTATGTGTGGCCCAAGCCAGGGGGCTCATGTCGGTGTACAAAAAGGGGTGTACACTTTTTGTACCCCTATAACTGTGCACGGGTAGTCTGAGCCGCGGGCACCACCACACCAAGCAAGGCAAGGGAGGTGAGCCATGGTGAGACTGAAGCTCGATGGAACTGGAGCAACACCAAAGCCAAGACCACGAAGAGCCAAGGCACGAGATGGGCTCCCCCGGCAAGATCCTTTTTGGGGCCGGCTTTAGCAGCCCCGGCAAGACCCTTGCCGCGGCAACTCGCCCCACGCCTACGGAGCAAATCACCCTTGAGTCCATTGACCCATGGGGCAAGGATTCGTGAGACATCCCCGTAGTGGCATGCAGATCTTGGTGAAGGCATTCAAGATCAGATATGCACTAAGAAGACGACGACCCTTGGCAGGATCTTAGCCGAGGAAGATCACAAGACCTCCGGCAAGCGCCTTGCCGGGGATGTCAGCAGGCGCCACGACAAGACCCTTGTCGGGGCCCCGGCAAGGCCCTTGCCAAGGACATCTGCAGGGCCACCATCAGGCCCACGCCGACTAAACTTCCACCGCCTAATGCAGCTGCCGACCCAACCAGCTGGGCAGGCACCTGCGTGGCGGCATGCAGATCTTCGTGAAGACCCGCCATTGTGCCACCTCAGCTGCCTGCCTACCTACATGGCATCTCAGGCATCGCTGGCCAGGGCGCGTGTCGACACAAGAAGGAGCGGCGACGGACAAGACAGATCTCTCCCCCGTCCCCGATAAAGCAAGGACACCTAAGCAAGACGCATTAAATGCGACTTTTCATGTAATGCGAGGGATAAACTCGCATCACTGTACCCTTTCCACCTCCTGTGTGCCACTGTGGCAACCCCTTTTTCTATAAAAGGAGGCCCGAGGCGACCAGGAGGAGGATTCGGCTTTTTGGAGCTCCTCACGCCCCATAGCTAGCTGAAGAACACAGATATACAATCCACCAAAGCAGGAGTAGGGTTTTACGCATCCTCGCGGCCCGAACCTGGATAAACGAACCGTGTGCTATCTGTTTGATCCACTCTTCTATCAACCCCGCGCCCCGCTAACCGTAGTAGGGATTCTTGTGATCCCATAGGTGTCGTTCCCACCGACACATACACTTCTCGTCAGTTGAAACCAAATGAGAAGAATTACCCCACACATGATCTCGAGCTAGCAGCAGTTGTACATGCCTTGACACGTGGAGACACCTTCTGTTGGGCAGAAAAGTGGACATCTTCACCGATCACAAGAGCTTGAAGTACATTTTCACTCAGCCAAACCTTAACCTTCGCCAGACTCGTTGGGTTGATATGATTCAAGAGTATGATCCAAGCATTGAGTACACACCTGGCAAGGCCAATGCCATTGCAGATGCCTTGAGCAGAAAGGCATATTGCAACAGTATCCTTCTCAAACCGTTCCATCCTGAACTTTGTGAATCATTCAGGAAGCTCAACCTTCAAGTTGTTCCGCAAGGCTGTCTTGCAAACCTTCAAGTTGCTCCTACCTTGGAAGATCAAATCCTTGAGGCCCAACTCAGTGATGCTATGGTGCAGAAAGTGAAACATGGTATTGCTAAGGGTACTCCCAAGTACAAGTGCTATCGCGTTTATGAGAAAGACACCTTGTTCTTTGAGGACATGATTGTGGTTCCCATGGGTGATCTCAGAAAGCTCATAATGAACGAAGCACATGAGTCCCTCCTCTCGATTCATCCCGGTAGTTCCAAGATGTACCAAGACCTCAAGCAATCATATTGGTGGACTCGCTTGAAAAGGGAGATTGCCCAATTCATGAATGAATGTGATGTCTGCAGAAGAGTGAAGGCAGAGCATCAACGTCCAGCCGGTCTCCTTCAACCTGTACCTATTCCCGAGTGGAAATTCGATCACATTGAAATGGATTTCGTCACTGGGTTTCCTAAGTCCAAGAAGGGAAATGATGTTATCTTTGTGGTGATTGACAAGCTAACTAAAGTAGCACATTTTCTTCCAGTCAAAGAATCCATCAACGCAGCTCAGCTGGCAGAGCTGTACACCTCCAGAATTGTTTCTTTGCATGGCATTCCGCAAGTCATCTCCTTAGACCGTGGAAGTTTGTTCACATCCAAGTTCTGGGATTCCTATCAGTCAGCCATGGGCACAAAAATTCGCTTCAGCACTGCGTTTCACCCTCAGACTAGTGGTCAAGTCGAAGGAGTGCACCAAATCCTCGAAGACATGCTGAGAGCTTGTGTCATATCTTTCAGTATTAAATGGGAAGACTGTCTCCCGTTTGCCGAATTCTCCTACAACAACAGCTTCCAAGCAAGTGCCCGAAAAGCTCCTTTTGAAATCCTCTATGGCAGAAAGTGTCGTACCCCTCTCAACTGGTCCGAGACTGGTGAACGTCAACTTCTTGGAAATGACTTGATCTCAGAACCCGAAGAAATGTGCAAAGTCATACGTGAGAATCTCAAAGCCACTCAATCGCGTCAAAAGAGCTACTAGGACGGCAAACATCGTGATTTGGCTTTCGACATTGGAGACCACATCTATCTCCGTGTTTCTCCCATGAAGGGCACTCAAAGGTTCGGTATCAAAGGCAAGCTTGCTCCTAGATACGTGGGCCCTTTCAAGATTCTTGGCAAGAGAAGCGATCTAGCCTACCAACTCGAGCTTCCCTCCAACTTTGCAAATGTTCATGATGTGTTTCACGTGTCTCAACTCCGCAAGTGCTTCAAGATGCCTGAACGCACCATTCCGTTCGAGGAGATTGATTTTCAACAAGACTTGTCTTATCGTGAGCACCATGTTGCTATCCTTGAAGAAACTGAGCGCAAGACCCGCAACAAGTCCATGAAATTCTTCAAAGTGAAGTGGTCACACCATACCGACCGAGAAGCTACGTGCGAACAAGCCGATCACCTTCGTTCCGAGTATCCTTCCTTCTTCCAGTCCTAGATCTCGGGACGAGATCTTTTTGTAGTGGAGGCGAGTTTGTAACACCCCATATGCGATACCTTCCATTTATGGCAATATATGAAACATTAACTTCATCAATTCCATTCTGGGCTCTTCTTTCATTTCGGGTTTCTTCGTTTTCTCGCGTGTGTGTGTGCATTTCATCCATGTCATGTTATCATGTGCATTGCATTGCATTCGTGTTGTCACTTGCACTCGGTCCCGCTCGTCTCCTCCCGTTGTCCGTTTCGAGTTCCGACACTCACACACATGCTCGTGGCACCCCGAGTCCTTCTTTCGTATGTGGCCGTGTAATGTTCTAGGAATGAGGTGAGACTTGTCGTGCGTGGTTGTCTTAGTATGTGTAGGCCGCCTGTCAAGTTTCATCGCGTTTGGGGGTCGTTGATACTCCAACGGTTAACCTAGTGGGCTAAAAGCTCCTCTTCCTTTTGGCCCAAGACCCCCTCCACAATAGCCCACTAACCCAGCACAACCACTCCCATCCTCCTGGTCGTCGGATCGTGATCGTGTGGGTGAAAACCGCTCCCCATTTGGACATTCCTAGCTCCCTATGCCAATAAAAAGGACCCATCCCCTCCATTATCGGGCGAAACCCTAGTCGTCCTATTTTTTTCCTTTTTCCCCGTGCCCCACAGCTCCTCCGCGCGCCGGACGTGTCCGCCGCCGCCCCGCGGCCACTCATAGGGCGCCACGTGGCTACGCCTCCGTCCCGCAGTCGCCGCCCCCGCGAAGCCCGCCGGGGCCCGAGACCGGCCCGCCCCGGGCCGAAGGAGCCCCGCGCCGCCGTGCCATCTTCCCTTTCGCTGGCGCCCGCCTCGCCGCCGCCGGTCGCCTCCGCTGCCTCGCCTCGACCACGCGCCCCGCCGCCTTGCCTCCCACCGGCGGAGTCCCGCCGCACCACCACACCGTCGGCCGCCGCCGCCGCGCCTTGCCCCGCGCCCGCCGGAGCCAGCCACCTCGCCGCGCCTCGTCGCCGGCCGCCACTGCCGTCTCCGGCGACATCTCCAGCGAAGCTCCGATCCCGATCCGGATCTGGTCAGGTGGACCAGATCCACCAAGTCATCCAATCAAACGCCACGCCCCCGATCCGCTCCATCCCGTCCCGCACGGATCCATCCCGTTGACTTTTTCGGAGGTATAAATTTCCACTAAGTCCCCGGATTCCGTAAATTTGTTGCCTCCTTTGCCATGTGATAACTTCGTGCTCGTAGCTCCGTTTTGCGCGTATGATATGTCGAAATGTTCGTCTCATTGTGCTCTACATGTTAGTACCAGTTTCATGTATGTTAGAGTTCATCTAGTTGACTCAATCTTCATGGCAAGAGTGCATGTTGCTGTAACTTGTTGTCTGCGTAATTTTGTTGCCATGTTCGTGAGCTTATAACTTTGTGCATGTTCGTCCGAATGGAGTGAATGATATGTCCAGATCTTCGTTGTGAAATGCTCTACATGATGGTTGTTGTAGCATTCATGTTAGGTGTCATCTTGACATGTATATCTCTGTTGCAAAAGTGCATTTGGCTGATAAGTTTCTGGACTTGTTATGAGATGAAGTTTTTCCATGCTTGTGCTTGTTTATCCATGTGTCATATGAGCTAGGTGTCAACATGAGTTTTGGTCTTGAGTATGTGCTCTACATGATAGATTCATTTTCATGCCATGATATGTCTTGATATGAGTGCAACAAGCTTGTTAACTTGTCATCGTGTTGTAAATTTCTGCTAAGTGTGAATCTGTTAAATTTATTGCTATGTATCCATGTTGCCACCGTCTTTGTTGTGCATGAGGATTGTCCAGTATATATCATGCTCTAGCTATCCATGCACTTGTTTGCCATGATGCCATGCTGTAGATTGTTATTATGAGTCCCTCAAGTTGCTATAAAATTTATCTGTCAGCATGCCTAGATTTTGCTAAGTGTGGATAAACTTTTGCTTTTTTGCCATGTTGTTTGGGACATATTCTAGTATGTTGTAGAAGTAGCCATGTGGTTATTCTTGAAGAGCATGTTATGTATGTTGTTGTCATGCCTTTTGTTTGCATGATGGCTTGCAGTAACTTGTTGTTTTCATGCTCTCAAGCGACTATAAAATGTAGCTGCCAGCATGTTATCAACAAGTTCAGTTTTGCCATGAGTGTAGCTTGGGTTCCAAGCACCCTATGAGCATGTTCTTGCTTTGAGTAGCTTCTCAAATATGTCTTCTTGCTGTTGGTTGCCTTAACTTACCATGCCATGCTTTGAGCTGAGTTGCACAAGCTTGTAAACATGCCATTCCGTTGTAATTCTGCCATGCCTTGTAATTTTCACCAAGTCTGAGAATTCTGTAAATTTATTGCAACTTGCTATGCTCGGTTAATTGTGTTCCAGTAGGTTTTTGGGTGTGTTCTAAGTTAATGCTTGTTGAGTATCATGTCTATTTCACATCCATGCCCTTTGTCTCCATATTTGGGTGTTGTAGCATGATTATTTCTTGCTCCAAAGATGCCATGTTAATGTAAACTCCAGTTTTGCTTGAATCTTGTTTTGCTTGCCATTTGCAAACCGAGCGTCCGTTTCCGGTTATCTTTATATCGATTTCGACCGAAATCTTCCCTCTATCCAGTGGCTTGCTTGGTTTTCCAAGATGAGGCATTTTCCATCATCTTATCATTAGGCTCAAGAGCATCCACATGCATACGCACATCATACTCGCATCCCTCGTTATGACTTGCATCATGTTGATTGTGCATTACACCGTGTTTGATATTGTGTCGTTGTTGTGTTCTTGTGTTGGGTAGAGCCGGGAGCCGTTTCGGAGTTTGAGGTTACTACCGAGGCTGAGTTTGAGGAGCAAGGTTATGATCCCACCGACGACTTAACATGCAAGATGACCATTCCCAGATAGCACTACTATCTTTGCCTATGCTAGATATCTCACTCTTTAGATATTTCCTCGATGCCTATGTCTGGTTGTCAGCCCTCCTATTGTTGCCATGAAACTCTTTAACCACCCTCCTAGCAAACCGTTGTTTGGCTAAGTATGCATCGCTCAGCCCCTCTTATAGCGTTGTTAGTTGCAGGTGAAGATTTGAAGATTCTTGCCCCGTGATGAAGTTATTGTTGGGATATCACAATATATAATCTATTAAACTAAATCACTTATATATTGGTAATGGGTGGAAGGCTAAGCCTCTTGCTTGGTGTTTTGTTCCACTCATGCCACCCTAGGAACCGATAAATCGGTGTTATGTTCCTTGATTTTTGCGTCCCTAACACGGTTGGGGTTTATGGGCCTCACTCGATAACTCGCTCAGTGCTAAAGCTTTTCCATCAAGGCCCAACATTAGTTTTACATTTGCCTAATAACTAAAACTTGCATAGGGCATTGCAAACCCGAGTTCTTAATTAAAAACCTGGGCCAGTGCTCCTCATGAGTGTTGGTCCAAACTGGGCGGCCTACGGGGCCACCTCAAGGAAACTCAAGGGCTGGTATTCACCTGTAGGATGTACCATCCGATCGTGGCGTGAGACTAGATACGCGCGGCTACTGTCAGGGTGTCGGCACGCCGGGAGGTCTTGCTGGATTAGTTTTACCTTTGTCAAAATATCTTGAGCACGGGATTCTAAGAATACTCGGGTCTTCCCACCTTGGAGTTGCGACTCCGCAGATCGTGAGCTTGTGATGGGCTAAGTTGGGACACCCCTGCAGGGTTTGATCTTTCAAAAGCCGTGCCCGTGGTTATGTGGCAGATGGGAATTTGTTAATATCCGGTTGTAGATAACTTGACACCATGTTCTTGAATACACTACCTACGTGAGTAACCGTGATGGTCTCTTTCCGAAGGGGTTCGAGAAGTGAACACGGTGGGGTTATGTCTGATCGTGAGTAGTTAGGATCATTTCATGATCAACTTGGCAATCATTGGCACTTGTTCTCTTCTCGCTCTAAACTCGTAAGTTAGTGCTTAGTGCTGTTGCAACCTTGTTTTAAGCCTTTCCACACCTAAGGCTTTGGTAGTCTTGTTACCCGGGAACGGGATTGCTGAGTCCTATATGGCTCACAGATTCAATGCAACACCAGATGCAGGTACCGTTGAGAACTATACAGGAGATGGGATAGAGTTGTACTGGGAGTTCGATGAAGAGCGTGGACGTTACTACATGTCTTATCCCGACGATCAGTAGTGGCTCTTACTAGGATGATCCGGGACTTGTGATGTTTTATGGTATCTTTCATTTGGATTTCGTCCGTAGTCGGACTCTGATGTTATTCGGATGATGTATGTTAATGTATTTCATTGTGTGACGTGGCGAGTGTAAGCCAACTACTATTTTATACTTTCATCCCTGCTTTTACATGAGTTGTGCAAAGATACCATACTTGAGATCATTCTAGTATGTGATTATGTCTTTAAGTCGTGCCTCGACATGTGGGAGACATAGTCACATACTAGGCATTACAGTAAAGTAGATTGTAGATTGATATGTTGAGAATAGACCTGGGGGTCATAGTGTTCTCTAGTGGCTTCTCTCATGATAGCGATATTCTACGACGGGTAAACAAATTACTGCCGAGCAATTGATACAAAAGCGAATAATTATGAGACTATCTAGGCATGATCATTATATATAGGCATCACGTCCGAGACAAGTAGACCGAAACGATTCTGCATCTACTACTATTACTCCACACATCGACCACTATCCAGCATGCATCTAGAGTATTAAGTTCATAAGAACGGAGTAACGCCTTAAGCAAGATGACATGGTGTAGAGGGATAAACTCAAACATAGTGATATAAACCCCATCTTTTTATCCTCGATGGCAAGAATACAATACGTGCCTTGCTGCCCCTACTGTCACTGGGAAAGGCGACCGCAAGATTGAACCCAAAGCCCAGCACTTCTCCCATTGCAAGAACTATAGATCTAGTAGGCCAAACCAAACCAATAATTCTAGGAGACTTGCAAGGATATTATAATCATACATAAAGAGTTCAGAAAAGAACCAAATATTTCTCATAGATAATCTTGATCATAAACCCACAATTCATCGGATCTCGACAAACACACCGCAAAAAGAGATTACATCGAATAGATCTCCTCGAAGACCAAGGAGAACTTGGTATTGAGATCCAAAGAGAGAGAAGAAGCCATCTAGATACTAGCTATGGACCCGAAGGTCAGTGGTAAATTACTCACAACTCATGGTGAGGCGATGATGATGATGTAGAAGCACTCTGTGGAAGATCCCCCCTCCGGCGTAGCTCCGGAACAGGCCCCAAGATGGGATCTCATGGGAACAGAAGGTTGCGGCGGTGGAACTAGGGTTTTCCCTGTTGTGTAGATAGTTTCGGGGTACGCAGGTATATATAGGAGGAAGGAGGGCACCGGGGGCAGACGGGGTGCCCACGAGGCAGGGGGCGCGCCCTATGGGGGGGTGCGCCCCCCACCCTCGTGGACGCCACGTCAGCCCTACTCCGTGGTTCTCAAATCTCCCGTGCGTATTTTGCTCCAAAAATATCTCTCCCGAAGGTTTCATTCCGTTTCGACTCCGTTTGATATTCCTTTTCTGTAAAACCCTAAACCAGGCAAAAAACATCAATCTGGACTGGGCCTTTGGGTTAGTAGGTTAGCCCCAAAAATAATATAAAAGTGTATAACAAAGCCCATTAAACATCCAAAACATCATAAATAATATCATGAAACAATCAAAAATTATAGATACGTTGGAGACGTATCAAGGATGTGCCTGTTGTAGTTGCAAATGTTACTATTCTAATGGACTTTGTTATACTTGATATTCCGGAGGACGATAGTATGTCTATTATCCATGGTAGACCATTTTTGAATACTGCAGGGTCTATTATTGATTGCAACAAAAGCAATGTCACTTTTCATGTCAATGGTAATGAGCATACAATACACTTTCCGAGGAAAGAACCTCAGGTCCACAGTATCAATTATATTGGAAAAATTTCAACTATTACTATTGGAGGTTTTGAATTTCCTCTTCCTACCGTCAAGAAGACATATGACATTCTTATCGTTGGGGACATACATATCCCCATTGACGTAACCTAGTGTTATTCGAAAATACTCTGGTTTCATGTTATTCGGAAAGAGTTCATTAACAAGATCTGATCAACCTTGTTAATGGATTCCTTTTCAAGAGCATGAGAAAGGTGAATCTAGATAGCACCACCTTTTATACCCTCCTTTTACTTTCTGTTAATTAGGATAAATAAAGAAAAAAATAGTATTTTCTATCTGTTTCCAGACTTATCTGTGCAATAAAAAATACCCCGAAAATAAAAGTTCTCCAAATATCATGAAAATGAAATATGATTTATTTTTTAATATTTGAGATATATGGCACAGAAAACACTGCGAGGGGAGCCAGCACCTGGCCACGAGGGTCCAGGGCGCGCCCCCTGCCTCGTGGGCCCCACGGGGCCCCCTCCACTTATTCCTGCACCCATACTCTTCTTCTTCCTCCCAAAAAAATCACCAACCAGCTCAAGCACGAGTTCTAGCTCATCTTGCTTCCATTTTTGATCTCCTTGCTCAAAGCACCATTCACCAAACTGTTTGGGGGGATTGTACCTTGGTATGTGCTACCTCTTGAGCTTGTGTTGTATTCCCTCGAAGAGGAAAGGGAGATGCAGAACAATAGCATAAGTATTTACCTCAGTTTTTGAGAACCAAGGTATCAATCCAGTAGGAGACCACGCGCCAGTCCCTCGCACCTGCACAAACAAATAAGAACTTCGCAGCCAACGCTACAAGGGGTTGTCAATCCCTTTACGGTCACTTACGAAAGTGAGATTTGATAGAGATGATAGTTATATTTTTGGTATTTTAGGTTTAATAAAATAGAAAATAAAAGCGGTAAAATTAAAGTAGATGTAGAATGATATGTTGAGAATAGACCCGGGGGCCATATTTTATTCTAGTGGCTTCTCTCATGATAGCGATATTCTACGGCGGGTAAACAAATTACATTCGAGCAATTGATAGAAAAGCGAATAATTATGAGACTATCTAGGCATGATCATTGTATATAGGCATCACGTCCGAGACAAGTAGACCGACTCCTGCCTGCATCTACTACTATTACTCCACACATCGACCGCTATCCAGCATGCATCTAGTGTATTGAGTTCATACGAACAGAGTAACGTCTTAAGCAAGATGACATGATGTAGAGGGATAAACTCAAGCAATATGATGAAAACCCCATCTTTTTATCCATGATGGCAACAATACAATACGTGCCATGCTGCCCCTACTGTCACTCGGAAAGGACACCGCAAGATTGAACCCAAAGCCAAGCACTTCTCCCATTGCAAGAACTATAGATCTAGTAGGCCAAACCAAACCAATAATTCGAAGAGACTTGCAAGGATATTATGAGCACACATAAAAATTTCAGAGAAGAACCAAATATCTTTCATAGATAACCTTGATCATAAACTCACAATTCATCGGATCTCGACAAACACACCGCAAAAAGAGATTACATCGAATAGATCTCCTCGAAGACCGAGGAGAACTTTGTATTGAGATCCAAAGAGAGAGAAGAAGCCATATAGATACTAGCTATGGACCCGAAGGTCTGAGGTAAACTACTCACAACTCATGGTGAGGGCGATGATGATGATGATGAAGGCCTCTGTGATGGATCCCCCTCCCGGAATAGGCTCCAAGATGGGATCTCCACGGGAACAGAAGCTACGGCGGCAGAATTAGGGTTTTCTCTCTGCGTCTGGAGTTTCTGGGGTACGTAGGTATATATAGGAAGAAGGATGGCACCGAGGGCCGTGTGGGCCAGCCTCGAGGCAGGGGCGCGCCCCCCACCCTCGAGGGCTGGCCCCTTGCCCCATGACTTGGTCCTGACGTTTTCCGAGCGTGATTTCCTCCAAAAATATCTCTCGCGAAGGTTTCATTCCGTTTGGACTCCGTTCGATATTCCTTTTCCGCAAAACCCTGAAATAGGCAAAAAACAGCAATCTGGACTGGGCCTTTGGGTTAGTAGGTTAGTCCCAAAAATGATGTAAAAGTGAATGATAAAGCCCATTAAACATCCAAGACTTCATAAATAATAGCATGGAACAATAAAAAATTATAGATACGTTGGAGACTTATCAAGCATCCCCAAGCTTAATTCCTGCTCGTCCTCGAGTAGGTATATGATAAAGAAATAATTTTTGATGTGGAATGCTAACCAATATAGTTTTTTAATGTAATTCTCTTTATTGTGGCATGAATGTTCAGATCTGAAAAATTCCAAGACAAAAGTCTATACTGACATAAGAAATAACAATACTTCAAGCAATACTAACAATGCAATCATGTCTTCTCAAAATACTATGGCTAAAGAAAGTTGTCCCTACAAAATCATATAGTGTTGGCTATGCTCCCTTGTTATCACACTAAATATTCATATTATGCACAACCCCGATTTCAGCCAAGCATTTGTTTTCATGCTCTGCTTTTCAAACCTTTCAAATTTCACGCAATACATGAGCGTGAGCCATCGACATAGCACCTTGGGTGGAATAGAGGTGGTTGTGGAGAAGACAAAAAGAGGGAGATAGTCTCACATCGACTAGGCCTATCAACGGGTTATGGAGATGCCCATCAATAGATATCAATGTGAGTGAGTAGGGATTGCCATGCAACGGATGCACTAGAGCTAAATATGAATGAAAGCTCAACAAAAGAAACTAGTGGGTGTGCATCCAACTTGCTTGCTCACGAAGACCTAGGGCATTTGAGGAAGCCCATCGTTGGAATATACAAGCCAAGTTCTATAACAAAAATTCCCACTAGTATATGAAAGTGACTAAGCATGAGACTCTCTACAATGAAGAACATGGTGCTACTTTGAAGCACAAGTGTGGAAAAATATAGTAGCAATTGTCCCTTTTTTTCTTTTCTTTCTTTTTCTTTTTTTTCTCTTTTTTTTTCTTTTTTTGGGCCTTTCTTTTTTTCTTTTTGGCCTTTCTTTTTTTCTTTTTCTTTTGCGGAGGGGCTTTATAGATTCAGCCTTTCCTCCCATGGGACAATGCTCTAAAAATGATGATCATCACACTTTCATTACAACACAATATTACAACTCGATACTATAACAACAAAGTATGACTCTATGTGAATGCCTCCGGCGGTGTACCACTATGTGCAATGAAACAAGAGTGACATGTATGAAAAGATTATGCATGGTGTCCTTGCCACGAATATGATGTCAACTACATGATCATGCATGGCAATATGACAATATGATGCGTGTCCTATAAACGGAACGATGGAAAGTTGCATGGCAATATATCTCGGAATGGTTATGGAAACGCCTTGATAGGTAGGTATGGTGGTTGTTTTGAGGAACAATATTGTGGGTTTATGGCACCGGCGAAAGTTGCGCGGTACAAGAGAGGCTAGCAATGGTGGAAGGGTGAGAGTGCGTATAATCCATGGACTCAACATTAGTCATAAAAACTCATATACTTATTGCAAAAATTTACGAGTCATCAAATCAAAGCAATCAACGCATGCTCCTAGGGGGGAGGTTGGTAGGAGTTAACCATCGCGCGCCCCCGACCTCCACACAAAGGTTGACACTCTACAAATACCTCATGCTTTAACTTAGTCACACAACGGTTCACCATACGTGCATGCTACGGGAATCACTAACCTTAACCCAAGTATTTCTCAATTTCATAATAACTCCACTAGCATGACTCTGATATCACTATCCTCATGTCTCAAAACAATTATCAAGCATCCAACTTCTCTTTCTATTCAATGCACTTGGTGTGAAAAAATTTACTACATTGACATTGGATGTTTATCATGTGAAGACTAGTTTATTTAGCCTAAACACTTTACCATGATGTTTTAATAGACTCTCAAATAGATCTAAGGGCAAGGTTAGCTTGGCTAAGGATATACCTAACCAGGTGGTTGGGGATATCCTGGTTCTTGTGTTTGGTTGTAAACTGATTGATGGTTAAGGATAGCCAATTTTATGTTAGGTAAGAAGGATGAGAGATAGATATCTTACCATTTGATTTCTTTTTTTTAATCAACAAAATAAACAAAAATATAAACATGCCATGGCTACCTGATGGCCGTGGAGGAAGAAGTGTAGGACAGCAGGTCAGCAGTAGCTGCGGCCGGCGAGCGCGAGCTGCCAGCATACTCCACACGCACCAGCAGACCTTGCTCGGCCGATGCCGTACACCCGTTGACCATGAAGCTCTCGCTAGGCTGGGCCTCGCACGGCAGGAAAAAGGCGTCGGCCGGCCTGACTTGCTCAGCCGAAGCCGTACACCGCGTCGTCGTCCTTGCTCCAACGCCCGTCGCCGATCCAAATCAAAGCCGCCGTCAATACATTGTTCGGGAGCAGTGAGACAAAAGAAAATGTTTCGCCGGGTCGGGAGCACATCGCGCGTGGGTGGTTACCATCATCTGCCATAATTTCGCGCCTCCCTTCAACCAGCTTTTGAGGGAATATTCCTAGGTATCTGGTTATCCTTAGCCACCTTCGCCAACAAACCAAACGAATGGTATCCCCTTCAAAACTGGCTATCCCTATCCCTTGGGTGGTTATCCTTTGAACCAAACGCCACCTAAGTGAAGCATGAAAGTTCAACAATTTCTACAAAATATTACCACCACCATGCTATAAAATATATAAGTGAAGCACTAGAGCAAAAACTATTCAACTCAAAAGATATAAGTGAAGCACATAGAGTGTTCTAACAATTTCTAGGGCATATTTAACTCTCTCAAATAGGTGTGTCCAGCAAGGATGATTGTAGCAAAATAACAAGCAAAGACTCAAATTATACAAGACACTCCAAGCAAAACACATAACATGTTGCGAATAAAACTATAGCTCCAAGTATAGTTACCGATGGATAAAGACGAAAGAGGGGATGCCTTCCCGGGGCATCCCCAAGCTTAGGCTTTTTGATTATCTTGAATTTACTTGGGGTGCCATGGGCATCCCCAAGCTTGGGCCTTTACTACTCCTTGTTCCATAGTCCATCAAAGCAATACTCAAAACTTGAAAACTTCACAACACAAAACTTAGACAAAAATTCGCGTGAGCTCCGTTAGTAAGAGAAAGCAAACCACCACTCAAAGGTACAGCAAGGAATTCATTCTTTGTTTTTATTGGAGTTAAAAATACTTTACTCCAAGTTCTCTATGGTTCATATCCTCCAATATTACTCATAGATGCATCGGAATAAGCAAACAACACACGAAAAACAGAATCTGTCATAGACAGAACAGTCTGTAGTAATATGCAGGGTTTGCCTACTTCTGGAACTCCAAAAAATTCAAACTAAATTGTTAAATTTGCGCAATTTGTCTACAAATCAGAAGCAAAAATAATAAACTAAAAATCATGCTCCAGTAAAATCTGAAGACTATTTTAGCAAGCGCCAACGATTCTGTTTTTCACAGCAAGATCATATAAACTTCACACAAGTCTTACCAAAGGTTCTACTTGGCACAAACACTAAACAAAACATGTAAACACATCTAATCAGAGGCTAGATGCAATATTTATTCCCTAAAAGCAACAAAAACAAAAAACATAAAATTGGGTTGCCTCCCAACAAGCGCTATCGTTTTACGCCCCTAGCTAGGCACGATACAAGATAGATCTAGGTATTGCCATCTTTGGTCTTCACCCTTTTAATGGTGTCAAGCTCGAATCCGGGAGGTTCTTTGTGTTTCCCTTCATATTCAGAAATCTTAAGATCTAAAGCATCCAACCGCTTATTGCAAAGAGTAATCAACATATTCATGCGGTGGAGATTCCCACTAACACTCTTAAGAGGTTCAAGAGATTTCTGTAATATTTTCGTTACTTCGCAAATTTTCTCAAAAACTTGCGTCCCTTCCGGGGTTGAGTTTGACTCCTTTTGGGGAGGTAGTGTTCCCACTATTCCCTCTATGATTTCATGTGCGAAACTAGGATCAACTTCGATTAAATTTCCTTTGGCAATGCAATCTAAGAGTTGTCTATGAGACATATTCAATCCAACGTAAAAATTGCGAAGCAAGATTCTAAAATTCACTTCTAAGGTGCACTTACGATAAGATTCCATCATCCTAAACCATGCATCTTTTAAGTTTTCTCCTTGCCTTTGCTTGAAGTGAAGAACTTCAAACTCAGGAGACAGAGAAGCAGATAAGGGGCTAGCCATAATGACAAGCAAGCAATCCAACACACGCGCAAACAAGAGACAAGCGAACGAAAAACACACGGCGGAAGAAGGGCATATAAAACGGCAAAGGTGAAGTGGGGGACAGGAAAATGAGAGGCAGATAAATGTAATGCGAAGCATAAGGGTTTGTGATAGCTACTTGGTATATGACTTTTGCGTAAGCCTCCCCGGCAACGGCGCCAGAAATTCTTCTTGCTACCTCTTGAGCTTGCCTTGTATTCCCTCGAAGAGGAAAGGGAGATGCAGCACAGTAGCGTAAGTATTTCCCTCAGTTTTTGAGAACCAAGGTATCAATCCAGTAAGAGACCACGCGCCAGTCCCTCGCACCTGCACAAACAAATAAGAACTTTGCAGCCAACGCGATAAGGAGTTGTCAATCCCTTTACGGTCACTTACGAAAGTGAGATCTGATAGAGATGATAGTTATATTTTTGGTATTTTAGGTTTAATAAAACAGTAAACAAAAGCGGTAAAAGTAAAGTATATGTAGATTGATATGTTGAGAATAGACCCGAGGCCCATTGTTTTCTCTAGTGGCTTCTCTCATGATAGCGATATTCTACGGCGGGTAAACAAATTACTATCGAGCAATTGATAGAAAAGTGAATAATTATGAGACTATATAGGCATGATCATTGTATATAGGCATCACGTCCGAGACAAGTAGACCGACTCCTGCCTGCATCTACTACTATTACTCCACACATCGACCGCTATCCAGCATGCATCTAGTGTATTGAGTTCATACGAACAGAGTAACGCCTTAAGCAAGATGACATGATGTAGAGGGATAAACTCAAGCAATATGATGAAAACCCCATCTTTTTATCCTCGATGGAAACAATACAATACGTGTCTTGCTGCCCCTACTGTCACTGGGAAAGGACACCGCAAGATTGAACCCAAAGCCAAGCACTTCTCCCATTGCAAGAACTATAGATCTAGTAGGCCAAACGAAACCAATAATTCGAAGAGACTTGCAAGGATATTATGAGCACATATAAAAAGTTCAGAGAAGAACCAAATATCTTTCATAGATAACCTTGATCATAAACTCACAATTCATCGGATCTCGACAAACACACCGCAAAAAGAGATTACATCGAATAGATCTCCTCGAAGACCGAGGAGAACTTTGTCTTGAGATCCAAAGAGAGAGAAGAAGCCATCTAGATACTAGCTATGGACCCGAAGGTCTGAGGTAAACTACTCACGACTCATGGTGAGGGCGATGATGATGATGATGAAGGCCTCCGTGATGGATCCCCCTCCCGAAACAGGCACCAAGATTGGATCTCCATAGGAATAGAAGCTACGGCGGTGGAATTAGATTTTTCTCTCTGCGTCTGGAGTTTCTGGGGTACGTAGGTATATATAGGAAGAAGGAGGGCACCGGGGGCCGTGTGGGCCAGCCTCGAGGCAGGGGGCGCGCCCTGGGAAGGGGGGCGTGCCTGTTGGGGAACGTAGCAGAATTCAAAAAAAATCTAGGCTTTCACCAATATCAATCTTAGGAGACATCTAGCAACAAGCATATTAGAGTGCATCTACATACCCTTTTGTAGATCGCGAGCGGAAGCTTTCGAAGAAGCGTGGATGAAGTAGTCGTACTCTTCATGTTCTTCGTCACCGATGACCTAGCGCCGAACGGACGGCACCTCCGCGTTCAACACACGTTCGGTACAGCAACATCACCTCCTTCTTGATCCAGCAAGGGGGGAGGAGAGGTCGTCGGAGATCCAGCAGCACGACGGCGTGGTTGTGGATGCAGCGGGAAATCCTACAGGGCTTCGCCGGCGCCCTGCGTAAGGAGATGGAGGTGTGACGGGAGGGGGAGAGGCGCCAGAGGATTGGGGTGCGACTGCCCTCCCCCCCCCCCACATATATATATAGGGGGCCAGGGGGGTGTGCCAGCCCTGCAGAACCCATCTGCAGGGTGGGGCGGCGGCCAGGGAGGCAAACTTGCCCCCCAAGGCAAGGGGGCGCCCCCCTCCCCTAGGGTTTCAACCGTAGGCGCATGAGGAGGGGCCCAGTTGGGTGCGCCAGCTCACCAGGGGCTGGCCCCCTTCCCCTTGCGGCCTAGGGGCCCCACCGAGATGGGTGGCCCCACCCGATGGACCCCCGGGACCCCTTCGGTGGTCCCGGGACGCTCCCGGTGACCCCCGGAGTTCACCCGATGGCCGAAACTGGACTTTCTATATATCATTCTTTACCTCCGGACCATACCGGAACTCCTCGTCGCATCCGGGATCTCATCCGGGACTCCGAACAACTTTCGAGTTTCCACGTGCATGTATCTCTACGACCCTAGCGTCACTGAACCTTAAGTGTGTAGACCCTACGGGTTCGGGAGACACGTAGACATGACCGAGACCACTCTCCGGTCAATAACCAACAGCGGGATCTGGATACCCATGTTGATTCCCACGTGTTCCTCGATGATCTTCATCGGATGAACCACTGTGTCAAGGATTCACTCAATCCCGTACGTTATTCCCTTTGTCCATCGGTACGGTACTTGCCCGAGATTCGATCGTCGGTATTCCCGATACCTTGTTCAATCTCGTCATGGCAAGTCTCTTTACTCGATCCGTAATCCATCATCCCGTGACTAACTCCTTAGTCACCTTGAGCTCATTATGATGATGTCTTACCGAGTGGGCCCAGAGGTACCTCTCCGTCACACGGAGTGACAACATCGCAGTCTCGGTTTGTACCAACTCAACAGACACTTTCGGAGATACCCGTTGCGTACCTTTATAGCCACCCAGTTACGTTGTGACGTTTGGCACACCCAAAGTATTCCTACGGTATCCGGGAGTTGCACAACCTCATGGTCTAAGGAATAAATACTTGACACCGAAAAGCTTATGCATTACGAACTATATGATCTCGTGCTATGCTCAGGATTGCGTCTTGTCCATCACATAATTCTCCTAATGATGTGATCCTGTTATCACCGACATCCTATGTCCATGGTCAGGAAACCGTGACCATCTGATGATCAACGAGCTGGTAACTAGAGGCCTACCAGGGACTCATTGTGGTCTATATATTCACACATGTATCGCTGTTTCCGTACAATACAATTCAAGCATGAATAACAGACGATTATCATGAACAAGGAAATATAATAATAATACTTTTATTATTGCCTCTAGGGCATATTTCCAACAGTCTCCCACTTGCACTAGAGTCAATAATCTAGTTACATTGTGATGAATCGAACACCCATAGAGTTCTGGTGTTGATCATGTTTTGCCCGTGGAAGAGGTTTAGTCAACGGGTCTGCGACATTCAGATCCGTATGCACTTCACAAATATCTATGTCTCCATCTTGAACATAATTCCGGATGGAGTTGAAACGGCGCTTGATGTGTTTGGTCTTCTTGTGAAACCTGGGCTCCTTGGTAATGGCAATAGCACCAGTGTTGTCACAGAAGAGAGTCATCGGGCTTGACGCACTTGGAATGACTCCTAGGTCGGTGATGAACTCCTTCATCCAGACTCCTTCCTGCGCTGCTTCGCAAGCAGCTATGTACTCCGCTTCACATGTAGAATGCGCCACCACGCTCTGTTTGCAACTGCACCAGCTGACTGCTCCACCATTCATAATATACACGTATCCGGTTTGTGACTTCGAGTCATCCAGATCTGTGTCGAAGCTAGCATCGACGTAACCCTTTACGACGAGCTCTTCATCACCTCCATAAACGAGAAACATATCCTTAGTCCTCTTCAGGTACTTTAGGATGTTCTTGACCGCTGTCCAGTGTTCCATATCGGGATCAATTTGGTACCTCCCTACCAAACTTATGGCAAGGTTCACACCAGGTCTGGTACATAGCATGGCATACATGATAGAACCTATGGCCGAGGCATAGGGTATGACACTCATCTTTTCTATATCTTCTGCCGTGGTCGGCGATTGAGCCTTGCTCAATCTCATACCTTGCAAAACAGGCAAGAACCCCTTCTTGGACTGATCCATATTGAACTTCTTCAATATCTTGTCAAGGTATGTACTTTGTGAAAGACCGATGAGGCGTCTTGATCTATCTCTATAGATTTTGATGCCTAATATGTAAGCTGCTTCTCCAAGACCCTTCATTGAAAAACTCTTATTCAAGTAGGCCTTCACAGTTTCCAAGAATTCTATATCATTTCCCATCAGCAATATGTCATCCACATATAATATGAGAAATGCTACAGAGCTCCCACTCACTTTCTTGTAGATACAAGCTTCTCCATAAGTCTGTATAAAGCGAAACGCTTTGATCACATCATTAAAGCGAATATTCCAACTCCGAGATGCTTGCACCAGCCCGTAGATCGAGCGTTGGAGCTTGCACACCTTGTTAGCGTTCTCTGGATCGACAAAACCTTCCGGCTGCATCATATACAACTCTTCCTTGAGAAAGCCATTAAGGAATGCCGTTTTGACGTCCATTTGCCATATCTCATAATCATAGAATGCGGCAATAGCTAACATGATTCTGACTGACTTCAGCATCGCTACGGGAGAGAAAGTCTCGTCGTAGTCAATCCCTTGAACTTGTCGATAACCCTTAGCGACAAGCCGAGCCTTATAGATGGTCACATTACTATCCGCGTCTGTCTTCTTCTTATATATCCATTTATTTTCTATGGCATGCCTATCATCAGGCAAGTCCACCAAAGTCCATACTTTGTTTTCATACATGGATTCTATCTTGGATTTCATGGCTCCAAGCCATTTATTGGAATCCGGGCCCGCCATCGCTTCTTCATAGTTCGAAGGTTCACCATAGTCTAACAACATGATTCCCATGACAGGGTTGCCGTACCACTCTGGTGCGGAACGTGCCCTTGTGGACCTTCGAAGTTCAGTAGTAACTTGATCTGTTTCATCATGATCATCATCATTAACTTCCTCCCTTGTTGGTGCACGCACCTCAGGAACAATTTCCTGCGCTGCGCTACTTTCCGGTACAGGAGGGGTGACTGTCACCTCATCAAGTTCTACTTTCCTCCCACTCACTTCTTTCGAGAGAAAGTCTTTCTCCAGAAAGGATCCATTCTTGGCAACAAAGACCTTGCCTTTGGATCTGTGGTAGAAGGTGTACCCAATCGTTTCATTTGGGTATCCTATGAAGACACATTTTTCCGATTTGGGTTCGAGCTTTTCAGGTTGAAGTTTCTTGACATAAGCATCGCAACCCCAAACTTTCAGAAACGACAGCTTTGTTTTCTTGCCAAACCAAAGTTCATACGGTGTCGTCTCAACGGATTTCGACGGAGCCCTATTTAAAGTGAATGCGGCAGTCTCTAAAGCATAACCCCAAAAAGATAGCGGTAAATCGGTGAGAGACATCATAGATTGCACCATGTCCAACAGAGTACGATTTCTACGTTCGGACACACCGTTACGTTGAGGTGTTCCGGGCGGTGTCAATTGTGAAACAATTCCACATTTCCTAAGGTGCGTGCCAAATTCATGACTCAAATATTCACCCCCACGATCCGATCGTAAGAACTTTATTTTCTTGTCTCGTTGATTCTCAACCTCATTCTGAAATTCCTTGAACTTTTCAAAAGTCTCAGACTTGTGCTTCATCAAATAGATATACCCATATCTACTCAAGTCATCCGTGAGGGTGAGAACATAACGATAGCCTCCGCGAGCCTCAACACTCATTGGACCGCACACATCGGTATGTATGATTTCCAATAAATTGGTTGCTCGCTCCATTGTTCCGGAGAACGGAGTCTTGGTCATCTTGCCCAAGAGGCATGGTTCGCACGTGTCAAATGATTCATAATCAACAGACTCCGGAAGTCCATCAGCATGAAGCTTCTTCATACGTTTGACAGCAATATGACCAAGGCGGCAATGCCACAAGTATGTGGGACTATCATTATCAACTTTACATCTTTTGTCATTCACACTATGAATATGTGTATCATCACGATCGAGATTCATCAAAAATAAACCATTGACCAGCGGGGCATGACCATAAAACATATCTCTCAAATAAATAGAACAACCATTATTCTCAGATTCAAATGAGTAGCCATCTCGCATAAGACGAGATCCAGATACAATGTTCATGCTCAAAGCTGGTACTAAATAACAATTATTGAGGTTTAAAACTAATCCCGAGGGTAGATGTAGAGGCAGCGTGCCGACGGCGATCACATCGACCTTGGAACCATTCCCGACGCGCATCGTCACCTCGTCCTTCGCTAGTCTCCGCTTATTCCGCAACTCCTGCTTAGAGTTACAAATATGAGCAACTGCACCGGTATCAAATACCCAGGAGCTACTACGAGCGCTGGTAAGGTACACATCAATAACATGTATATCACATATACCTTTGACGTTGCCGGCCTTCTTGTCCGCTAAGTATTTGGGGCAGTTCCGCTTCCAGTGACCCATTCCCTTGCAATAAAAGCACTCTGTCTCAGGCTTGGGTCCATACTTTGGCTTCTTCCCGGCAACAGGCTTACCGGGCGCGGCAACTCCCTTGCCGTCATTCTTGAAGTTCTTCTTACCCTTGCCCTTCTTGAACTTAGTGGTTTTATTGACCATCAACACTTGATGTTCTTTCTTGATACCCACCTCCGCTGATTTCAACATTGAATACACCTCGGGAATTGACTTCTCCATCCCCTGCATATTGAAGTTCAACACGAAGCTCTTGTAGTTTGGTGGGAGCGACTGGAGGAATCTGTCTACGACCGCTTCGTCTGGGAGATTCATTCCCAACTGAGACAAGCGGTTGTGCAATCCAGAAATCTTGAGGATGTGCTCACTGAAAGAACTGTTTTCCTCCATCTTACAGCTGTAGAATGCGTCGGAGACGTCATATCTCTCGACTCGGGCATGAGCTTGGAAAACCATTTTCAGCTCTTGGAACATCTCAAATGCCCCGTGGTGCTCAAAACGCTTTTGGAGCCCCGATTCTAAGCTGTAAAGCATGCCGCACTGAACCAGGGAGTAATCATCACAACGCGACTGTCAAGCGTTCATAACATCTTGGTTTGCCGGGGCGGGAGCGTCACCTAGCGGTGCTTCTAGGACATAAGTTTTCTTGGCAGCTATGAGGATGATCCTCAGGTTACGGACCAAGTCCGTGTAGTTGCTACCATCGTCTTTCAGCTTGGATTTCTCTAGGAACGCGTTGAAGTTGAGGGTGACATGAGCGTGGGCCATTTGATCTACAAGAGATATTGTAAAGAATTTAGACTAAGTTCATGATAATTAAGTTCATCTTAATCAAATTTTGATGAGCACCCAGTCAGATTGACATCTCTCTAGTCATCTAAGTGATACACGATCCGAATCGACTAGCCCGTGTCCGATCATCACGTGAGACGGACTAGTCATCAACGGTGAACATCTTCATGTTGATCGTATCTTCTATACGACTCGTGTTCGATCTTTCGGTCTTCCGTGTTCCAAGGCCATGTCTGTACATGCTAGGCTCGTCAAGTGAACCCTAAGTGTGTTGCGTGTGTAAATCTGGCTTACACCCGTTGTATGCGAACGTTAGAATCTATCACACCCGATCATCACGTGGTGCTTCGGAACGACGATCCTTAGCAATGGTGCACAGTTAGGGGGAACACAATTCTTGAAATTTTAGTGAGAGATCATCTTATTTACTACCGTTGTTCTAAGTAAACAAGATGCATAAACATGATAAACATCACATGCAATCAATTTAAAGTGACATGATATGGCCAATATCATCTTGCTCCTTGGATCTCCATCTTCGGGGCACCATGATCATCTTGTCACCGGCTCGAAACCATGATCTCCATCATCATGATCTCCATCATCGTGTCTTGAAGAAGTCGTCACGCCAACTATTACTTCTACTACTATGGCTAACGTTTAGCAATAAAGTAAAGTAATTACATGGCGTTATTCAGTGACACGCAGGTCATACAATAATTAAGACAACTCCTATGGCTCCTGCCGGTTGTCAAGTTCATCGACATGCAAGTCGTGATTCCCTATTACAAGAACATGATCAATCTCATACATCACATATATCATTCATCACATCTTCTTGGCCATACCATATCACTTAGCACATGCTGCAAAAACAAGTTAGACGACCTCTAATTGTTGTTGCAAATTTTTACGTGGCTTCTATAGGTTTTCTAGCAAGAACGTTTCTTACCTACGCCAAAACCACAACGTGATTTCTCAATTTCTATTTACCCTTCATAAGGACCCTGTTCATCGAATCCGATCCGACTAAAGTAGGAGAGACAGACACCCGCCAGCCACCTTATGCATCTAGTGCATGTCTGTCGGTGGAACCAGTCTCACGTAAGCGTACGTGTAAGGTCGGTCCGGGCCGCTTCATCCCACAATACCGCCGAATCAAGATTAGACTAGTAACGGTAAGAAAATTGAGCAAACTCAATGCCCACAACTGCTTTGTGTTCTACTCGTGCAAGATGCTACGCAAAAGACCTAGCTCAGATGCCACTGTTGGGGAACGTAGCAGAATTCAAAAAAATTCTACGCTTTCACCAAGATCAATCTTAGGAGACATCTAGCAACAAGCATATTAGAGTGCATCTACATACCCTTTTGTAGATCGCGAGCGGAAGCTTTCGGAGAAGCGTGGATGAAGTAGTCGTACTCTTCATGTTCTTCGTCACCGATGATCTAGCGCCGAATGGACGGCACCTCCGCGTTCAACACACGTCCGGTACAGCAACGTCACCTCCTTCTTGATCCAGCAAGGGGGGAGGAGAGGTCGTCGGAGATCCAGCAGCACGACGGCGTGGTGGTGGATGCAGCGGGAAATCCTGCACGGCTTCGCGGCGCCCTGCGTAAGGAGATGGAGGTGTGACGGGAGGGGGAGAGGCGCCAGAGGATTGGGGTGCGGCTGCCCTCTCCCCCCCCCCCCACACACATATATATAGGGGGCCAGGGGGTGCGCCAGCCCTGCAGATCCCATCTGCATGGTGGGGCGGCGGCCAGGGAGGCAAACTTGTCCCCCAAGGCAAGGGGGCGCCCCCCTCCCCTAGGGTTTCAACCCTAGGCGCATGAGGGGGGGCAGTTGGGTGCGCCAGCCCACCAGGGGCTGGCCCCCTTCCCCTTGCGGCCTAGGGGCCCCACCCGGTGGACCCCGGGGACCCCTCCGGTGGTCTCGGGACGCTCCCGATGACCCCCGGAGTTCACCCAATGGCCGAAACTGGACTTCCTATATATCATTCTTTACCTCCGGACCATACCGGAACTCCTCGTCACGTCCGGGATCTCATCCGGGACTCTAAACAACTTTCAGGTTTCCACGTGCATGTATCTCTACGACCCTAGCGTCACCGAACCTTAAGTGTGTAGACCCTACGGGTTCGGGAGACACGTAGACATGACCGAGACCACTCTCCGGTCAATAACCAACAGCGGGATCTGGATACCCATGTTGGTTCCCACGTGTTCCTCGATGATCTTCATCGGATGAACCACTGTGTTAAGGATTCACTCAATCCCGTACGTTATTCCCTTTGTCCATCGGTACGGTACTTGCCCGAGATTCGATCGTCGGTATTCCCGATACCTTGTTCAATCTCGTCATGTCAAGTCTCTTTACTCGATCCGTAATCCATCATCCCGTGACTAACTCCTTAGTCACCTTGAGCTCATTATGATGATGTCTTACCGAGTGGGCCCAGAGGTACCTCTCCGTCACACGGAGTGACAACATCCCAGTCTCGGTTCGTACCAACTCAACAGACACTTTCGGAGATACCCGTTGCGTACCTTTATAGCCACCCAGTTACGTTGTGACGTTTGGCACACCCAAAGTATTCCTACGGTATCCGGGAGTTGCACAACCTCATGGTCTAAGGAATAAATACTTGACACCGAAAAGCTTATGCATTACGAACTATACGATCTCGTGCTATGCTCAGGATTGGGTCTTGTCCATCACATCATTCTCCTAATGATGTGATCCCGTTATCACTGACATCCTATGTCCATGGTCAGGAAACCGTGACCATCTGATGATCAACGAGCTGGTAATTAGAGGCCTACCAGGGACTCATTGTGGTCTATATATTCACACATGTATCGCTGTTTCCGTACAATACAATTCAAGCATGAATAACAGACGATTATCATGAACAAGGAAATATAATAATAATACTTTTATTATTGCCTCTAGGGCATATTTCCAACAGTGCCCCCCACCTCGAGGGCTGGCCCCTTGCCCCCTGACTTGGTCCTGACGTTTCCCGAGCGTGATTTCCTTCAAAAATATCTCTCGCGAAGGTTTAATTCCATATGGACTCCGTTTGATATTCCTTTTCTGCAAAACCCTGAAATAGGCAAAAAAACATCAATCTGGACTGGGCCTTCGGGTTAGTAGGTTAGTCCCAAAAATGATGTAAAAGTGAATGATAAAGCCCATTAAACATCCAAGACTTCATAAATAATAGCATGGAACAATAAAAAATTATAGATACGTTGGAGACGTATCAGTATGTGACTCCTCCATTGGCCCTATTAGTTTTTGTTCTAGTGATCTATTCATTGCAAATTTTTGATGCTGTGGTGACCTTGTTCTTGAGCTTGCATGTCATATTTCTTTGGTCCCAAGTAGTTCTAATGCATGATATAGTCTCTAGGCACTAGTAGGAGTTGTTGCTATCAATCTTGTTGAGTTTGGTTAACTTTTATTTTGAGTTGCTAAAAATTTCAGAAAAATGCATAGGAAAAACTTCCAAGGTGGTTCTTCAAGGAAGCAAGAACCGAGGCTCGCGTTTCGTGAGCCAGACGATGAACTACTGAGGGAAGCTGACGTGCGGCCTTGTGAATGGCCGTCAGACGAATTTATGGATCAGGTTGGCATCAAGGACGAATTTTACACATATGTGCGCAATGCTGACCTCGAGGGCTTCATACAAGATAAGTGCCCTCAATATTGTGGCTTAACTGATACCTTTGTGAGAAGGTTTAATTTTTCATCTTCACGTAATTCTCACACTGTCATGTTTGACTTTTATGATAAATCTTACACCATGGACTTAGAGGATTTTAATGATGTTTGTAAGCTCCCGCAGTGGGTCAGTATGGGTGATCCTCGCAAATCTGAATATACAGATTTTCTTGCTAGTATCACAGTGGGGGAATCTAGAGAAATAACACAGGCTACCATAGGGAGCATTCATTTTCCTGATATTCATTACTTTGCTCTCTTTATTGGTAGATGCATAAATGGTAAAGATGAGGCTTGCCACATGTGTGTCCCTGATCTTAGTGTTCTCAAGAGTGCTATATTAGGTGATAGGCAATATAACTTGGGAGCCATTGTTGCACGTAGGCTACATCATAATGGTTTGCATGGAGATTTATTTGGTGGGATTTATGCCACTCGCATAGCCCGCCGTCTTGGTGTGCCTGTACATGAAAATGATGGACCTTTACCGTCTGCTCATTTGGATTACCATGATATGACTAGTCACCGGTTTATAGAGAGGGATGAACAATCCCTCAAATATCAACTAATCTTTAACAGGCGTCATGCCATCCCTATTGTTCTTCCTACCCCTACTTTGTTTGACTTTTAGGCAAGAGGGAAATACACTATAACCATGGAGGAGGAAAATGAGTACCATAGGATGACTGAAGCAGCCCGCCTTCGAGCTGTAGCTCAGTAGGCAGTAGCTGTTGCATCTCAGTACAACCCCAACCACGACTTTGGATATCCGTCAGGCCAATACTGGCCATAGACCAACTTAGGCCAAAAGCCTAAGCTTGGGGTAGTACGTGTTTCTCACCGACTTTACATTCATGTTCACACACCTATTCTAGTTGTCGATGCTCAAACTCTTTCATTGTACCATCCATGTTTAGTTTCAATTTCTTTTTCTTAGTCTTTTTCTCGTGTGCTAGAAAAACCTTAAGAAAAAACAAAAAATATATTAGTTGTAGCTTCTAGCTAGTTTACTTTCCTTGCTTGTAGTAGTAGTAATTAAAAGAAAACCCAAAAAGATTTACCGTTCTTCTTTTGCTTGTTGGGAGCTTTCCCGTGTAAATAGTTTCTTTTCTTTTCTTTGGGGGTTAAGAGTAGAAGACCATGATTAAAATGTTTAGTGGCTCTCATATGCTTTATTGTTGATTCAACCTTGAACCATATTACCTTGTCTTCTCTCTTGCATTAAATGTCTGCAGATTCCAGCTTAGTCCAATGCACGTGCACTATTATTATTATTCACACCGTACGGTCGTGCGAGTGAAAGGCAATAAGGATGATATATGATGAACTAATTGAGATGAGAAAAGCTGGTATGAACTCGACCTCTCTTGTTTTTGTAAATATGATAGTTCATCGTTCCTGATTCAGCTTGTTATGAATGAAACATGCTTGCAATGACAATTAGAGACCATAGCTGCTTATGCCATGCTTAATTAGCTGAGAGTTTAAATTGGTCTATCTTGCGTGCCAACGTGATATTAAAATGGTTGTGATGTGGTATGATGGGGTGGTATCCTCCTTTGAATGATTTAAGTGATCTGACTTGGCACATGTTCACGCATGTAGTTGAAACAAATCAACATAGCCTCCACGATATTTATATTCATGGTGATTTATATCCTACTCATTCTTGCATTCATTGTTGATTAATTTTAATGCATGTTCATGACCGTTGTTGCTCTCTAGCTGGTCGCTTCCCAGTCTCTTTCTAGCCTTCACATGTACTAAGCGGGAATACTGCTTGTGCACCCACTTCCGTAAACCCAAAAGTTATTCCATATGAGTCCACCATACCTTCCTATATGCGGTATTTACCTGCCGTTCCAAGTAAATTTGTACGTGCCAAACTCTAAACCTTCAAATGAAATTCCGTTTTGTATGCTTGAACAGCTCATGTATTAACTAGGGCTGTCTATATCTTCCATGTTAGGTGGGTTATTCTCACGATGAGTGGACTCCACTCATCATTCACGAGAAAATGGCTGGTAACCGGGATGCGCAGTCCCATGCTCAAAATCATAATAATTAAACAAAACTCCCCCAGGGCTGTTGCTTGTTTGAATGGTACCCCGTGGATTCGGATGGCCGTGGAGTGTGCTTGTTGGTGGTTGGGGGAGTATAAACTTTACCTTTCTATTTGGGAACCACCTATAATGTGTGTAGCATGGGAGATATCGAGATTCTTGGTTGTTATGTTGACAATGAAAGTATACCGCTCAAAATGTTATTCATCTCTATTTTAAAATCGAGCTATGGCACCTCTACAAATCCCTGCTTCCCTCTGCGAAGGGCCTATCTATTTACTTTTATGCTGAGTCATCATCCTCTTATCAAAGAGCACCAGTAGGAGAGCACCTCTGTCATTTGCATGTATTACCATTAATTTGCATTGAGTATGATCATGACTAGATCTCTTTTACCATGAATTACAATGTCTAGTCAGTCCTTGATCTTTAAAGGTGCTCTGCATTTATGTTTTGCGGTCTCAGAAAGGGCTAGCAAGATACCATCTTGTTATATCATATCATGATTGTTTTGAGAAAGTGTTGTCATCCGAGGTTTATTATTATTGCTCGCTAGTTGATTATGACATTGATGTGAGTATTCTTGAGACCAGAAAGTTATTGTGAATGTGGTTAGTTCATGATCTTGCTGAAAACCTGAATGTTGGCTTACATATTTACAACAACAAGAGCAAACAGAGTTTGTCAAAGTCCTTCTTTATCACTTTCAGTTTATCAACTGAATTCCTTGAGGACAAGCAAAGGTTTAAGCTTGGGGGAGTTGATACGTCTCCAACGTATCTACTTTTCCAAACACGTTTGCCCTTGTTTTGGACTCTAACCTCCATGATTTGAATGGAACTAACCCGGACTGACGCTGTTTTCAGCAGAACTGCCATGGCGTTGTTTTTGTGCAGAAATAAAAAGTTCTCGGAATGACCTGAAAATCCACGGAGAATTATTTTGGAAAATATAAAAATACCTACAAGAAGATCAAGATCAGGGGGCCCACACCCTGTCCACAAGGGTGGGGGGCGCCCCCCTAGGGTGCACCCCCTGCCTTGTGGGCCCCCTGGTGCTCCACCGACGTATCTCCGGATCCCATATATTCACTTTCGGGGAGAAAAAAATCAAAGAGGAAGAATAATCGCGTTTTACGATACAGAGCCACCGCCAAGCCCTAATCTCTCTCGGGAGGGCTGATCTGGAGTCCGTTCGGGGCTCCGGAGAGTGGAGATCATCGCCATTATCACCATCAACCTTCCTCCATCACCAATTCCATGATGCTCACCGCCGTGCGTGAGTAATTCCATCGTAGGCTTGCTGGACGGTGATGGGTTGGATGGGATCTATCATGTAATCGAGTTAGTTTTGTTAGGGTTTGATCCCTGGTATCCACTATGTTCTGAGATTGATGTTGCTATGACTTTGATATGCTTAATGCTTGTCACTAGGGCTCGAGTGCCATGATTTCAGATCTAAACCTATTATGTTTTCATGAATATATGTGTGTTCTTGATCCTATCTTGCAAGTCTATAGTCACCTACTATGTGTTATGATCTGGCAACCCCGAAGTGACAATAATCGGGACCACTCCCGGTGATGACCATAGTTTGAGGAGTTCATGTATTCACTATGTGTTAATGCTTTGGTCCGATACTCTATTAAAAGGAGGCCTTAATATCCCTTAGTTTCCAATAGGACCCCGCTGCCACGGGAGGGTAGGACAAAAGATGTCATGGAAGTTCTTTTCCATAAGCACGTATGACTATATTCGGAATACATGCCTACATTGCATTGATGAACTGGAGCTAGTTCTGTGTCACCCTAGGTTATAACTTTTACATGATAAATTGCAACCGACATAATTTCCCACCACCGATCCAATGCCTACGAGCTTTCCACATATTGCTTGTTGCTTATTTACTTTTCCGTTGCTACTATTACAAAAACTACAAAAACATTATCGTTACCTTTGTTACCACTATCGCCACTATCATATTACTTTGCTACTAAACTATATTGCTACAGATACTAAGGTTCCAGGTGTGGTTGAATTGACAACTCAGCTGCTAATACTTAAGAGTATTCTTTGGCTCCCCATGTGTCGAATCAATAAATTTGAGTTGAATACTTTACCCTCGAAAACTGTTGCGATCCCCTACACTTGTGGGTTATCACCTGCAGGGCCAGAGGCGGGGGAACACGGCGGGCGCGTTGGGGCGCCGGTGCGGTGCCGTGGTCGACGTCGTCGGCGGTGATGGAGGCGTTGAGCGCGGCGCGTCCGGCGAGCTGCAGCAAGCATCAGCCGTAGCGGCGAGCGGGGTGGCCGGCGAGCATGGCCGTGGGCGCGGACGCGCGATGCTGCGGGTGTAGCAATGGCGACCGGGGTTGACGACGGTTGCGGGAGGGAGGAGAGGATGTGGCCCTCACCGGCGTTGCAGAGGAGAGGGGGCGGCGAGGCTCGGTGGAGCCGGTGGGGAGGAGACGAGGACGATCAACGAAGACGGGCTCGAGGCGGGGCAGCTCCAGCGTCGAGCGGCGGGGTAGCGTTGGCCCCGATCCAGAACGGGATCGGGGGGAAGAGGAGAAAGCGCGTGGGGGGAGTGGTGTGGCTGGGTTAGAGTTTGGGTGCCCACGGGAGTGTATAGGAAGTGGGGTGGGCCGGTCTGGTTGGCCCGGTTGGCCCAGTGGGCGGTTTGCTTTTCTTTTCTTTTTGGTTTCTGTTTTGACCTTTTCCTTTTCTTTTATTTATTTCCTTTTCTGTTTTAATTGATTTTAAAATATTTAGGCATCCGGTAAAGGTGTGGTTCCTTCACCATAAATACCTAAGCATTAATTGGCACACTCCGAACATTTTACTTTTAATGTTTGAAAATTTTTGATGTTTGACAAAAATTCAAATTTGAATTTGAACAGTTTTGATCCAACGTGAGAGTAGCAACAGTAATCGAAGTGACGTGGCATCATTAGCAGAGGTTCACTGTAGCTTAACTATCCGGGCGTTACAATTCTCCTCCACTACAAGAAATCTCGTCCCAAGATTTAGGAGGTAGAAGCAAATAGTGTGGGGTATTCTTCGCGAAGACGATCCTCGCGTTCCAAAGTGGCTTCGTCTTCAGAGTGAGGCAACCACTGGACTTTGAGGAACTTGATCTCCTTATGACGTGTGCGATGTTCAGCTTGGTCGAGAATGCGGACCGGATGCTCTTTATACGAGAGGTCCTGTTGCAACTCGAGCACTTCATGATCCACTGCTCGGACTGGGTCCTTGAAGCAGCGGCGGAGTTGAGACACGTGGAACACATCGTGAACCTGAGAAAGGTTCGGTGGCAGCTCCAGTTGATATGCCACCTTTCCACGCCTTTCAAGAATAGTGACTGGACCAATATAGCGAGGAGCTAACTTTCCCTTGATCCCGAAGCGGTGAGCACCCTTCATTGGTGTAACTCGAAGATAAGCCTTTTCGCCAGGTTGATAGACCATGTCCTGATGATGACGGTCATACTGACTTTTCTGACGTGACTGAGCAGTCTTCAGATTCTCACGGATGACGCGGACTTGCTCTTCAGCGTGTTGAATAATATCCAGACCGAAGAGTGAATGTTCCCCAGTTTCTGACCAGTTCAGAGGGGTTCGGCACTTTCGTCCATATAACACTTCGAAGGGAGCCATCTTCAGACTAGCTTGATAGCTATTATTATAAGAGAACTTAGCATACGGGAGAGATTCCTCCCATTTCTTGCCGAAGGAAATTACACAAGCTTGAAGCATGTCTTCGAGAACTTGGTTGACGCGTTCAACTTGTCCTTGCGACTAAGGATGAAAAGCAGTACTAAATGACAGATGTGTTCCCATAGCATCTTGGAAACTTGCCCAGAATTTTGAAGTGAATAAACTTCCACGGTCTAAACTGATAACCAGTGGAATACCGTGAAGCGAAACAATTCTTGGCATGTAGAGAGTTGCCAGGTGACTAGTAGTAATTGTTTCTTTGACAACCAGAAAATGTGCAACTTTAGAAAGCCGGTCAATGACGACAAGAATTGCATCATTACCTTTCTGCGATTTGGGAAATCTAGTGACGAAGTCCATTTCAACATGGCCCCATTTCCATTCAGGAATAGAGATAGGTTGCAAGGTTCCAGCAGGCCTTTGATGTTCTGCTTTGATACGACGGCAAACGTCACACTCAGCAACATAACGAGCAATGTCTTGCTTCATATTAGACCACCAGAATCTCTGACGAATGTCTTGGTACATCTTGGTACTACCAGGATGAATAGACAGAGGCGTATCATGAGCTTCTTTCATAACCTCCTGAGTCTTGTCCAGGTTTTCACTCTTACTCGGAACCACTAGGCGGCCTTTGAAGTACAAGGCGCCATCATCAGCAATTGTGAAGAATGAGGGCTTTCCTTCTGCGAGATAGCGTTTAATCTTCTCGACTTCAGAGTCATATGCTGACTATTCTTGATACTGCTCACGAGATCAGGTACGACAACCAGCGTATTAAGGGAATCCTGGGAAACAACATGAAGATTCATCTTCTGGAATTCTAGAGGAGGGGGAGCTCAAGCTCCAGGAGGAACAATATGGAGGTTTAGCTTTCTGAATTCTTCAACAAGTGAGGGCTGAACCTTGTGAACCTGGAGGTGGTTGCAATATGAC
The DNA here is from genome assembly GCA_902687465.1 of Secale cereale. NCBI lineage: Eukaryota > Viridiplantae > Streptophyta > Magnoliopsida > Poales > Poaceae > Secale > Secale cereale. Next base: position 361,939,790 of record LR738709.1, read on the forward strand.
TTGCGGCTTAGGGGATCAGCCATCACATTAGCCTTGCAAGGGGTATAGGAAATACCCAAGTCAAAATCTGCTACGGTCTCCATCCATCTCTGTTGACGGAGGTTCAGGTCTGGTTGAGTAAACAAGTACTTAAGACTTTGGTGGTCGGTGAATATCTTGCAATGATTACCAAGAAGGTAATGTCGCCACTGTTTTAGAGCATATATGACAGCAGCAAGCTCAAGGTCGTGAACTGGGTAGTTCTCTTCATGAGGGCGCAATTAACGAGAGGCATAAGCAATTACTCTGCGCTCTTGCATTAGGACACAGCCTAATCCTTGACGGGAAGCGTCGCAGTAAATGACGAAGTCCTTCTTAGTATCAGGTGGAGCAAGCACTAGGGCAAAAGTCAGCTTGTCCTTGAGCGCCTGAAAACTTTCCTGGCATTTGTCTGTCCACTCGAACTTGACGCCTTTGTGAAGTAGACTAGTCGAAGGCTTGGAGATCTTGGAGAAGTTCTCGACAAATCAACGCCAATAGCTGGCAAGACCGAGAAAACTTTTGACTTGCTTGATGTTCTTCGGAGGAGTCCAATCGAGAATGGCCCGAAATCATTCTGGGTTGACAGCAATACCATCCTTGGATGACATGCCCAAGGTAGGTTACTTCAGGAAGCCAGAACTCGCACTTGGAATATTTAGCATAAAGTTGGTGCTCTCGAAGCTTTTCCAATACTAGGCGAAGATGTTCAGCATGCTCTTCCTTATTCTTGGATAATACAAGGATATCATCCAGATAAACCACGACAAATTTGTTGAGGTATTCCATGAATATGTAACTCATCTGGCGAGAGAATATAGCTGGAGCATTTGTCAATCCAAATGACATGACGGTGTACTCGAATGAACCGTATCGAGTTACAAAGGCGGTCTTTGGAATATCCTCTTCACGAACACGGATCTGGTGGTAACCCAACCTCAACTCGAGTTTAGAGAACACTGATGAACCAGCCAGTTGATCATACAGATCATTGATCCGAGGAAGTGGATATTTGTTCTGAATAGTTGCTTGGTTGATAGGACGGTAATCTTGGACCCATCGGTTTGTCCCATCCTTCTTCCTGACAAAGAGGGAAGGTGCTCCCCAAGGAGAGCAACTCGGGCGAATGAAACCACTAGCAAGAGATTTGAAGATTTCCTCCTTAAGCTCAATGAGTTCATGAGGCGGCATCTTGTAGGGTCGTTTGGCTATAGGAGTGGTGCCTGGTTTCAAGTCGATTATGAACTCGACAGCTCTAGCAAGGGGAATCCCTGGAAATTCTTTAGGAAAGACATCTTGGAAGTCGTGTTCGACGGGAATGTTTTCAATGCCCTCGAGTGGTGACGCGTTCGATGCATTCAATGCATAAAGATATGCATCGGCTTTCTGCACTAGATGAGCGTTGTAGCTTACTATTTCATTGGAAGGGTGTAACAGATGGACTATCTTGGTGGCGCAAACTATAGAAGTAGTATGCGCTTTTAGCCAATCCATTCCCAGAATGAGGTCGATGTTGGACAACTTCAGGATAATGGGAGAGGCATAGAACTCCAACCCTTCAATTTCGACGGGAACGTCGTGACAACCCATAGAGGTTTGACATTGGCCGCCAGGGGTTTTTACCACTACCGAAGTGTTCATTTCTTCACATCTAATGTCCTGCTTATATGCAAAATCTTCTGGCATGAATGAATGTGATGCTCCTGAATCAAATAAAACAGATCCAGGTACTGAATTAACGAGGAGAGTACCCATCATAGTAGCAGGTTGGTCTTGAGCTTCATTGAGATCAATATGGTTGGCCTGAGCACGACCATAAGGATTGGCATTGTTGTTGCGGGGCTGATTGTTCCCACGACGAGTTATAGGCAGTGCAAGCTGGTTCTGATTCTGGAAGCAATTACTGGCAAGGTGCCCTGGCTGACCACACTTGTAGCATAGACCATCATTGGGGGCAGAAGCAGGAGCTGGGAGTGGTGCAGCTGGAAGTCTTGGTTGCCTAGGTGGTGGAGGAAGACGAGGTGCAGCATAGGACTGCCTTGGAGCAGGTGCAGCTGGACGGTACACATTGTTGGGAATCCAGACCCTACGCTTCTGTGAGGGAGGGCCCGAGGATGAGCCCGGTTCACGTTTGCGCCTGAGAGAGCCCTGGTGTTCCTGCAGACCAGTTTCAACCTGGATGGCCTTGTTCACCAAGGTGGCGAAATATCCAAAGTCATGTACAAGGAGTGCGAGCTTGATGTCAGCTTGAAGTCCATCACGGAACTTTTCCTGTCTACGAGCATCAGTGGCAATGTCTTCTTCATCATAGCGGGACAAGTCCAGAAACTCCCGCTGATAAGCATCCATAGTCTTGTTGCCCTGGGTGAGGTTGCGGAACTCACGCTTCTTCCTATCCATGATTCCCTGAGGAATGAAGCGGGCACGGAAGGCAGTTTGGAATTCCGGCCAGGTGATGACTGTTCCAGCAGGCAACGTATGCCTGTGGCTGTCCCACCATTGAGCAGCGGGACCCTTTAGGTAGTATGCCGCAAAGGTGACATAGTTGGTAGCGGCAACTCCAGCAGACTCCAGTTCAAAGGCAATGTCACGGAGCCAGTCATCCGCATCAAGAGGCTGAGTTGAGCTGCGGTAGACGGATGGGTTGAGGCGAGCAAAGACATTCAGTGTCACTGCGCCATGTTGCTGATCCATGTTGGGGCGAGGGAACTGAGCCATGACAGTCTCCATGAACTGGCGATTCAGCTCAAACTGTTGGATCATACCGGCCATGTATTTAGGCGGTGGTGGGGCGTTGCCACCACGACCACGGCCAGTTGGTCTAACCATCCTGCTAATATATAACATGGGTAGTTCAGCATTGAGAAATTTGCAAACACAAGAATCATTCTTGAATGAAACATGCATAAGAAAGGAGCACGTAAAATACCACATAATAGTCGGCATATATTACAGAAGGGTGCATGCATAGAGTTCAGTACATAGACTAAGAACATCATAGGCGACACGCATGCTCGCGGCGAATCCATCTAATACTAATAAGTAAGACTACATTAGTACCACGCAGAACTTTGGAGGTAGAGGTAGTCTGACAGCTGGAAGCGCTGCAACGAAAAGTCCTCCACGCCAGCAACCTGGGGGCCGTGGATACTCTGGTGCAGAATCTGACGTCCAGGTCGCAACAGAGGACCAACTACGGGAGCGTAGCCTCCCACATCTAGCCAACCGACAACAGGAGGCATCACGGTCCTAGCTGGGTAGATCGCAGTAGGCGGCAGCTGTCTAGATAGGACAAAGGGGTGCAACAGCGTCAAGGCGTGGTACAGGTGCTGATGGGTGGTGTACAACTCGTGGTGGAGAGCTCGGTTAGCTCGATCCACCCCATCAGCATGCAGAACAAGGTTTTGATGATGGAAGGGCTCTCGGGTGACAGTGGAGTTGGCAGCAGTGTAGTATCCCTCCGCTCCATCGTCGAAGGCGATAGCAACGTGCCTGAAAGGGGAAGTGTCCAACGCCCGATACTCTCCACGAAGGCATGTCAGAGCAGCGTCAGCAGCATCGTGAACTGCCATATCGATGGTCACTCCAACACCATGAGCGGTGTGCAGCATAGTAGAGGAGTCCTCTTCACGAGAGTAGAGGCGGACGGTGGCACGGTACTGCTCCTGGTTAAAGTCCTGGTACTGCTCGTACACGGTATACTCAGGATGCCAGCGATAACCCAGATAGGTCATCATCTCAGCTAGCACAGCAGGTGATCCCAAGGCTCCAATGGCCTGCATGTGGCGCATGACCTGCCTCGTGGGTTCCATCTGAAAACAAAGATGTTTCAAAGGAGTCAAATGACAGTGTGTGGATTATGCAAAATATTGTTCTAAGCAATAACTATGGCTTATCCAACTTTGGGGTGAGGGGTCTCGGGATCCTAATGTTAGAGTTAGTAAATTCGTTTAACCCGAATAGGAGAGTGTTCAGAGTCCCGGAGTAAAGATCGAGGAGTAAAAGAATCTAGTACCACCCAAATGGCGACGTGGGCCTGTAAGCCACACAGCCATGTTAGTAAAAGTTTTGCAATGTCTAGACTCGACTTCGGCCAAGGAGTGTGGAAGGGGGATTCCTACAGGCAGTCGGCTCTGATACCAACTTGTGATGCCCCCGATTTGTCTGTACACTAATCATGCACGCAAATGTGTACGACCAAGATCAGTGACTCACTCGTAGATATCACAACACAACTCTGAAAGCAAAATAAGTCATACAAGCTTCATATTACAAGCCAGGGTCCTCGAGGGCTCGAATACAAGTGCTCGATCATAGACGAGTCAGCGGAAGCAACAACCGAGTTATATCTGGAACTCATCTGGGTGTGTTTTAACAAGTATCCGGTTCTAGTTGTCATGAGGTCACAATACAACTCCGGGTCGTCCTTTACCGAGGGACACGGCTATTCGAATAGATTAACTTCCCTGCAGGGGTGCACCACATAACCCAGAACGCTCGATCCCATTTGGCTGGACACACTTTCCTAGGTCATGCCCGGCCTCGGAAGATCAACACGTCGCAGCCCTACCTAAGCACAGCAGAGAGGTCAGCACGCCGATCTAAGCCCTAAGCGCGTAGGGGTCTGGGCCCATCACCCAACGCACACTTGCACGTTGCGTACGCGGACGGTAAGCAGACCTAGCCGCTCCTAATACCAGAGCGGCGTTCCAATCCAATCCGGCGCGCGCCGCTAAGTCGCTGACGTCAATAAGGCTTCGGCAGATACCATGATGTTGAGTGCCCATAACTATTCCCACGTAGCTGGTTAGTGTGTATAGGCCAACGTCCAGACTCAGATCAAATATCCAACCTCGTTAAGCGTGTTATTATGAAATAACCGCGGACAACGACCAGGGCCAGGCCCACCTGTCTCCTAGGTGTCTCAACCTACCATGTCGCTCCGCCACAAAGATCCACACAGAGGGCTGCTACCTCTTGAGCTTGCATTGTATTCCCTCGAAGAGGAAAGGGAGATGCATCACTGTAGCGTAAGTATTTCCCTCAGTTTTTGAGAACCAAGGTATCAATCCAGTAGGAGACCACGTGCGAGTCCCTCGCACCTGCACAAAAAAATAAGAACTTCGCATCCAACGCGATAAGGGGTTGTCAATCCCTTTACGATCACTTACGAAAGTGAGATCTGATAGAGATGATAGTTTATATTTTTGGTATTTGTAGTTTATAAGAACAGCAAATAAAAGCAATAAAACTAAAGTAGATGTAGATTGATATGTTGAGAATAGACCCGGGGGCCATAGTTTTCTCTAGTGGCTTCTCTCATGATAGCGATATTCTACGGCGGGTAAACAAATTACTGTCGAGCAATTGATAGAAAAGCGAATAATTATGAGACTATCTACGCATGATCATTGTATATAGGCATCACGTCCAAGACAAGTAGACCGACTCCTGCCTGCATCTACTACTATTACTCCACACATCGACCGCTATCCAGCATGCATCTAGTGTATTGCGTTCATAAGAACAGAGTAACGCCTTAGGCAAGATGACATGATGTAGAGGGATAAACTCAAGCACTATGATATAAACCCCATCTCTTTATCCTCGATGGCAACAATACAATACGTGCCTTGCTGCCTCTACTGTCACTGGGAAAGGACACCGCAAGGTTGAACCCAAAGCCAAGCACTTCTCCCATTGCAAGAACTATAGATCTAGTAGGCCAAACCAAACCAATAATTCGAAGAGACTTGCAAGGATATTATGAGCACACATAAAAAGTTCAGAGAAGAACCAAATATCTTTCATAGATAACCTTGATCATAAACTCGCAATTCATCGGATCTCGACAAACACACCGCAAAAAGAGATTACATCGAATAGATCTCCTTGAAGACCGAGGAGAACTTGGTATTGAGATCCAGAGAGAGAGAAGAAGCCATCTAGATACTAGCTATGGACCCGAAGGTCTGTGGTAAACTACTCACAACTCATGGAGAGGGCGATGATGATGATGATGAAGAACTCCACGATGGATCCCCCTCCGGTGGAGCTCCGGAATAGGCTCCAAGATGGGATCTTCACGGGAACAGAAGGTACGGCGGTGGAATTAGGATTTTCTCTCTGTTCATGGAGTTTCTGGGGTACGTAGACTTATATAGGAAGAAGGAGGGCACCGGGGGACACTGGAGGGGGACACGAGGCAGGGGGCGCGCCCTGGCAAGGGGGGCACGCCCCCCACCCTCGTGGGCCACCTCTTGATCCCCTGACGTGGTTCTCAAGCTCCGCGTGCGTGATTTTCTCCAAAAAAATATCTCTTGTGAAGGTTTCATTCCGTTTGGACTCCGTTTGATATTCTTTTTCTGCAAAACCCTGAAACAGGCACAAAACAGCAATCTGGACTGGGCCTTTGGGTTAGTAGGTTAGTCCCAAAAATGATATAAAAGTGAAAGACAAAGCCCATTAAACATCCAAGATTTCATAAATGATAGCATGGAACAATAAAAAATTATAGATACGTTGGAGACGTATCAAGCATCCCCAAGCTTGATTCCTGCTCGTCCTCGAGTAGGTAAATGATAAAGAAAGAATTTTTGATGTAGAATGCTAACCAATATAGTTTTTCCATGTAATTCTCTTAATTATGGCATGAATGTTCAGATCTGAAAGATTTAAGATAAAAGTCTATATTGACAGAAGAAATAGCAATACTTCAAGCATACTAACAAAGCAATCATGTCTTCTCAAAATACTATGGCTAAAAAAAGTTATCCCTACAAAATCATATAATGTTGAATCCTCGTCATCACACAAAAATATGCATATCATGCACAACCCCGATTTCAGCCAAGCTCTTGTTTTCATACTCTATCTTTTCAAACCTTTCAACTTTCACGCAATACATGAGCGTGAGCCATGGACATAGCACTATGCGTGGAATAGAGGTGGTTGTGGAGAAGACAAAAAGGAGGGAGATAGTCTCACATCAACTAGGCGTATCAACGGGCTATGGAGATGCCCATCAATAGATATCAATGTGAGTGAGTAGGGATTGCCATGCAACGGATGCACTAGAGCTAAATATGAATGAAAGCTCAACAAAAGAAACTAGTGGGTGTGCATCCAACTTGCTTGCTCACGAAGACCTAGGGCATTTGAGGAAGCCCATCGTTGGAATATACAAGCCAAGTTCTATAGTGAAAATTCCCATGAGTATACGAAAGTGACTAAACATGAGACTCTCTACAATGAAGAACATAGTGCTACTTTGAAGCACAAGTGTGGAAAAAAGATAGTAGCAATTGTCCCTTTTTCTTTTCTTTTCTCTTTTTTTGGGCCTTTTTTTTCTTTGGCCTTTATCTTTTTTTTGCGGAGGGGCTTTACATTTTTAGCCTTTCCTCCCATGGGACAATGCTCTAATAATGATGATCATCACACTTTCATTACAACTCGATACTACAACAACAAAGTATGACTCTATATGAATGCCTCCGGCGGTGTACCGGTATGTGCAATGAAACAAGAGTGACATGTATAAAAATTATGCATGGTGGCTTTTCCACAAATACGATGTCAACTACATGATCATGCATGGCAATATGACAATATGATGCGTGTCATATGAACGGAACGGTGGGAAGTTGCATGGCAATATATCTCGGAATGGCTATGGAAATGCCATGATAGGTAGGTATGGTGGCTGTTTTGAGGAACAATATGGTGGCTGTTTGTAGCGACCAGACCTCAAACAGTCTGATCTCCATGCATCAGTGTCATCCCTGGATCAGTAATGCTGACACGCACGGTACTTGAAGGATTTATAACAGAGTAGCACCACACACTTATTACATCGATAGTCCAATGATGAATTTATTACAAAAAATATGGCTGAAGGCCATCTAACACGATAACAGCGGAAGGCTTGGAAGATAAGTGAGTCCATCAACTGCAGCGGCATCACTGAGTATAGAACCACGGCCTAAAAAGGGCATCTTACTCGTCGTCTGAAAAGTCTGCAACATGAAACGTTGCAGCCCAAAAAACGGGTCAGCACATGGAATATGCTGGCAAGGTAACACAGGAGATGCAATGAAAGTAAAGCTATACTATATGCAATATGGCTGGTGGAAAGCTCTATGGTTAAGTTTTTGCGTAAAGCCAATTTTTCCCTACTTCAAAGGAATGTATTTTAATTAACTATCATGGTAGTTGAAACATCGTTGAGAAGATAGACATCCTCTCAACCCCAATTAAAGTAATCATTAAACCCAACAAAATTAAATTAAAGTAACATGTTGAGATGCACATGATAATCCAAGTACCAGATACTCAAGACGTCCATAACCGGGGACACGGCTAATCATGATCAGCTTGTACACTCTGCAGAGGTTTGTGCATTTTCCCCACAAGACTCGATCGCCTCCATTTGATTTCTCGCACTGCATGGTGTTTGAGAAACGGATGACCGAGACACAGTCTTTCCGAAGAGGTCCCCTTAACCAGATAGATAGGCCGGTACACCTACAAAACCCAACTACATCTGTTAGCCCATCATGGAAAGGTTTCCCACAACTTACTCAACTATGCCAGAGCCCATATTGGCATGTGGCTGCACACGGAAGTTTCTAGTATGAAAAATATCATGATCCCTTTGAGCCTGGGTGGCGGTCCAAAAGAAAAACAGGCAATCCTGGAATACCCAGATGCCTCAATCCACCCAGATGTGTATTAAAGTTGCCACCTTAAGTTGAACCATTAATTAACAACTCACATCTGTCATGGATTTCACTCAAACCCAAACCAAGTCTACGAGCATAGCATGTCTTAACAGCAAATGTAGAAGTAACTCCCAAGGGTTTGAATGTAATGCAGGTAATAGGTACTACCTCAATCTACTTCCCAATCCCACAAATTAATTGATCCTACTCATGCAATGTGTGAGGGTTTGACTAATGCAATGAAAACTGGGTAATTGGAAAGCATGATCAAAGTGTTACTTGCCTTGCTGATGATCCGCAAAACCTAGAGACTCAAAGTAGCAAGCGGCGCACTCCGGGTACTCTATCGTAATCAAACAAACAAGCATACAATAAGTACTTAACTAATGCAGGGGTAAAACTCAAACAAGAGACCTAACCAGAAAGTTCAACTTAAGAACTCCGGTTTGCAAAAACAATCAACTCGAAATAAGCAACGAAACTCCAACTGCAAAAGAAATGAGCTCCGAATTACTAGTTGGCCTAAAGTCAAATTTTACAGTATCCAAAACTTTGTTCAAGTTGTTCTAACGTAAAGAGGGCTTCGAGACGAAGATCTGGGATTTTGAATCACCTGATTCCGACTCTCGAGCGAAAAGAAAAACGAAAAACAAGATCAGGGCAGAAATCGCGATCGGAAAATTCGCGGTTTAAATACCCCGAAAAAGAAAAACGACGAACAGGCTAACGAACAAACGTTCGCTGTCTGCGGTTAACTAACGAAAACCGTTCGTTAAAAAGAACGTATGGACGAACGTCCGCTATTTAACTAAACCGGCGGAAAATAAAAAAACCGAACCGATCTGTTAAAAAAACAGATCTAGGTTTTCCTAAACGAACCGATCTAAAAACCGAAAAAAA
>LR738709.1:361949505-362151074 GCA_902687465.1 Secale cereale
AAAAAAAACTACCTCACTGCGGCGAACTCCGGCGGACTCCGGCGAGGGCGGCAGCGGCGGCTTCGGCTAGCGGCGGGGTGGCGGCGGCGGCTCAGCGCGGCGCGGCGGCGGGGCAGCGGCGCGGCGGCAGGAGGCGGCGGCGGCGGCTTCCGGCGGCGGCGGCAGCTTCCGACGGGGCGGCGGGCTAGGGTTCGGGCGACTGCGGGGGCGGGCGAGGCGAGCTTGGCCGGCGGCTGCGGCTTATAAAGCCCAGTCTCCCGGTCCGATACGAGACTAGGTCGGTTCCTTTTTTTTAAAATAGAGTCCCGGCGCAGAAAAACTAACGAAAGAATATCAAACGGACTATAAAATTCCCGAAATAAATTTCCACCATCCTCTAATAATATTTAGGACAAAGTGAACATTTTTCCCGGACCTAAATGCAATTTTTTAAAACGCGTATTTTTCCTATGCAAATAAATCCGCGAATAAATCCAGAAAAATTCCAAAAGTGATTTTAATATTTTTCCTCCAATATTTATGTTATTTTGGAGAAGTCATATTATCTCCGCTCATTTATTTTATTTAGAAATATTTTTAGGAGAGAAAAATAATTAGAATCACACTGTCCTCGTACCGGTATTCGAGCGAACTCAAATACGAAAACGGTAAAATCCCCAACTCTCTCCGTAGGTCCTTGAGTTGCTTAGAATTTTGAAGAACTCCATGAACAAAATGCAAAAACATGCAAATGCAATATGATCTATGTATAACATTCCAAATTAAAATTTTGGGATGTTACAAACCTACCCCCCTTAGAATGAATCTCGCCCTCGAGATTCGGCTTGGCTAGAGAACAGGTGTGGGTGGTCCTTGCGTAGATCATCTTCTCGCTCCCAGGTGGCTTCTTCCTCGATGTGGTGACTCCACTGAACTTTGCAAAACTTGATAACCTTGCTGCGAGTAACTCTGCTCGAAAATTCGAGAATCTTAACGGGCTTCTCCTCGTAGGTAAGATCACTGTCCAACTGAATTGCTTCCAGGAGTACTCTGTCTCTAAGCGGTATGTTGGCCATTTCCGTGTGACACCTCTTAAGCTGCGAAACGTGAAACACGTCGTGCACTCCTGAGAATCCTTCGGGCAATTCCAACTTATAGGCAACCTCTCCCATGCGTTCCAAAACACGGTAAGGTCCCACAAATCTCGGGGCTAACTTCCCTTTAATTCCGAAACGTTTAACTCCTCGCAGTGGCGATACCCTCAAGTATGCTCTGTCTCCGATCTCATAGGTTATCTCCTTGCACTTCGAGTCTGCATAACTCTTCTACCTGGATTGAGCTACCTTCAGTCTATCTCGAATCAACTTAACCTTCTCCTCAGACTCTTTGATTAAGTCTGGTCCAAACAACTGGCGATCTCCAACTTCGTCCCACGACAACGGTGTTCGGCATCTCCTTCCATACAATGCCTCGAACGGTGCCATCTTCAAACTGGCTTGATAACTATTGTTGTATGAGAACTCCGCGTGGGGCAAGTTGTCATCCCAACTAGATCCATAATCTAATGCACAGGCTCTTAACATATCCTCCAAAATCTGATTGACTCTCTCCGTCTGTCCATCTGTATGCGGATGAAATGTTGTGCTAAACTCTAGCCTGGTACCCAAAGTTTCATGTAACTGATTCCAAAACTTTGAGGTAAACTGGGTTCCTCTATCAGATACAATACTCCTCGGAACTCCATGCAGACATACAATTCTGGTCATGTATATCTTTGCCAACTTTGCACTGCTATATGTGGTTTTCACAGGGATAAAGTGGGCTACCTTCATCAATCGGTCTACTACTACCCATATTGAATCATATCCTGCTTTGGTCCTGGGCAATCCGGTGATAAAATCCAGGCCAAGCTTCTCCCACTTCCATTCGGGTATTGGCATAGGTTGTAACAATCATGCTGGCTTCTGATGTTCTGCCTTTACTCCTTGACACACATCACAAACTGCTACATACTCCGCAATATCCTTCTTCATATCGGTCCACCAGAAAATATCCTTCAAATCCAAATACATCTTAGTATTTCCTGGGTGAATCGAGTATGGTGAATCATGGGCCTCCTGTAAAATCAACTTCCTAATCTCCGGGTCATTGGGCACATAGATTCGATCCTCAAACCATAAGGTGTCGTGTTCATCCTCACGAAAACCTTTAGCTTTTCCTTCGCTCATCCTCTCCTTTATAGCGACAACCTCCTTGTCAGCTTTCTGAGCTTCTCTGATTTTATCCATCAGGGTAGACTGGATTTCTAGCGTTGCTACATAGCCTCTCGGAACTATCTCCATACGTAGTTCTCGTATGTCCTCGGCTAACTCCTTTGGAAACTCCTCCATCGTTAGTGTATTGACATGGCTCTTACGGCTAAGCGCATCAGCTACTACATTAGCCTTTCCGGGATGATAATGCAATCTCATGTCATAATCCTTAATGAGTTCTAGCCATCTCCTTTGCCTAAGATTCAGCACCTTCTGAGTGAATATATACTTCAGACTCTTATGATCCGTATATACTTCACAATGGTTTCCAATGAGAAAATGTCTCCACGTCTTCAATGCATGCACTACGGCTGCAAATTCCAATCGTGGGTGGCATAGTTCATCTCATGAGGTTTCAGTTGTCGTGAAGCATACGAAACAACTCTTCCTTCCTGCATAAGAACTGCTCCAAGTCCTCGACGTGAAGCGTCGCAGTACACCTCATAATCCTTATGTTGATCTGGCAGGATCAACACAGGGGATGAGACCAACCTTTTCTTCAACTCCTAGAAACTAGTCTCACATTCTTCGGTCCAACTGAACTTGGTTTCCTTCTTCAACAACTCCGTCATTGGCTTTGCAATCTTCGAGAAATTCTCGATAAATCTTCGGTAGTATCCTGCGAGTCCAAGAAAACTTCGGATTTCTCCAACGGTCGTCGGTGCTTCCCATTTGGTTACAGTTTCCACCTTGGCGGGATCTACTGCTATTCCCTCTCTATATATAACATGTCCGAGAAATCCGACTTCCTTCAACCAAAACTCACATTTGCTACACTTGGCATATAACTGATGTTCTCTGAGCTTCTCCAATACCAAACGCAAATGCTCTGCATGCTCCTCTTCATCCTTCGAGAAGATCAAAATATCATCTATGAACACTACGACGAACTTATCCAAATACTCCATAAACACTTTGTTCATCAGGTTCATAAAGTAGGCCGGTGCGTTTGTCAGACCAAACGACATAACGGTATACTCATACAACCCATACCTAGTGGTAAAGGCCGTCTTCGGGATATCTTGCTCTCGAATCTTCAATTGATGGTACCCTGATCGCAGATCGATCTTAGAAAATACCTTAGCTCCTTGCAATCTATCGAACAGATCGTTGATCATTGGCAATGGGTACTTGTTCTTGATCGTTACTTCATTCAATCCACGGTAATCAACAACCATTCTTAACGATCCATCCTTCTTCTCCACTAGAAGTACTGGCGAACCCCAAGGCGAAGAACTTGGGCGTATGAATCCTTTATCCAGTAACTCCTTAATCTGCTTCTTAATTTCCTCCAAATCCTTTGCGGGCATCCTATAGGGTCTCTTAGAAATTGGCCCGGTGCCTGGCAAAAGTTCAATCAAAAACTCTACATCTCTATCCGGTGGCATTCCTTGCAACTCTTCTGGAAACACATCCGGATAATCCTTCACTACTGGCACTTCCTCCTGAACAACTCCCGTGAGAGAATATACTTGAGTCCTTGTGGGCGAATGCCTAGATACGTACGTAATCCTTTTTCCCTCCGGGGTGGTGAGCAAAATAGACTTACTGGCACAATCAATGTTACCTCCATACTTCGATAGCCAATCCAAACCTAATATCACATCCAATCCTTGTGACTCTGGAAGTATTAGGTCAGAGGGGAAAGTATGGCGTCCTATGATCAATGGCGTCTGAAAACATCCTTGGTGTGCCATATAATCTGCTCCAGGTGAACTTACTAACATGGGGGTCTTAAGAACTCGGGTGGACATCCTATGTCTATTTACGAATCCCCTTGAAATATATGAATGCGATGCACCAGTATCGAAAAGAACTATTGCGGTAAATGTCTTAACCAAAAGCATACCGACAACAGCATCTGGTTGCTCTTCTACCTCCTCCACGGTCACATGGTTCACTTCTCCTTTGTTGAACGGGTTGGGCTTCTTCCCGGCGCTTCCATTGCCGTTCCCATTCTTAACTTCTGGGCATTCATCGGCATAATGTCCAGTCTTCCCACACTTGTAACAGGTGACATGGCTAAAATCCCTCTTGGTGGGTGTGGACGGTGCAGGGCGGTTCTGGTTTCCATTAGCTCCATTCCCATTCCCATTGCCATTGCCATTCTTGGTGCCATTGTGGTTGTGTGAGCTACTTCCTCCATGGGTATGCTGAAACTGTCCTACTGCTTTAGGGGTAAAGCGAGGCTTCTGCTGAGCTCCAGAATTACACTTTCCTTGCCCATACTTCCTCTTGCGACTCTCAATCTACTGATGCTTCCTTTCAATCATCAGGGCTCGGTCAACCAACTCCTGATAGTTATTGAAAGTTGCCACCATCAACTGTACACTCATCTCATCATTCAGCCCTTCCATAAATCTCTCCTGCTTCTTGGCATCTGTGGCCACATCATCTGGGGCATAACGAGATAGGGTACTAAAGCCATCCACGTACTGGGCCACAGTACGGTTTCGTTGGCGCAAATTGCGAAACTCCTACTTCTTCATACTCATTGCTCCAGTCGAGACATGGGCAGTACGAAAAGCTTGTTGAAACTGATCCCAAGTCACATTAGCTACGGGGTAAGTGGCTGTGTAATTCTCCCACCATGCTGCGGCTGGTCCAGACAACTGGTGTGCGGCAAATCGCACCTTCTCAGCATCCGAGCAATTGGCGGTGGTCAAATCCCTTCCTATCTTGCGTAGCCAGTCATCAGCCACAATTGGTTCGATGCTGCTAGCAAACACGGGTGGTTGCAATCTTAAGAAACGTGTCAGGTTGTCCATGGGTGGTGGTGGAGGGTTGTTGTTGTTGTTGTTGTTGTTGTTGTTCTGGTTGTTCTGGGTGTTCTGGACAATAAGTTGCATCAGGGTGTTCTGCTGCTGGATCAACTGGGTGAGCTCAGGGGGAAACTCGAATTCACGTTTTGGAGGCATCTGATGGGTGTAGATGGAAGAGATTAGAATAGAAAAGAGGTCTAAGGGAAAATCACTACCCATATGCACATGAGACAAACACACAATCATATCACACCAATCAATTTCAAACAAGGTCTTACAAATCTAACGATCGTTACAAAGGTGCTCTAAAACTAATATATGGAGATATACTACTAGTCACAGGGTGGTCATCTAAAAATATTGATCAGCAGAGGATTCCATAATATCTGCCCCAGCTTCATCTTCATAGTCCTCATCCTTGCTACCCTCAGCTTCCGAATCCGTATCATCTATGATGATATAGTCTTCCGGTGGAATCTCCTTGGGTTCTTCTTCCTTGTCTTCTTCTCCCATGAGTATCCCTAACTTCCGAGTCAAATCATCATTCTTCTCCACAAGTATCTTCATCTCCTCCTCATAACCGTCGCGTGTAGACTTGAGTTCTTCTTCTAGCTCCAAATTCCTATTTAGGGCCTTCTTCAAATCTATCATCCCAGCACACATCTGGTGCTCCTGGCGACGAATGTGGTGGTTCAACTCCTGGATGAATGCTGCAATGGATATACCCTTCTTAGTGCTGATCAAATCCCAATTCTCATCTCGGCGTCCACATATTTGGTAGATGGTGTCCTTTAGCTCCTGCTTGTAGACTTCTCCAATCCTTCCCATAGCAATGTGGGCTGACATACTCCTTCCTAGGCTCCATGTAGGTGCATTAAAGGAAAATGCTATGAGTGAGGTGACGGGTGCGAACGTCCTTCCTGGAACTTGAGCTTGAATCAACCAACGCTCCTCCTCCAGTAGAGTGGCATTGTAGGTTCCAGTGAAACTTGGTAATCCAATGTGTAGATATCTGGTGACTTCTTTCAGGTGTCGTCCAAATGGCGTGTCATCATCCGGTTGCATGAACTTGTGCTTTGCTTCCATCATCCTAAAGAATAGAAAAGATGAGGAGTCAGAAGAGAGAAGAGTGAATAGTGTTCTAGGGCTTGTCTTAGTGGTCGTGTCCTACAGTCAGCGTGTGCTCTGATACCATCTTGTAGCGACCAGACCTCAAACAGTCTGATCTCCATGCATCAGTGTCATCCCTGGATCAGTAATGCTGACACGCACAGTACTTGAAGGGTTTATAACAGAGTAGCAATCACACACTTATTACATCGATAGTCCAATGATGAATTTATTACAAAAAATATGGCTGAAGGCCATCTAACACGATAACAGCGGAAGGCTTGGAAGATAAGTGAGTCCATCAACTCCAGCGGCATCACTGAGTATAGAACCACGACCTAAAAAGGGCATCTTACTCGTCGTCTGAAAAGTCTGCAACATGAAACGTTGCAGCCCGAAAAACGGGTCAGCACATGGAATATGCTGGCAAGGTAACACAGGAGATGCAATGAAAGTAAAGCTATACTATATGCAATATGGCTGGTGGAAAGCTCTATGGTTAAGTTTTTGCGTAAAGCCAATTTTTCCCTACTTCAAAGGAATGTATTTTAATTAACTATCATGGTAGTTGAAACATCGTTGAGAAGATAGACATCCTCTCAACCCCAATTAAAGTAATCATTAAACCCAACAAAATTAAATTAAAGTAACATGTTGAGATGCACATGATAATCCAAGTACCAGATACTCAAGATGTCCATAACCGGGGACACGGCTAATCATGATCAATTTGTACACTCTGCAGAGGTTTGTGCATTTTCCCCACAAGACTCGATCGCCTCCGTTTGGTTTCTCGCACTGCATGGTGTTTGAGAAACGGATGACCGAGACACAGTCTTTCCGAAGAGGTCCCCTTAACCAGATAGATAGGCCGGTACACCTACAAAACCCAACTACATCTGCTAGCCCATCATGGAAAGGTTTCCCACAACTTACTCAACTATGCCAGAGCCCATATTGGCATGTGGCTGCACACGGAAGTTTCTAGTATGAAAAATCTCATGATCCCTTTGAGCCTGGGTGGCGGTCCAAAAGAAAAACAGGCAATCCTGGAATACCCAGATGCCTCAATCCACCCAGATGTGTATTAAAGTTTCCACCTTAAGTTGAACCATTAATTAACAACTCACATCTGTCATGGATTTCACTCAAACCCAAACCACGTCTACGAGCATAGCATGTCTTAACAGCAAACGTAGAAGTAACTCCCAAGGGTTTGAATGTAATGCAGGTAATAGGTACTACCTCAATCTACTTCCTAATCCCACAAATTAATTGATCCTACTCATGCAATGTGTGAGGGTTTGACTAATGCAATGAAAACTGGGTAATTGGAAAGCATGATCAAAGTGTTACTTGCCTTGCTGATGATCCGCAAAACCTAGAGACTCAAAGTAGCAAGCGGCGCACTCCGGGAACTCTACCGCAATCAAACAAACAAGCATACAATAAGTACTTAACTAATGCACGGGTAAAACTCAAACAAGAGACCTAACCAGAAAGTTCAACTTAAGAACTCCGGTTTGCAAAAAGAATCAACTCGAAAGAAGCAACGAAACTCCAACTGCAAAAGAAACGAGCTCCGAATTACTAGTTGGCCTAAAGTCAAATTTTACAGTAGCCAAAACTTTGTTCAAGTTGTTCTAACGTAAAGAGGGCTTCGAGACGAAGATTTGGGATTTTGAACCACCTGATTCCGACTCTCGAGCGAAAATAAAAACGAAAAACAAGATCAGGGCAAAAATCGCGATCGGAAAATTCGCGGTTTAAATACCCCGAAAAAGAAAAACGACGAACAGGCTAACGAACGAACGTTCGCTGTCTGCGGTTAACTAACGAAAACCGTTCGTTAAAGCGAACGTACGGACGAACGTCCGCTATTTAACTAAACCGGCGGAAAATAAAAAAACCGAACCGATCTGTTAAAAAAACAGATCTAGGTTGTCCTAAACGAACCGATCTAAAAACCGAAAAAAAAACTACCTCACTCCGGCGGACTCCGGCGAGGGCGGCGGCGGCGGCTGCGGCTAGCGGCGGGGCGGCGGCGGCGGCTCGGCGCGGCGCGGCGGCGGGGTAGCGGCGGGGCGGCGGGAGGCGGCGACGGCGGCGGCGACGGCGGCGGCGGCGACGGCTAGAGGCGACGGCGGCGGCTGCTTCCGGCGGCGGCGGCGGCTAGAGGCGACGGCGGCGGCGGCTTCCGGCGGGGCGGCGGGCTAGGGTTCGGGCGACTGCGGGGGCGGGCGAGGCGGGCTGGGCCAGCGGCTGCGGCTTATAAAGCCCAGTCTCCCGGTCCGATACGAGACTAGGTCGGTTCCTTTTTTTTAAAATAGAGTCCCGGCGCAGAAAAACTAACGAAAGAAATATCAAACGGACTCCAAAATTCCCGAAATAAATTTCCACCATCCTCTAATAATATTTAGGACAAAGTGAACATTTTTACCGGACCTAAATGCAATTTTGAAAAACGCGTATTTTTCCTATGCAAATAAATCCGCGAATAAATCCAGAAAAATTCCAAAAGTGATTTTAATATTTTTCCTCCAATATTTATGTTATTTTGGAGAAGTCATATTATCTCTGCTCATTTATTTTATTTATAAATATTTTTAGGAGAGAAAAATAATTAGGATCACACTGTCCTCGTACCGGTATTCGAGCGAACTCAAATACGAAAACGATAAAATCCCCAATTCTCTCCGTAGGTCCTTGAGTTGCTTAGAATTTCGAGGAACTCCACGAACAAAAATGCGAAAACATGCAAATGCAATATGATCTATGTATAACATTCCAAATTGAAAATTTGGGATGTTACACTGTTTTGAGGAAGCATATATAGTGGGTTTATGGCACCGGCGAAAGTTGTGCGGTACAAGAGAGGCTAGCAATGGTGGAAGGGTGAGAGTGCGTATAATCCATGGACTCAACATTAGTCATAACAACTCATATACTTATTGCAAAAATCTACGAGTCATCAAAACAAAGCAATCAATGCATGCTTCTAGGGGGAGGTTGGTAGGAGTTAACCATCGGGCGCCCCCGACCTCCACACAAAGGTTGGCACTTTACAAATACCTCATGCTCTAACTTCGTCACATAGTGGTTCACCATACGTGCATGATATGGGAATCACTAACCTTAACACAAGTATTTCTCAGTTTCATAATAACTCCACTAGCATGACTCTAATATCACTATCCTTATGTCTCAAAACAATTATCAAGCATCCAACATCTCATCATATTCAATGCACTTAGTGTGATTTTTTTTACTACATTGACATTGGATGTTTATCATGTGAAGACTAGTTTCTTTATCCTAAGCAAATTACCATGCTGTTTTAATAGACTCTCAAAAGGATATAAGTGAAGCATGAGAGTTCAACAATTTCTACAAAATATTAACACCACCGTGCTCTAAAAGATATAAGTGAAGCACTAGAGCAAAAACTATTCAACTCAAAAGATATAAGTGAAGCACATAGAGTGTTCTAATAATTTCTAGGCCATATTTAACTCTCTCAAATAGGTGTGTCCAGCAAGGATGATTGTGGAAAACTAACAAGCAAATACTAAAATTATACAAGACGCTCCAAGCAAAACACATCATATTGCGAATAAAAATATAGCTCCAAGTATAGTTACCGATGCATGAAGACGAAAGAGGGGATGCCTTCCCGGGGCATCCCCAAGCTTAGGCTTTTGATTATCTTGAATTTACTTGGTGTGCCATGGGCATCCCCAAGCTTAGGCCTTTGCTACTCCTTGTTCCATAGTCCATCAAAGCAATACTCAAAACTTGAAAACTTCACAACACAAAACTTAGACAAAAATTCTCGTGAGCTCCGTTAGTATAAGAAAGCAAACCACTACTCAAAGGTGCAGCAATGAATGCATTCTTTGTTTATATTGGTGTTAAACCTACTGTATTCCAACTTCTCTATGGTTCATATCCTCCAATACTACTCATAGATGCATCGGAATAAGCAAACAACACACGAATAACAGAATCTGTCAAAAACAGAACAGTCTGTAGTAATCTGCAGGTTTCGCCTACTTCTGGAACTCCAAAAAATTAAAACTAAATTGGTAAATTTACGGAATTTATCTGCCAATCATCTGCAAAAAGAATCAACTAAAAAGCACGCTCCAATAAAATCTTAAGACTACTTTAGCAAGCGCTAATGATTCTGTTTTTCACAGCAAGATCACATAAACTTCACACAAGTCTTTCCAAAGGTTCTACTTGGCACAAACACTAAACAAAACATGAAACCATATCTAATAAGAGGCTAGATGCAATATTTATTCCCTAACAGCAACAAAAACAAAAAAATAAAGTTGGGTTGCCTCCCAACAAGCGCTATCGTTTTACGCCCCTAGCTAGGCACGATACAAGATAAAACTAGCTATTGCCATCTTTGGAAGACAATCCATAAGTGGCTCTCATGATAGATTCATATGGTTATTTGATTTTTTTTCTAGGAAAGTGTAACATGCCTTTCCTTAACGGAAATTGGAATCTAATATTTCCTTCCTTCATATCAATAATTGCACCAATCGTTCTAAGGAAAGGTCTACCAAGAATAATAGGACATGAAGGATTGCAATCTATATCAACAACAATGAAATCTACGGGCACATAATTCCTATTGGCAACAATAAGAACATCATTAATTCTTCCCATAGGTTTCTTAATAATGGAATCCGCAAGATGAAAATTTAAAGAACAATCATCAAGCTCATGGAACCCTAACAAATCACACAAAGTTTTTGGGATAGTGGAGACACTTGCACCCAAATCACACAAAGCATAGCATTCATGATATTTTATTTTTATTTTGATAGTAGGTTTCCATTCATCATAAAGCTTTCTAGGGATAAAAACTTCCAACTCAAGTTTTTCTTCATAAGATTGCATCAAAGCATCAACTATGTGTTTGGTGAAAGATTTATTTTGACTATAAGCATGCGGAGAATTTAGCACGGATTGCAACAAGGAAATACAATCAATCAAAGAGCAATTATCATAATTGAATCCCTTGAAATCCAAAATAGTGGGTTCATCACTATGCAAAGTTTTAATCTCCTCACTCCCACTTTAGCAATTTTAGCATCAAGATCAAAAAACTTTGAATCATTGGGACACCTTAAAGCAGAATCATCTCCAATCCTACCTTCATAAAGATTTATACTAGAAAACAAGGATCTAATAGGATACACATCAATAACTTTCAGATCTTCATCTTATTTTCATGATAACTAGAAGAACATGATTTAATATAATCCTCTCTTTTAGCACGCATTCTAGCGGTTCTTTCTTTGCATTCATCAATGGAAATTCTCATGGCTTTGAGAGACTCATTGATATCATGCTTAGGTGGGATAGATATAAGTTTCAAAGAATCAACATCAAGAGTAATTCAATCCACACTTCTAGCCAATTCATCAACCTTAAGCAATTTCTCTTCAAGCAAAGCATTGAAATTCTTTTGTGAGATCATAAACTCCTTAACACTAGTTTCAAATTCAGAAGGCATCTTTCCATAAGAGTTGTTGTAGGAATTACCATAATTATTAGAGGAATTACTAGGAAAAGGCCTAGGATTAAAATTACCTCTCTAAGCATTGTTACCAAAATTATTCCTACCTACAAAATTCACATCCAAAGATTCATTATTATTCTCAATCAAAATGGACAAAGGCATATCATTAGGATCAGAAGAAGCACTCTTAGCAGCAAATAATTTAATAAGTGTTGGGGAACGTAGTATTTTCAAAAATTTCCTATGATCACGCAAGATCTATCTACTAGATGCATAGCAACGAGAGGGGAGAGTGTGTCTACGTACCCTCGTAGACCGAAAGCGGAAGCATTTATCAACGTGGTTGATGTAGTCGTGCACCTTCACGATCCGTCCCGATCTAGTACCGAACGTATGGCACCTCCGCGTTCAGCACACGTTCAGCTCGATGACGTCCTCGCCTTCTTGATCCATCAAGACGTGCGAAGTAGTAGATGAGTTCCGGCAGCACGATGGTGTGGTGACGGTTGTTGATGAAGAACAATCTCTGCAAGGCTTCGCCAAGCACTACAGAAACTAGACGGAGGATAAACTAGAGGGTCGGGGTAGCAGGCACATGGCTTGGTGTATCTTGATGTGTCTTGGGTGCTAGCCCTACCCCTCTATTTATATGTTGAGCCTTGGGTCGAAACTTGGAGTAAAAGCCTTCACAAAGTCGGTTTCACCCGAAAGGCAAGAGTCCTTCTCGGACTCCAGGGCCAGACGCCAGGGTTCCCGGCGTCTGGACCCAGACGCCAGGGACCCTGGTGTCTGGCTCCTGGACTCCGCAAAACTTCCTTTTGCGCCTTCCAAAAACCTTGTGTGCTTTCCCTTTTGGCCCAAATAAAGTGTTCTCGTACCCAAACACTTCGGGAAACATCCGGAACCCCTTCCGGTGAATTCCGGAACCCTTCCGGAGGTCAAACACTATTATCCCATATATTAATATTTATCTCTGGACCATTCCGGAGGTCCTCGTCATGTCCGTGATCACATCCGGGACTCCGAATAACATTCGGTCACCAACATACATAACTCATTAAATAATATATCGTCAACGAATGTTTAAGCGCGCGGACCCTACGGGTTCGAGAACTATGTAGACATGACCGAGACATCTCTCCGGTTAATAACCAATAGCGGACCCTGGATGCCCATACTGGCTCCTACATATTCTACGAAGATCTTTATCGGTCGAACCGCATAACAACATATGTTGTTCCCTTTGTCATCGCTATGTTACTTGCTCGAGATTCAATCGTCGGTATCTCAATACCTAGTTCAATCTCGTTACCGGCAAGTCTCTTTACTCGTTCCGTAATACATCATCTCGTGACTAACTCATTAGTCATTTGCTTGCAAGGCTTATTATGATGTGCATTACCGAGAGGGCCCAGAGATACCTCTCCGACACTCGGAGTGACAAATCATATTCTTGATCTATGCCAACACCACAAACACCTTCGGAGACACCTGTAGAGCATCTTTATAATCACCCAGTTACGTTGTGATGTTTGATAGCACACAAGGTGTTCTTCCGGTATTCGGGAGTTGCATAATCTCATAGTCATAGGAACATGTATAAGTCATGAAGAAAGCAATAGCAGTAAAACTACACGATCAAAGTGCTATGCTAACGGATGGGTCTAGTCCATCACATCATTCTCCTAATGATGTGATCCCGTTGATCAAATGAAAACTCATGTCTATGGTTAGGAAACATAACCA
Source organism: Secale cereale (assembly GCA_902687465.1). Classification (NCBI taxonomy): domain Eukaryota; kingdom Viridiplantae; phylum Streptophyta; class Magnoliopsida; order Poales; family Poaceae; genus Secale; species Secale cereale. Next base: position 361,962,957 of record LR738709.1, read on the forward strand.
TCTTTGATCAATGAGCTAGTCTAGTAGAGGCATACTAGGGACACTCTGTTTTGTCTATGTATTCACACATGTACTAAGTTTCCGGTTAATACAATTCTAGCATGAATAATAAACATTTATCATGGTATAAGGAAATATAAATAACAACTTTATTATTGCCTCTAGGGCATATTTCCTTCAGTCTCCCACTTGCACTAGAGTCAATAATCTAGCTCACATCGCCATGTGATTTAATACCGATAGTTCACATCGTTATGTGAATAACACCCATAGTTCACATCGCCATGTGACCAACACCCAAAGGGTTTACTAGAGTCAATAATCTAGTTCACATCGCTATGTGATTAATACCCAAGAGTAATAAGGTGTGATCATGTTTTGCTTGTGAGAGAAGTTTAGTCAACGGGTCTGTCACATTCAGATCCGTATGTATTTCGCAAATTTCTATGTCTACAATGCTCTGCATGGAGCTACTCTAGCTAATTGCTCCCACTTTCAATACGCATCCAGATTGATACTTAGAGTCATCTAGATTTAGTGTCAAAGCTTGCATCGGCGTAACCCTTTACGACAAACTCTTTATCACCTCCATAATCGAGAAATATTTCCTTAGTCATCCCGTTACTAAGGATAATTTTGACCGTTGTCCAGTGATCTACTCCTAGATCACTATTGTACCTCCTTGCCAAACTCATGGCAAGGTACACAACATGTTTGGTACACAGCATGGCATACTTTATAGAACCTATGGCTGAGGCATAGGGAATGACTTTCATTCTCTCTATATTTTTCTGCCGTGGTCTGGCTTTGAGTCTTACTCAACTTCACACCTTACAAGTCAGGAAAGAACTCCTTCTTTGACTGATCCATTTTGAACTACTTCAAAATCTTATCAAGGTATGTACTCATCGAAAGTCTTATCAAGCGTCTTGATCTATCTCTATAGATCTTGATGCCCAATATGTAAGCAGCTTCACCAAGGTCTTTCTTTGAAAAACTCCTTTCAAACACTCCTTTATGCTTTCCAGAAAATTCTACATCATTTCCGATCGACAATATGTCATTCACATATATTCATCAGAAAGGTTGTAGTGCTCCCACCCACTTCTTGTAAATACAGGCTTCACCGCAAGTCTGTATAAATCTATATGCTTTCATCAGCTTATCAAAGCGTATATTCCAACTCCGAGATGCTTGCACCAGTCCATAGATGGACCGCTGGAGCTTGCACATGTTGTTAGCACCTTTAGGATTGACAAAACCTTCTGGTTGCATCATATACAATTCTTGTTTAATAAATCCATTAAAGAATGCAGTTTTGTTATCCATTTGCCAGATTTCATAAAATGCGGCAATTGGTAACATGATTCGGACAGAATTAAGCATCGCTACGGGTGAGAAAGTCTCATCGTAGTCAACTCCTTGAACTTGTCAAAAACCTTTCACAACAAGTCGAGCTTTGTAAACAGTAACATTACCGTCAGCGTCAGTCTTCCTCTTGAAGATCCATTTATTTTTGATGGCTTGCCGATCATCGAGCAAGTCAACCAAAGTCCACACTTTGTTCTCATACATGGATCCCATCTCAGATTTCATGGCCTCAAGCCATTTTGCGGAATCTGGGCTCATCATCGCTTCCTCATAGTTCATAGGTTCATCATGGTCCAGTAACATGACTTTCAGAACTGGGTTGCCATACCACTCTGGTGCGGAACGAACTCTAGTTGATCTACGAAGTTCAGCAGAAACTTGATCTGAAGTTTCATGATCATCATCATTAGCTTCCTCACTAATTGGTGTAGGGATCACTGGAACTAGTTTCTGTGATGTACTACCTTCCAATTCGGGAGAAGGCACAATTACCTCATCAAGTTCTATTTTCCTCCCACTCACTTCTTTCGAGAGAAACTCCTTCTCTAGAAAGGATCCACTCTTAGCAACAAAGACCTTACTTTCGGATATGTGATAGAAGGTGTACCCAACAGTTTCTTTTGGGTATCCTATGAAGATTTACTTCTCCGATTTGGGTTTGAGTTTATCATGTTGAAACTTTTTCACATAAGCATCGCAGTCCCAAACTTAAAGAAATGACAGCTTAGGTTTCTCGTCAAACCACAGTTCATACTGTGTCATCTCCACGGATTTAGATGGTTCCCTATTTAACGTGAATGTAGCTGTCTCTAATGCATAACCCCAAAAGTGATAGTGGTAGATCGGTAAGAGACATCATCGATCGCACCATATCTAATAAAGTACGGTTATGACGTTCGGACACACCATTACGCTGTGGTGTTCCGGGTGGCGTGAGTTGTGAAACTATTCCACATTGTTTTAAATGAAGGCCAAACTCGTAACTTCAAATGTTCGCCTCCATGATAAGATCGTGGAAACTTTTATTTTCTTGTTACGATGATTCTCTACTTCACTCTGAAATTTCTTTGAACTTTTCAAATGTTTCAGATTTGTGTTTCATCAAGTAGACATACCCATATCTGCTCAAATCTGTGAAGGTCAGAAAATAATAATACTCGCCGCGAGCCTCAACACTCATTGGTCTGCATACATCAGTATGTATGATTTCCAACAAGTCAATTGCTTGCTCCATTGTTCCGGAGAACCGAGTTTTAGTCATCTTGCCCATGAGGCATGGTTCGCAAGCACCAAGTGATTCATAATCAAGTGATTCCAAAAGTCCATCACTATGGAGTTTCTTCATGCGCTTTACACCAATATGACCTAAACGGCAGTGCCACAAATAAGTTGCACTATCATTATTAACCTTGCATCTTTTGGCTTCAATATTATGAATATGTGTATCACTACGATCGAGATCCAACAAACTTATTTTCATTGGGTGTATGACCATCGAAGGCTTTATTCATGTAAACAGAATAACAATTATTCTATGAATTTAAATGAATAACCGTATTGCAACAAACATGATCAAATCATATTCAACGCAAATGCCAAATAACATTTATTTAGGTTCTATACTAATCCCGAAAGTATAGTGAGTGTGCGATGATGATCATATCAATCTTGGAACCACTTCCAACACACGTCGTCACTTCACCTTTAAATAGTCTCTGTTCATTCTGCAATTCTCGTTTCGAGTTACTAATTTTAGCAAGTGAACCGGTATCAAATACCCAGGGGTTGCTATGAACACTAGTAAAGTACACATCAATAATCTGTATATCAAATATACCTTTGTTCACTTTGCCATCCTTCTTATCCGCCAAATATCTAGGGCAGTTCCACTTCCAGTGACGATTTCCTTTGAGTAGAAGCACTTAGTTTCAGGCTTGAGTTTAGCTTTGGGTTTCTTCATGGGAGTGACAACTTGCTTGTCATTCTTCTTGAAGTTCCCCTTCTATCCCTTTGCCCTTTACTTGAAACAAGTGATCTTATTATCCATCAACACTTGATGCTCTTTCTTGATTTCTACCTTCGCCGATTTCAGCATCGCGAAGAGCTCGGGAATTACCTTCGTCATCCCTTGCATATTATAGTTCATCACGAAGTTCTACTAACTTGGTGATAGTGACTAGAGAACTTTGTCAATTACTATCTTATCTGGAAGATTAACTCCCACTTGATTCAAGTAATTGTAGTACCCAGACAATCTGAGCACATGCTCACTGGTTGAGCTATTCTCCTCCATCTTGTAGGCAAAGTACTGTCAGAGGTCTTATACCTCTCGACACGGGCATGAGTATGAAATACTAATTTCAACTCTTGGAACATCTCATATGCTCCGTGGCATTCAAAAACGGTTTTTGAACTCCCGGTTCTAAGCCGTAAAGTATGGTGCACTAAACTATCACGTAATCATCATACCGAGCTTTTGTGAAAACGTTCATAACGTTTGCATCTGCTCCTGCAATAGGTCTGTCACCTAGCGGTGCATCAAGGACATAATACTTCTGTGCAGCAATGAGGATAATCCTCAGATCACGGACCTAGTCCGCATCATTGCTACTAACATCTTTCAACTTAGTTTTCTCTAGGAACATATAAAACAAACGGGGAGCTACATCGCGAGCTATTGATCTACAACATAGATATGCTAATACTACCAGGACTAAGTTCATGATAAATTAAAGTTCAATTAATCATATTAATAAAGAACTCCCACTTAGATAGACATCCCTCCGGTCATCTAAATGATCACGTGATCCAAATCAACTAAACCATGTCCGATCATCACGTGAGATGGAGTAGTTTCAATGGTGAACATCTTATGTTGATCATATCTACTATATGATTCACGCTCGACCTTTCGGTCTCCAGTGTTCCGAGGCCATATCTGCATATGCTAGGCTCGTCAAGTTTAACCCGAGAATTATGCCTGTGCAAAACTGTCTTACACCCATTGTATTTGAACGTAGAGCCTATCACACCCGATCATCACGTGGTGTCTCGGCACGAAGAACTTTCGCAACGGTGCATACTCAAGGAGAACACTTATACCTTGAAATTTTGTAAGGGATCATCTTATAATGCTACCGTCGTTCTAAGCAAAATAAGAAGCATAATAAGATAAACATCACATGCAAATCAAAATATGTGACATGATATGGCCATCATCATCTTGTGCTTTTGATCTTCATCTCCAAAGCACCGTCATGATCACCTTCGTCACCGGCGCGACACCTTGATCTCCATCGTAGCATCGTTGTCGTCTCGCCAACTATTGCTTCTATGACTATCGCTACCGCTTAGTGATAAAGTAAAGCAATTACATGGCGATTGCATTTCATACAATAAAGCGACAACCATATGGCTCCTGCCAGTTGCCGATAACTTTACAAAACATGATCATCTCATACAAAAATGTATAACTCATCATGCCTTGACCATATCACATCACAACATGCCCTGCAAAAACAAGTTAGACGTCCTCTACTTTGTTGTTGCAAGTTTTACGTGGCTGCTACAGGCTTTAGCAAGAACCGTTCTTACCTACGCATACAAAACCACAATGATGTTTCGTCAAGTATGTGATGTTTTAACCTTCACAAGGACCGGGCGTAGGCACACTCGATTCAGCTAAAGTGAGAGAGACAGACACCCGCCAGTCACCTTTAAGCAACGAGTGCTCATAACGGTGAAACCAGTCTCGCGTAAGCGTACGCGTAATGTCGGTCCGGGCCGCTTCATCTCACAATACCGCGGAAGCAAAGTATGACATGCTGGTAAGCAGTATGAATAGTATCGTCCACAACTCATTGTGTTCTACTCGTGCATATCAACTACGCATAGATCTGGCTCATGATGCCACTGTTGGGGAACGTAGTATTTTCAAAAATTTCCTATGATCACGCAAGATCTATCTACTAGATGCATAGCAACGAGAGGGGAGAGTGTGTCTACGTACCCTCGTAGACCGAAAGCGGAAGCGTTTATCAACGTGGTTGATGTAGTCGTGCACCTTCACGATCCGTCCCGATCTAGTACCGAATGTACGACACCTCCGCGTTCAGCACACGTTCAGCTCGATGACGTCCTCGCCTTCTCGATCCAGCAAGACGGGCGAAGTAGTAGATGAGTTCCGGCAGCACGACGGTGTGGTGACGGTTGTTGATGAAGAACAATCCCTGCAGGGCTTCGCCAAGCACTACAGAAACTAGATGGAGGATAAACTAGAGGGTCGGGGTAGCCGGCACACGGCTTGGTGTATCTTGATGTGCCTTGGGTGCTAGCCCTACCCCTCTATTTATATGTTGAGCCTTGGGGTCGGAACTTGGAGTAAAAGCCTTCACAAAATCGGTTTCACCCGAAAGGCAAGAGTCCTTCTCGGACTCCAGGGCCAGACGCCAGGGTTCCAGGCGTCTGGACCCAGACGCCAGGGACCCTGGCGTCTGGCCCTTGGACTCCGCAAAACTTCCTTTTGCGCCTTCCAAAAACCTTGTGTGCTTTCCCTTTTGGCCCAAATAAAGTGTTCTCGTACCCAAACACTTCGGGAAACAACCGGAACCCCTTCCGGTGAATTCCGAAACCCTTCCAGAGGTCAAACACTATTATCCCATATATTAATCTTTATCTCCGGACCATTCCGGAGTTCCTCGTCATGTCCTTGATCACATCCGGGACTCCGAATAACATTCGGTCACCAACATACATAACTCATTAAATACTATATCGTCAATGAACGTTTAAGCGTACGGACCCTACGGGTTCCAGAACTATGTAGACATGACCGAGACATCTCTCCGGTCAATAACCAATAGCGGAACCTGGATGCCCATATTGGCTCCTACATATTCTACAAAGATCTTTATCGGTCGAACCGCATAACAACATACCGTTGTTCCCTTTGTCATCGGTATGTTACTTGCCCGAGATTCAATCGTCGGTATCTCAATACCTAGTTCAATCTCGTTACCGGCAAGTCTCTTTACTCGTTCCATAATACATCATCTCGTGACTAACTCATTAGTCATTTGCTTGCAAGGCTTATTATGATGTGCATTACCGAGAGGGCCCAGAGATACCTCTCCGACACTCGGAGTGACAAATCCTATTCTTGATCTATGCCAACACCACGAACACCTTCGGAGACACCTATAGAGCATCTTTATAATCACCCAGTTACGTTGTGACGTTTGATAGCACACAAGGTGTTCTTCCGGTATTCGGGAGTTGCATAATCTCATAGTCATAGGAACATGTATAAGTCATGAAGAAAGCAATAGCAGTAAAACTAAACGATCATAGTGCTAAGCTAATGGATGGGTCTTGTCCATCACATCATTCTCCTAATGATGTGATCCCATTGATCAAATGACAACTCATGTCTATGGTTAGGAAACATAACCATCTTTGATCAATGAGCTAGTCTAGTAGAGGCATACTAGGGACACTCTATTTTGTCTATGTATTCACACATGTACTAAGTTTCCGGTTAATACAATTCTAGCATGAATAATAAACATTTATCATGATATAAGGAAATATAAATAACAACTTTATTATTGCCTCTAGGGCATATTTCCTTCAATAAGTTCATCCATCTTTCCACTCAAAACACTAATTTCTTCGATAGCATGCAGTTTTTTACTAGTAGATCTTTCGGTGTGCCATTGAGAATAATTAACCACAATATTATCTAGGAGTTTGGTAGCTTCTCCTAAGGTGGTTTCCATGAAAGTGCCTCCCGCGGCCGAATCTAAAAGATTTCTAGAAGCAAAATTCAAGCCAACATAAAAATTCTGAATAATCATACATAGATTCAAACCATGTGTAGGGCAATTACGTATCATCAATTTCATTCTCTCCCAAGCTTGTGCAACATGTTCATGATCTAGTTGCTTAAAATTCATAATATCATTTCTAAGAGAGACGATCTTAGCAGGAGGGAAATACTTAGAGATAAAAACATCTTTGCACTTATTCCACGAATCAATACTATTTCTAGGCAAAGAGGAAAACCAAGTTTTAGCACGATCTCTAAGTGAAAACGGAAATAACTTCAATTTAACAATATCGTTATCCATATCCCTTTTCTTTTGCATATCACACAAATCAACAAAGTTGTTTAGATGGGTAGCGGCATCTTCACTAGGAAGGCCGGAGAATTGATCTTTCATGAAAAGATTCAACAAAGCAGCATTGATCTCACAAGATTCAGCATCGGTAATAGGAGCAATCGGAGTGCTAATAAAAATCATTGTTGTTGGTATTGCAGAAGTCACACAATTTGGTATTGTTCTGAGCCATAGTAACAGGCAAGCAATCCAACACACACAATCAAACAAGAGGCAAGCGAACAATAAACACACGGCAGAAGAAGGGCAAATAAAATGGCAAGTGTGAAGTGGGGGAGAGGTAAGCGAGAGGCAAATAAATGTAATGCGAAGGATCAGGGTTTGTGATAGGTACTTGGTATATGACTTTTGCGTAAGCCTCCCCGGCAACGGCGCCAGAAATTCTTCTTGCTACTTCTTGAGCTTGTGTTGTATTCCCTCGAAGAGGAAAGGGAGATGCAGCACAGTAACGTAAGTATTTCCCTCAGTTTTTGAGAACCAAGGTATCAATCCAGTAGGAGACCACGCGCGAGTCCCTCGCACCTGGACAAACAAATAAGAACTTCGCAGCCAACGCGATAAGGGGTTGTCAATCCCTTTACGGTCACTTGCGAAAGTGAGATCTGATAGAGATGATAGTTTATATTTTTGGTATTTTTAGTTTATAATAACAGCAAATAAAAGCAATAAATGTAAAGTAGATGTAGATTGATATGTTGAGAATAGACCTGGGGGCCATAGTTTTCTCTAGTGGCTTCTCTCATGATAGCAATATTCTACGGCGGGTAAACAAATTACTGTCGAGCAATTGATAGAAAAGCGAATAATTATGAGACTATCTAGGCATGATAATTGTATATAGGCATCACGTTCGAGACAAGTAGATCGACTCATGCCTGCATCTACTACTATTACGCCACACATCGACCGCTATCCAGCTTGCATCTAGTGTATTGAGTTCATAAGAATAGAGTAACGCCTTATGCAAGATGACATGATGTAGAGGGATAAACTCAAGCAATATGATATAAACCCCATCTTTTTATCCCCGATGACAACAATACAATACGTGCCTTCCTGCCCCTACTGTCACTGGGAAAGGACACCGCAAGATTGAACCCAAAGCCAAGCACTTCTCTCATTGCAAGAACTATAGATCTAGTAGGCCAAACCAAACCAATAATTCGAAGAGACTTGCAAGGATATTATGAGCACACATAAAAAGTTCAGAGAAGAACCAAATATCTTTCATGGATAACCTTGATCATAAACTCACAATTCATCGGATCTCGACAAACACACCGCAAAAAGAGATTTCATCGAATAGATCTCCTCGAAGACCGAGGAGAACTTTGTATTGAGATCCGGAGAGAGAGAAGAAGCCATCTAGATACTAGCTATGGACCCGAAGGTCTGTGGTAAACTACTCATAACTCATGGTGAGGGCGATGATGATGATGAAGAAGAACTCCGTGATGGATCCCCCTCCGGTGGAGCTCCGGAACAGGCTCCAAGATGGGATCTTCACGGGAACAGAAGGTACGGCGGTGGAATTAGGGTTTTCCCTCCGTTCACGGAGTTTCTGGGTACGTAGACTTATATAGAAAGAAGGAGGGCACCGGGGGACGCTCGAGGGGGCCACGAGGTAGGGGCGCGCCCTGGGAAGGGGGGCGCGCCCCCCACCCACGTGGGCCACCTCTTGATCCCCTGACGTGGTTCTCAAGCTCCGCGTGCATGATTTTCTCCAAAAATATCTCTCGCGAAGGTTTCATTCCGTTTGGACTCCGTTTGATATTCTTTTTCTGCAAAACCCTGAAAAAGGCAAAAACCAGCAATCTGGACTGGACCTTTGGGTTAGTAGGTTAGTCCCAAAAATGATATAAAAGTGAATGATAAAGCCCATTAAACATCCAAGACTTCATAAATAATAGCATGGAACAATCAAAATTATAGAGATACGTTGGAGACGTATCAAAGGTTGTCGGGAAAGTATGTCCTTTCAGCTCCCAATCCGCGAATCAATCGCGGGCACTCAATGAGCCAACCCGACTTTAGTCACAACATGTATCATGTATAAAATGTATGTAGTATATACCCGTGATCACACCGAAAGTGATCACGGCCCGAATGAATAGCAGGGCAGACGGACAAGGGTGTAGGGCCACTGATGGAATACTAGCATCCTATACTAAGCATTTAGGATTGCATGTAAACGTATGAACAGTTGTAGCAACAATGACAGGCTATGCAGCAGAATAGGATTATCGAAAGCAGTAACATGCTACACTACTCTAATGCAAGTAGTAGAGAGAAGAATAGGCGATATCAGGTTGATCAAGGGGTGGGCTTCCTGGAAGCTCGGCAGTGAAGGTGGGGTCATCAACACCGTGGTCGATCGGGGCAGCAGCAGCTTCGGTCTCGTAGTCTACCGGAGAGAAGAGGGGGGAGAAACAATGAATACAATGCAAACAAATGCATGACGATGCATGACATGACATGTAACGGTGTTAGTTGTGCCCTAACGCAGTACCGGGTGATACTGGTGAATAGGGGGAAACATCCGGGAAAGTATTCCCGGGGTTTCGTGTATTCGGACGGATGAACGAAGGGGGAAAGTTTCATGCATGTTTGCTATGCTAGGGACGTGTGGTTGACGAACGGTCTGCGTATTCATTTTTGTCTCGAAATTCTGAGCAACTTTCATGTACAAAGTATTTTCATCCGAGTTACGGATTATTTTATATTAATTTCTAAAGTTTTAAAACATTTTTTTAAATTATTAATATTAAATTAATTCGGAAAATATTAATATTGCATCAGCATGACGTCAGCGGTCAACAGAGGTGTTGACTCGGTCAAGCTCACGTGTGGGGTCCACATGTCATTGACTGTCTAATTAAATAAAAGTTAATTAGGCTAAACAGTAATTAGCTTAATATAATCAAGTTAATTAATTAATTAATTAACTAATATTCTAATTATTATTATTATTATTTATTTATTTTATTTTTGTTCTGGGCTGGGGCCCCCTGTCATAGAACCCCGAGAAACCAATGGTAGTAGGCGCAGAACTGGACAACGAAAGTACCGCCTACAAGCGGTACTACCGCCTAACAGGGAGGGTACTACTGCTTACAAGCGGTACTACCGCTGCCCAGAGCGGTACTATACCGTAGGGGTGCATCAAGCAATCCCCAAGCAAAGCAGATGCAGCAAGAAAACTAGTCTACATATAAGCTCCAAATTGAGCAAACTCAAGCTTGTTGGTTACAGTAAGAAGAGGCAGGGGGTATGCCTAAGATATAGAGGAGTGAACCCTCCATCAGAGAAGAACCGGTATAACCTCGAACATCGAAAATATCATAGAAGATGCATGTGAACTCCGTTTTCGATGAACTCGAGCTTGTCATGAAGATGACCAAAAGCTCCAAATCTCACAAGGAGAAAAACCAAACAAGAACCAAGAAAGATGATGCAAGGATGCAATGGTTTCAGCTCTCTACGAATGATATGATCAAGCTACTCACCTGAGAGCTCCCTTTGATAGTACGGCAATCGAACCTGTAACCTGGTCTCCCAACTACCACCATGAGACCGGTAAAATAGAAAACCTATTAAGGGCAAACCTTTGCCTTGCACATAGTCCACTTGAGATGGATGATGACGATCTTGACTTCCTCAAGTTGGACCACCTTTCTTGAGTGTGTTGGCTCGATGATAATTAGTTGATTGCTCCCCCATACTCCACTATGAGTGAGCCACTCTTCGCCACATCTTCACAAGTGCATTGTCACCACAGTGAACGGCAAGCTTCAAGCATATGATCTCTTCGTGATGATCCACTTGAACATGCAGACCGCAACCTAACCCCACAAAGAACTCTCACGTTGACCATGGGTTAGTACACAAAGCTTAATGGATAATGCTTACCATACCATGAGATCACTTGATCCCTCTCGGTACATCTTCTACGCTTTGTGTGTTGATCAATTTTATTCACTCTTTGACGTAGTCTTGATCAACCTTTCACATGACTAATCTTTAGATAATTCCTTGAATATCACCTTGGTCATCACATACTCTGCTTAAAACCAACAAATGGACTCCAAGAAAAGCCTATGGACAAAATCTTCAAATATAACTCAAGGCAACAATTAGTCCATAGAGATTGTCATCAATTAACAAAACCAAACATGGGGGAACCACATGTTCTTTCACCTACCATTAACCGAAACCGCAGTGTGACCGCCCATCACCAACTGCATTAATCAGTGCACCACTGCCCCATCAAAGCCTTTTGCCAGCAATACCTGGCGCAAGAACTTCCAGCTAACCGAATCATATGCCTTCTCAAAATCTAGTTTAAGAATCACCGCCTTGGTGCCTCGTACCCGAATATCATGAACAATTTCATGAAGACAGAGGATACCATCCAAAATGAACCTGCCTTTGACGAAAGGAAAGTGGAAAGGGCTAAGAACCCGATGGGCAATGTGGGAAAGGCGAGTAGCGAACCCTTTAGTAGGGAACTTCGCAAAGTTATTAATGAGAGCGATAGGTCTAAATTGCGAGATTTTGTCCGCGCCTTTGACTTTAGGAATGAGGGTGAGAACAGCGTATTTCAACCGAGAGATATCAACTGTCCCCAAATAGAAACCTTGAATAGCAACACAAACAATATGATGCATTTGGGGCCAGAACTTCCTAAAGAAAAGAATAGAGAACCCGTCAGGGGCCGACGCCGAGTTGGGGTTGGTTGTACGAATGATATCAAGAATATCCTCATTAGAAAGGGAGGTTAGCAAAGCATCATTCTCCTTAGAAGTAATCTTCTCGTGGGCATTCCAGAAAGAAGGGGCCATCACAAACCCAGACTCGGGCTTGGCCAAAAGGAGGGAGGAGAAAAAGTCCACCACGTGAGTCATGATAAGGTTTTGGTCAGAGACCCTAACATTATTGATCAGCAAGCTATCAATCAAGCAACACCGGCGTCTACCATTAGCGATGGCGAAGAAATAAGTTGTGAGGGAATCGCCTTTCAAAGTCTAGTTAATAGAACCCCTCAGGCACCAGTAGACCTCAGCATGACGATGCAGCTGCATCAAGGCCTCTTCAAGGGAGTATCTCAACAGCCATTCTTGGTCAGAGAGCCCAGGTCCATCCGCCACATCATCAAGAGATTTAATTTGTCCCGTCAAACGCAACTTATCACTGCGCATGTCCGCAGCCCGGTTGCGGGCCCAACCACGCAGAAATTTATGAAGAGAGTATGAGCATTGGTGCCAGTCATCCATTGGCCCGCAGGAGCGCCTATCAGCAGAGTAGAAAGTAGTAATCTTGGCAGAGATCAGATCACAGAATCCATCGACCAGTAGCCAGGAGGCGTCAAACTGGAAGCGAGGGGGGCGAATAGAGATTGAAAACCAACATCCAAGATAAAGGGGGCGTGGTCCGAACCAACAATGGGCAAGGCTTTCAGCATCGCACGAGGGAACAAAGCTTCCCAGCTAGAACAGATTAAAACACGATCTAAAGCAGAGCGGGTGGGAGAAGCCGGATGCTTCGTCCAAGAAAACGAGATCCCACCCTAAGGATCTCGCGAAGAGCACAATCGTGAATGAAGCCATTGAAAGCGTCAGCAAGGGGCCAAGAAAAGTTTTTACTATTCTTATCCAAAGGCGAGCGCAAGAGATTAAAATCACCACCCACCAGCAGGGAATAGTACAGGAATCAATTTTAGTCGTGATCTCATCGAGGAACAACAGAGAAAGAAAATGATCAGCAGGCCCGTAAACGACCATAACCTACCAGAAAACATTCAGCTGATGATGGAACACTACAGTGCTAGCCCGAAAGATTGCATGATCAAAAGCCACAAAATCAAACACCTCATGTTTAGAGCCAATAAGAATCCCTCCGGAATGTCCAGAGGAGGGAAGGAAATTCCAGTCGAATCTATGGGCATGCACATGGAGGAAAAAGTTTGGGTATTTCAAGGATGTCCAAGAAATACAATGTTCACCGCGGGTGTCCTGGTAGGCCAGAAGGCTTCTTTCGAGAGCATGTTTTTTCTGACATTCGTTAAATGGCCCCAATTTTTTCCATCGTCTTGTATGGCCAATTCAAGGCACCATGTCAAAATATTTGAGTTTTTTTTTTAACAAATAACTAAATTCAAATAGGTCGATTCGGTAGGAAACCGAACAAATGAAAGAAAAGCCAAAGCACTGTGTCTTTTCACAGTTCAAAGTTATAGTGGGTGGAACTAATCCAAGAGATTCATAGTCTGAATCCTACTTCATCCACCTATTTTTTAAGTTTTAAAAAGAAAAGGAGATAAATAGGCCAAGCCTAGGACAGAAGGGGTGTGTGCGCTGCTTTGTGTGATGCTGCTCCATGTACCGCGGGAGCTCCTAGTCAATGCTTGTTGCGCTAGTCAGCGGACACAGTTTAGTGAAATATTCTCTCCTCCTCGCGGTTGGCCGCCATGTTTGGTTAGGCCAGCCGGGAGATCTTCATTTTGTCCCTGTAAACATTGTGACGGGTTAATAAAGTTTCGCGAGATTGTCTCAAAAAAAAGTCAGTGGACACAGTGCTCGCACGCCACCTTTCATGGGTTGGCCCAACTACACGAGCGACCAGTTCTTCGTGGTTTGAGAAAAAAACATTCGTCATGGTTGACCTAGACAACAAGTTGAACATGGACACGTTTGACCTTTGACCATTGAATTTCAAAAACAGCTACACTTATTGGAAAATTTCATAAATTTTAAAAAATATTCACGGATTTGCAAAATGTTCAAAAGTAAAAAATACCATAATTTGAGAAAAAAAAAATCACGAATTTTAGGGGGAATAAGTTCAAGGATTTTTTAGAAAAAAATCATCGATTTTGGAACAAGTTTTTTAAAGAAGTCCATCAATTTTGAAATAAATGTTCGTCGACTTTGAAAAAATGCACTCATCGATTTTGAAAAAAAAAAGTTTGTCCATATTAAAAAAGTACGAATCTGAAAAAAGTTCTCAAATTTGAGAAAAGTTCACCAGGTTTGAAGAAATGTTCTTTAAAAAAATTGATAAAAGTTTGCACATTGCAAAAGAAAAGGGAAAACAAAAAGAACAGTAAAAAGATAGGAAAACGAAAAAAATTAAAAACCGAACAAAACCATTGAAAAAACCACTAAAAAGAAACATGAAAAAAGGAAAAAGGAAAAAAAGAAAAAAGAAAAGAGGAAAGAGAAAAGAAGAAAAGAATGAGAAAGAGGCATGAATCACATGAACTAGTTGTGGCTGGTTGGTTATTATGATCAACTGGTTGCAATCCTGCCAAGCTAGTATAATTGTGTTTAAGATCAAGATAAGAGTTATGCTCCTAGCAAGTCTTGGAGGAATCGTGGGGTTGAGCAACCCCATGTCTGTTATGCTCCTGGCTCACTTCCATGCCTTCTCGTGTATCTGGCTTAGTGAGCTATTGTAATCGCATGTTGTTCTTATCTTCTCCTATCAATGAAAAGATACATAATCTTTGTGTATTCGTGAAAAAAAAAAAGATAAGAGTTAGAGATAGAATAGGTTCAAACATGTACGACTTGCCCTCTTGTCGCAAAAAAATGTACGACTTGCCCTCTACTTCAAGACTCTCTCCCTCTCCTATATATATACCCTACACAAGGGTCAAACAACACAATATTTAACCATCCTATAATTTATACATGATATTAGAGCAGTTTGTCCAACGATGTTGAGCCTAGGACCTTCCACGACTTTCGCAGTGCGCCGCCTCCGGAGAGATTAATCTCCTCTCCCCAGGTTCACAACACCCGATCGATCAAAGATTAGATCGGTTCTCCAGTTTAGATTAGATCAATTTTAAAATTCCATCTACCAGATAGTTTTTTAGCCACCAAATAATCCAGCAAAATTCTGATTTTTTGTGTGTATGCATATGTACATGCGTCCTTTTGGCATTTATTTTTCTTTCATTGCAATGCACAGGCATGTTTGCTAGTTTATTTTTTTTAAAGGAAAAACGGGGTAAAAGCATGTTTAGAGATCTTGTCGTGTTGTGTTCGTACCTATAGGGAAACAAAACCCACCTTACCCGATCGTCGACCCTATATCAACGCGTCGTGTTGTCCTCACTCCGCGTTGCCGTGGTGAGACGGCGTGAGGGCCTCTTGACCGTGTTGGCGCTGGATGGTGGTTGGTTTGGTGGCTGGCTTCGGAGCGCCCGAGGTGCGGGTTGGGATCGGGGGAAACCCCTGTCGGCTTGGCCGACACCGGCGCGGTGATGCTTGTGGGTGCCACCTGACCTTCTGGGAGGGCGTCGGGGGCTACCCTTCCTCTCGCCTCGTCGTGTACCGAAGAAAACCCTTGGCAGCAGCGTCGTCATCGTCGCGATCTTTCTTGGAGGTGTTGATAGGTGCCAGTGCTTCGAAGTCTTGGAGCCTAGTGGGAGATCTAGGTGGGCGCAGCGATCGCGAGGCTTCTTCGTTTTTGTTGATCCGCCGTTGTCGGCATTTGTTTCTTTTGCTCTTTCTCTGTCGTTTTTTTTGGACGTGACGGTGCTGCTTCCGTCCCAACACCTATACTTGTATGGCTCGGTTGGTTGCTTTGTATACAAAGCGGGGGAAACCCTTTTTCGAAAATATCAACGCGTCACGAGCACAAAATCCCTAAGCCCACTACAAAACTCAAGAGAATTCGGACTGTTACTTTATGTCTGTATAACATACTGCAATACATGGATTGGCATCGATTCGATCAGCAACCACCAGGCAATCGATCGATGGAACAGAGCTCTCGTCGTCGTCGAGCTCCAGGTCGACGAGCTATGGATCAAACGCCAACTTCTTTATCTGCTTCCAGCAGCCATGCCACCAACCCGAGGTATTTTCGCAACCCCTCTCCCCAGCTCTTTCTCTCTTCTTGTTTTGATGATACAATCTCCTGTCTTCTTCTCGCATCGCTGCGATCGCCTAATCACGTCTACATCAAGTCACCTTGATTTTCTCCTAACAATTAGCTATCCGATGCCGTCGGTACAATACTCCATGCATGCTAGCTTGGGAAGTGAGAGGCTGCTGTTCTTTTCTCCTTTAATTGTTGCTGTATATTTGTGTGGTAAAGTGATTGTCGTTCTCTTCTTTTGTTCGAACATGGGCTCGACGAAAAGACCACGGAAGGAAGTCTAACTTGAGCTGAGTGGTGATAAGGATTAAGTGGTATGAATTGACATTCTATGATGGCTGATGATCGCTGCGACACGGGCGACGCCCGCGGCGACCGCCGCGCCCCGAGCGCGGTGCCCGTCGCATCTGCCATTGGGATCGTTGGCGGGCGGTTCTGGGCCATCGCTGGGTCTGACGACGAAGACGACGCGGACGGGGACTGCGCCGCCGACTCGCCGGAGGCATATTCCCCGACGCCTTCGGATTTGATATGTGAGGCGTTCAGCCTCGGGTATTCGGAGGAGGAAGTGGCCACGATTGTGGATGAAGTCATGCCAATGGAAGATCCGGCGAGGCTAGGACTACGCCCCGAGGACAAGGTGGAGGTGGTTCGTCGGATTATTCACCGGAGGACGGTGGCGTCCGCGATCCGGCCATGGAAAGGCCCCCTTCCCAAGGTATGTATCCAGCCCATTACTTTGTCAGATTTCATCTTGCCGGATTCGTGGACTCATGTAACTAGAAAGAAGAGGAGGAAGGCCAGGCAGGTGGCAGCGCCGCCGACACCGGAGATCCGTCTGGCGGACGAGATCCGGGCGGCCAGGGCGTCGCGTTTGAATTTTTTTCCTGGGCCTTCCTGGGCCGGTGGTCGAGCGGGCCGGTTCAGAGTGTAATATGACTGGGTATATGGCCCAGCATATGGCGGATGAGGAGTTGCAGATTGGATCTGGGTATGAGGCCCAGGTTGCTACATACCACGATGCCAATACCGCAGCGATCGCATGCACGTCGCTTGTTTCTATCGATCGTTCTGCACTACCGCCGCCGCCTAGGGTTGCTCGTCGCCCCGCTCTGCCTGGGTTCCCTAAGTGCGGACCTGGCCGCGCCACTCAAATTCTGCCTCTCATGGCCATGGCGGGGCGTGGTGGCGGGCCGCCGGGACCAAGGCATCCGGCGAGCGCCGGGACTGTGACGGCTGGAAGGGGCGGTGTTGTTCCGTCAGGCCAGCGTCCTCTAGCGGCTCTAGTGCCAGCCGCTGCGGGACGAGGCGCCGGCCAGGGGCCGCGACCGCAGACGCCCGGAGCTGTTGTGGTGCCGCAGGCGCCGGGGCAGGAACCCATGGTTGTGCCCCCCCCCCCATTATGTTGCAAGGCCGCAGCAGAATCGTGTGTGTCAACGGAGACGCACGCTCCGCCGCCTCAGCAGCATGGCGATGGTGGCGCGGGATTTACTCGTGCTCCGGCTAACCGTGGTGGTTATGGACACCCTCGGGGACAATGAGCTGATGATGGCTACAACGCCTACGGTGATGGCCAGCATCGTGGCTCGTCGTCGTCGGGAGGCGGGCACGGTTATGCCTGGAGGAGTGATGGTTCAGCAGAGAGACCTTTTTCTGGCCCCCGGGTGGCTTTGTTGTGGGGGCTTCTGGCCCAGATTACTGGCAGAGAGGTGGCTACCGAGGGTTCCATGGTAGACGCGGTGGGAGGAACCGCTACCGCCAACCTGCACAACCTGTCGTTGTGGAACAGTCCGCTCCTTCAGAGGCGGCTGCCTCCGGGCATGTGCCGGACCTATCCGGTCAAGCGATGGATGTGGTGACGGAGCTGGCTAGTGCTAAGGTGCCTATAACTGTGACTTTGGAGACAGCTACTGAAAGTGTAGGGGACAAGACAGAGGACGAGAGAGCTTCCAAGTGGGCTCGGAAAAAGGAAAAGATGATGTGTTACCGTTGTGGTGAGAAGGGCCACTTTATTGCTGAATATGTGACTGAGTTATGTGATACCTGTCTCATGCGAGCGCATGACACGGGGGAGTGTCCGATTCTGTGTGATCAGATGTCGAGTATTAATATTTATGGAGTGTGATGTGCCGAGTTGATGTTTTTTGAGTCTCCCAGTGTGAGGGAGATCCCAGAGGAACCGCAGAACACTACCACGGGGATGGTCAAAGTTACGAAAGGCAGTGTGTCTGAGGCTCAGATTATTCAGAGGCTTGGTGAGCTAGCTCCAGGCAATTTTTGTTGGGAGCCGATTCGACTCGAGGCCAATATGTATAAGGTTGACTTCCCTACTACAGAGGATTTGGAACGTCTCTCGGTTTCGGATTATGTCGAGTACCTGGCGTAGAGTGCATTCTCGAGTTTCACGAGTGGAAGAAGGTGGAGAAAAAGGGCAAGCCTCTCTCTCAGGTCTGGTTGCAGTTCTCGGGGGCTCCTTCGAAGCCGCTTCACGATGCTAGGGTCGCTGTTAGCTTGGGGATACTGGTCGGGAAAACTGAGAAGGTGGACATGGCTTTTACTAGAGCAAATTGAGTGGCCCGCTTGCTGGTGAGTGTCCTGAATATCGAGGCTGTGCCTGACGAGGTCAAGTGGACATATAGGGGTCAGGTTTATATCCTTGAGATAGAGTTTGAGGATGGTGAGTTGTTCACTGAGGCTCTGGCAGGCACTGATGTGGATATGCATGAAAAGGATGATGGATCGGGTAACTTGGAAGAGCGACGGGAGGATGTTGGGCATGAGTTGCCTAATGGCTCGGGTGCCGCCCCTCAAAAGTCCGTGAATGGGGCTCTATCTTCAGCGTCGGTGCCTATGAACGTTTTGAGGTTTGGTTCTTTTCAGCCAGTGTCCGCCCCGCCCAGGTTGTGAAGCGATCGGGTAGAATCTGAGGATGTGCTAGAACGCACACTGCCTCCCCTGGACTTTCAGGAGGCCGACGATTCTATTGCGGAGAGCTTGGGGGTGATTCGCACTGCGATAACTTCGCTGGATGGGGGGAGGAGCTTGGGCAGGAGGATCCATGTACTCCCACCTGGCCTTTTATTTCGACGTGCGTGAGGACTCCGGCGAGGCCGGCGTCAGTGATGACGGTGCTACCAATCAGTGACGGCACCGGTGTGGGAGGGGGACCGGGGCAGGTGGTCCAGACCCCTTCCTATCCTGCGACGGCCAGGTCGGCCGAGTCTGAGGAGTCCTCACCCGCTCAGCTGCAGGGACGGCGCCTGTCGATGCCGACCAGGGAGGCTGCGTCCCTTCCCAGCCACAAAGTTGGGTCGGGTGGGGAGCGAGGGCAGGTGGCCCCCACCTGCACCTCCCCTTGCGGGCCTTCGGCTGGAACACTGGCTGTGCGAGCCGTTGGGGATGGGGCTGGAGGCCTTGCCCCAAGAGGGGCCACTCAGGAGGAGCTCATCGCTTTTGGAGGCATTCTGGATCCTGTGTCTGAGGGACGACTGATGAACTGTCGCCTCCAAGATCGGCCGGATGTTGATGACATGCAGCTGAGGTGCGCCATGTGGGCGGCTAAGCTTCGTGACATTGAGGTCACTACTGGTATGTCAGTCAACACCTCTAATTCCATTCTGCATTTTTTCAATAATGAGATTATTCATAACGCCAACCAGCTAGGAGTCTCACTTGGTAGTAATGATTGTGAAATTTCTAAATCTATTAACGATATCTTGGACCTTGAAGCGGAACGTGCTTTAGAATTGATTCGCAACCTAGCAGCGGTCAGACCAATGAATGACCATGACATAGATGCATTGGGAGTTAAGGTGCTACATAATTTCTGTGCGGATCTTGCCCCGTCCCTCCCTGAGAAAGAGGAGGAAGAGGGCTCTCCTACCCCAGGGGAGTTGGTCCCGATTGTGGACCAGGCTGCTAGGTCCAAGGAGCCCGGTTGTGAGGATCGAGTGGGGGATCAGAACAAGCCTAAACATAAGTGGACACGAAAAATTTATCCAGCGTCCACGGTGCGTAGAAGTGCTAGAATCCATACTACTAAAAAATTCCATGACGAACTATGAGAGGTATCTTTTGGAATAGCAGAGGTTTGAATGACTTGGCTAAGAGAAGATTTCTTGCGGATGCCTCCAATCAATATAGGCTGGATTTTATCGCCCTCTCTGAAACTGGACGGGACAATTTTTCTCCCCGGTTTCTAAGCACTTTAGCGGGAGGTGCAGATTTTGATTGGCATTGCCTCCCCCCAAGAGGAAGATCAGGGGGTATCTTGCTCGGGGTTAGATGTGAAATGTTGGAAGTCCGTAGTGTGGTAATGGGGGATTTCACCGTCAAATTTCGGGTTAGATCCAAGGTTGATGGGTATAACTGGGCACTGGTGGCGGTATATGGGGCCGCGCAGTTAGAACTCAAACCAGATTTTTTGGCGGATCTCGTCCGTATTTGCGGGTCTGAGCAGCTTCCAATCTTGGTTATGGTGATTTTAACATTATTCGAAGGAGAGAGGAAAAGAACAATGATAATTTTGACGGTAGATGGTCGTTCATGTTTAACACAATTATTGAAAGCTTGGATCTGAGAGAGACAGAGCTTTCGGGTAGAAAACTCACTTGGGCCAATACCATGCCAAACCCGACGTTTGAGAAACTGGATAGAGTCCTTGCAAGCGTCGACTGGGAGCAGAAATTCCCTCTGGTAACAGTCCAAGATTTATCACGCGGGATCTCACACCACACCCCTTTATTGGTTGACTCTGGTGAGGCAACGCATGTCGGCAATAAAAATACATTTTCCTTCGAATTAGCGTGGTTTGAAAGAGAAGGTTTTTTAGATCTGATTGCCAGGGAATGGGCGAAAGATGCTAGAGGAAGGACTTCGATTGAGAGATGGCAGAATAAGATTAGACACTTGAGAATTTTATTATGAGGGTGGGTGAAGCATCTTAGTGGGATTTATAAGGTTGAAAAGGAAAGTCTCCTTACGCTTATTCAATCCCAAGATTTGAAAGCAGAGTCTGCGATTTTAGAAACCTCGGAGCTTCGTGCTAAAGTTGACGCTGAGATGAGATTGAAAGAACTCCTGTGAGAGGAGGAATTGAAGTGGGCATTGCGAGCTAAGGTTCGCAAGGTTATCCAAGGGAATGCCAACACTCAATTCTTTCATATGATTGCTAATGGCAAGCATAGAAAGAAAAGGATCTTTCAGCTTGAGCAAGACGAGGGGACGATTTTAGGACAGGAAAACCTAAAAATTTACATAACTAATTACTACAAGCAGCTTTTTGGGCCTCCAGAGGATAACTTTGTATCTTTGGATGCGTCTAGGGTTGAGGATGTCCCTCAAATGGCTGTGGAAGAGAACGATGTGTTAACCGCCCCATTTACGGAGAAAGAGGTGTTTGAAACTATTTCACAGATGAAGAGTAATAAAGCTCCGGGGCCGGATGGCTTTTCGGCAGAGTTTTATAAAAAAATGCTGGCATATTATTAAAGGGGATTTGTTACCGATGTTCCATGATCTTTTCTCTGGACAGCTTCAGTTGTTTCAGCTAAATTTTGGAACAATTACTTTGCTTCCAAAGAAAACAGAGGCTGTGAGGATTGAACAGTTCAGGCCTATATGTCCTCTTAACGTTAGTTTCAAAAATTTCACCAAGGTCGGGACTAATAGACTCACGCATATTGCGCACTCTGTGGTGCAGCCGTCCCAAACTGCTTTCATGCCGGATAGAAACATCCTAGAAGGGGTTGTGGTCCTTCATGAGACGCTCCATGAGATCCACACGAAAAAACTAGACGGGGTTGTTTTCAAAGTGGATTTCGAAAAGGCGTATGATAAAGTAAAATGGCCATTCCTTCAATAGACACTGCGTATGAAAGGTTTTGATCATTCCTGGAGACACCAGGTAGAATCTTTCACGCAAAAAGTTAGTGCTGGAATTAAAGTGAATGACGACATCGGTCACTGTTTCCAAACACATAAGGGCATGCGTCAAGGTGATCCGATGTCACCTATTTTGTTCAACATTGCAGTTGACATGTTGACGATTCTTATTGGAAGGGCTAAGGATGCTGGTCAGGTAGGCGGCCTGGTACCTCATCTAGTTGATGGAGGTGTCTCTATCCTGCAGTACGCCAATGATACTATTATCTTCATGGAGCATGACTTGGTAAAATCAAGAAACATGAAGCTGGTGTTATGCTTATTTGAACAATTGACTGGGCTTAAGATTATTTTCCACAAAAGTGAACTATTTTGCTTTGGAAGAGCTAATGAGGAACAAGAGGCATATAAACAATTGTTCGGATGTGAGTTGGGGGAGTTACCTTTCACATATTTGGTTATACCAATTCACCATCGTAAGCTAACAAACAATGAGTGGAAGTGTATTGAAGATCGTTTTGAAAAGAAACTGAGTTGTTGGAAGGGCAAGCTGATGTCATACGGGGGCCGATTAATTCTCATTAATTCGGTACTCACGAGTATGCCCATGTTTCTCCTGTCTTTTTTCGAGGTACCTGTTGGAGTTCGGAAAAGATTGGACTTCTATAGATCACGATTCTTTTGGCAGAGAGATGACCAGAAGAGAGAGTACAGACTCGCTAAATGGGATACTATTTGTCGACCGAAAGACCAAGGGGGTCTAGGTATAGAAAATCTTAAGGTGAAGAACATATGTCTTCTCAGCAAGTAGCTATATAAACTGTCTGTGGAGAGGACGCCACCTGGACCCAGATTCTGCGTAATAAGTACCTTCAGTCTAAAACTTTGTCCCAGGTGACTGTGAGGCCGAGTGACTCACCCTTTTGGAAAGGACTGATGAGAGTTAAATCAGTCTTTTTCAACAGGACAAAGTTTATTGTTGGAGATGGTACCTCTACGAGATTCTGGGAGGATACATGGCTGGGGGAAACACCTCTCACGCTTCAATATCCTTCTCTTTATAGTATTGTGCAACGAAGAGATGCTTTTGTTGTGACAATTTTTCAGTCTTCTCCTCTTAATATTCACTTCAGGAGAGCGCTAGCCGGCAACCGTTTGGAAGCTTGGCTCCATCTAGTAAGACGACAGATGGATGTGCAGCTATCTCAACATCCAGACCAGTTGTGCTGGAGGCTAACTAGGAATGGAGAGTTTACGGTTAAATCTATGTATTTAGATGTCATCAACTCTAGCTCTATTTCTAGGTCGAAACATGTTTAGAATGTCAAAGTACCTTTGAGAGTCAAAGTGTTTATGTGGTCTGTGCATAAACAAGCCATTTTAACTAAGGACAATTTGGCAAAACGTAACTGGACTGGATCTACGAGATGTTCATTTTGTGACCGGAACGAATCTATCAAACACCTTTTTCTCGATTGCCCGATGGCAAAAATATTATGACGGACTGTTCAGATTGCTTTTAACATTAACCCTCCGAATTCGATTAACACGTTATTTGGGACGTGGCTTGACGGGATAGATTCCGCAATAGTGAGACACATTCGTGTAGGAATATGTGCTCTGTTATGGGCAGTTTGGAATTGCAGAAATGATTTGGTTTTTAACAGAACAACAAATAACTCATTTTTTTGCAGGTTATCTTCAGAGCCACTGCGTTGATCCGTATGTGATCGCTACTCACTCCGACGGAGGCCAAGAAGCATTTGGTTACTGGGTCTATCCAATAGGAGATGGTACCACGGGTTATTTTCAACCGGTTTTGATGGCGGTCATGTAATAGGATAGGCAATTTGTTTTCCTATCTTTCTCTTGCCAGCCGGTTGTGGCTTTTATTCTTCTGCTCTTTGAGAGCTTTTTAATTCGGACTACAGGACCTATGTTGACTTATTTATTAATAAAGCCGGTCGTATGCATCACTCTGATGCAGAGGCCGGGGATCTCCCCCTTTTTGAAAAAAAATGAATTGACATTCTAGTTTCTAGAACTGCTTTTTTAAGTGAACTACGTAATTGTCCATGCGTGTGCAACTGGTATAACTATTCAAGCACGTTAGTTTGTGATTTACTGTCCCTATTAATATGATTGTGTAAGAAAATTCTATTTTATTTGGTAAGAACTTATTGGCTTACCAAAGAAAACATAATTTTACTTGCAAGTCAATAAAAGGTGTGGCACTTAAGATAGTTTTCAGAGAAACTGGAGGAAAAAACGAAAGACATGAGGGGAAAGAATCAAATGGAAAAGGAAAGGAGAACGTAAGGTTGAACGAAGAATGAGGTGGACGACAAAATTTTACATTCTTTGTAAGTAGGAGAGACAAAGTTCTTTCGACAGTACATGTAGCTTACCAGACATCAGCCCATTAAGCATAAAATAATGATTTTTTTCGCTTTCAAAAAAAAAATGATTTTTTTCGAAAAGGGGCTTGGACTCCGGCCTTTGCATCAAAATGATGCATACGGCCATCTTATTATTAAATAGTCAAAACGATCCAACAAAATTCTTACATAATTCGAACACAAAGGGAAACAGGATCGCCACAGCCGGCAGGCAAAAGACAGATAAGCTTCTAAACACCTATCCTATTACATGACCGCCATCCTAACCGGTTGTAGATATCCCGAGCTACCGTCTCTCAGCGGATAGACGCAGTAACCAAATGCTCCCTGGCCTTCGTCTGAGTGAGTAGCGACCACATACGGATAAGAGTAGTGGCCCTAAAAATAACCTGCAAGAAATGAATATTTGTTGTTCTGTTAAAAACCAAACCATTTCTGCAATTCCAAATAGCCCATAGTAAAGCACACACTCTCACTCGGATATGTCTCGCTGTTACTACATCAATCCCATGCAGCCACGTCCCAAAAAGCGCATGAATGGAAACCGGGGGGGTTGACATTAAAGGCTATCTGTACCGACCTTCATAAGATCTTGGCCATAGGGCAATCAAGGAAGATGTGTCTAATGGACTCATCACGATCGCAAAAACTACATCTTTTAGACCCTGTCCAGTTCTTTTTTGCCAAATTATATTTAGTTAAAATGACTCGTATATGTACAAACCACATAAACATTTTGATTTTTAGAGGTACTTTTACTTTCCACACATGTTTCGAGCTAGGAACCACACTGGTGTTAATAACATCCAGATACATGGATTTCACAGAGAACACCCCATTCTTAGCTAGTTTCCAGCTCAGCTGATCTGGACGTTGAGAAAGTTGGACATCCATCAGTCGTCTCACAAGATGTAACCAAGCTTCCCACCAATTTCCCACTAACGTCCTTCTAAACTGGATATTAAGTGGGGTTGAATGTAATACCGTTGCAACATAAGCGTCTCTTCGTTGAACAATATTATAAAGAGATGGATATTGAAGTGCCAGAGGTGTCTCCCCTAGCCATGTATCCTACCAGAATCTAGTGGAAGTACCATCTCCAAGTATGAATTTCGCCCTAATGAAAAAGGTTGATTTCACTCGCATGAGACCCTTCCAGAAAGGCGAATCAGTCGGTCTTACCGTCACCTGGGACAAAGTTTTGGTTTGAAGGTACTTATTGCGAAGAATTTGTGCCCAGGTGGCATTCGGTTCACAAGATAACTTGTATAACCATTTACTGAGTAAGCATCGATTCTTCACCTCTAAGTTTTCAATACCTAGACCCCCTTGGTCTTTCGGTCTGCAAATGATGTCCCACTTAGCGAGTCTATATTTTCTTTTGGATTCATCACTCTGCCAAAAGAATCGTGATCGATAAAAGTCTAGCATTTTCCGTACTCCAACCGGAACCCTTTTTCGGTAAGCACATGAGTAGTCATGATGGTCATTGGTGTCCATGTATCATAACCAATTAGCGCCAAAGAAGCGCGGCGGCACGCCGCGCCCGTGACTGATCCTATCTGTGTTTGGTGTTAAGAGTGAGGCTTTCCTTAGTGAAATAAGATTATGCTTTTCTATAAGCGAAGCAAAGAATTAGGAACGCTTCATAAGGCGTTGGATTGTAGTCGCACAATATATACAGCGGTACTGACTTGATACGTCAGTAAGTTGATTCCACTATTATATTATAACTAAAGGAGCAGTAGTTCAAAAAGATGATAAGATGAAAATCTTCCTTCGCACGTCTTGTATCCTGCTTCTTATAGAGATTTATTTCGTAGAGCTTATGGCAGCTCGTCTAATCACCCAACAGGTTAAAACTTGGACACATCTTGCTTCTTGCCGATGTCTTGATGGTGCTTAAGGGGAACAATTCCTTGGCGTTACAGCTGCAACACAAGAAAAAGGTGGACTCATATATCACCCTATTCTATTATGTGTTGTGTACCTTATAAGATTGGATTTGTATGCACCTTTTCTTTGGGTTTTTCCCTATGGGCGGGCCATCGGTGTGTTGCCTTTTTTGTCCCTGCGGTAGCCCTTCATCATGTGGATCTTGAAGGCATTTTGTACACAGAAACAGTATAAGAAAAATGCCTTATCTTACTTACATTATGTAATGTGTTGTCATTGTGTGTACCTCACATGTCCCAACCATGACATTACACTCTCCTGTAATGCAAGGTCTATTGATGCTGTGGTGCATCAGATGGCACTGAACCAGCGAAAGAAGCATGATGGACATACGATTGTTGGGCCAGGATGGACATCATTTTTCTACAGTAGCGGAGTCAACAATCGTGTGTCCATCATGCTCTGCAGCTTGTACTCCCTCCGTTCCGATTTACTCGTCGTGGTTTTAGTTCAAATTTGAACTAAAACCACGACGAGTAAATCAGAACGGAGGGAGTACTTGTAGACGATAACGATCATTATCCAGTGTTCTCCTACTTGGGGTGACCGACGATGTACTCTTTGCCCATAAGATCTAATATTTCATGTGGTTTGTCTCACCTTGTCCTCTGCCTTCAACAAGAAGGTAGTCTGCATCCTTTACAGTTTGGACATTGCCTTGTTGTCCAAAAGAAAGTAAATTCCACAAATGTTGGGTTGGCTTCTTCAGTGCTGTCGGCATCCACTCCATAAAATGGAATTGTATGTCTGCATAAATAGAATATAATGCAATGATGCATACATGTGTTTGTATACATCCATGCATATATCGAATAGAACTGGCAAAAATACCTTGGAGATGACCTCTAAGTGCATGTGGGGCAGTTGTGCACACCATTTTCTTTCTTCAATTTCTTCCAGCATTCCTTACAACACATACAACAGCAGTTGGATCAAATAAATTTAGTTGTTTTACAATACATAATGAGAAATTTATTCTTTAATTTTGAATGTAGAAATGTGATGCCGGTAAGAAAATGTAAATTAAATTACGTGAATAAGTTGGACCGAGGCTAACATATCAAAATTCGTTTCACGGTCTGTAACAAAATGGTTCGAAGAAGAACACATTAATTAGAAACATGTCCAATTTTGTAACAGCAAGAGAAACATGTTGTCAAAAATCACACAGATGGGTATAGACATTGTTTATTGGAAATCCAGACCATAGTGAGGACTTTGCACAAGAACCAAAGATAGCGATGAAACTGAAGTGCAATTAGAAAAGTGTTGATGGGGAAGTGAGAGGACGGCGCCATCCGTAACGGAAACTCAAATTGGAATGTTTAATATTTGTCAGTGCAATTTTCACTCAGAAATCCACAATAAAAAAAGCATTGCCCAACACCATGTAGGTATCACCACAAACTGGAAATAGCTGTGTTTCAGGCATCACAATATGATGGGAGATTAAACCATCAAACAGTCAGGCAGGCCATTGATTTTCATGCCCACATGGCCTCATGTATATGTATTTATTTTTTACAAAAATCAACCTCTTAACAGTTTTAAGATGTTCACCAAAATTCATCAGTAGGTGCAAAGGACAAAATTTTCTTTCTTTGTGTACAACCATGACAATTAAAAGGGGACAATGGCTATATTACTTTTTACCTGCATATGGCTTCCAATAGTAGAAGCAAAGTAGCAAGAAAAAGGAGTGCGTGCAACCGAGTAAAACAAAGGTATGTGACGGACGTACTTGTCCGTTGATCTATGGCACACTTGTTAACTGGCAAAGAGTTCTTAATGAACGGCTAAGGCGAAACCCAAAAGTTCAGGGGAGAGGCAGGGCCTTTATAAGAGAGATTCTGACGTAGATTTAGGTTCACGAATTCCCCCTGTAAGTAGGAGCATGTTAAACCAGTTGCAGCACAAATTTCATCATTTCATTTACATAAAGAAAAGGTTGATCGTCATTATCTTGAGAAAATTCAAGGTCAACTACTTTGAGATGGCGATGCCTTGCCTAAATAACAATGGAATAACCCTTGTCACAAAAATAGGTAGCTAGATCTGCTGCAATTTCAGGGGAGAACAGGGAGGCTGGGAGAGAGAGGGAGGTTGTGTGCATACCAGTGATGAAACCGAGGTGGGCACGAACAGGCCGCCGCAACGCAAAGCTCTTTTTACCGGTGTCGGGATGTACCGGCAACCAGCTAGCCAATCAGCACATGGCATCACAACAAGCACTCATATACGGGAGATGTATTTCACTCATTTATTTAGATTTGCATGCAGTGTATTTTCTGCACTAGGACCCATGATATGTCAGATCAAGGACACATGCATGCGTGACCATCTCTTGCTGACACACAAGTACTTATGCAACACACATGCATTTTGTTTTCGATTTGACAATTTCAATCACGCATATCTTTTAATCTATAGTTTTATTTTTAAAACTTTTTTCATATTCGAACTCCCATGGTCAAGACCTTTACAACAAGATCATTCTTGGATATATTTGAAACATGTTTAAATTTCAACGTTCCAATTCACTTATTTCCTTCAATCTATTAATTCCGTGTGGGAAATTTGTTTTTCATTTTAGTGAATTTATTTTGAAATGAGCTAAACTTGTATTGAGTGAAATTAGAAATGAGCTAAAATAATTTTAAAATTAGTTTTGTAATGGACGAAATATAGTATTTCAAAAGAATTTTTGAGTGAAATATTTTTAAATGTGTGAAATATGTTTACTGAAATGATTGAGATCAATTTTTATATGAGTGAAATATCAGTTTCGCAAAGCGCACAGTGAAATTAGTTTTGAAATATATCTTTTGTAATGAGTGAAAACGGTATTTTGAAACAAGTGAAATATAGTATTTCAATTGAATGAGTGTAATGTGTTTTCTAGAATGAGTGAAATTAATGTGTTTTTAGTGAAATAATTTTACTGAAACTGAAAAATTAAATTTGTGAGGATGAGTAAACAAATATTCAAAAGAAATAGCAAGAACCAACCTATTTCGTAAGAAATATGTGAAATAAACCTATTTTATAAGAAATGTGGTGAAATATATTTAGTGAAATGATTGAAATCAATTTTTATATGAGTGAAATATCAGTTTCGCAAGCGCGCAGTGAAATTGGTTTTGAAATATATCTTTTATAATGGGTGGACAAGGTTTTTTTAAACAAGTGAAACATTGTTTTTTCAATTTAGTGAGTGTAATGTGTTTTCTGAATGAATGAAATATATTTTTCATAAATGAGTGTAATGTTTTTTCTAAAGTGAGTGAAATCTATCATTTGTAAATGATTGTAATGTGTATTCTGAATCTAGTGAAATGTGAAACTGACTGGAAGGTTTGCCGAAACTAATGAAATGTGAAACTGACTGAAATGCTTTCTCTAAAATGAGTGAAATGGTAAAATTCAAACTAGCCAAAGTGTATCCAAGATTGATCTTGTTTTAAAGGTCTTTTCGTGCTGAATTCAAAAATATAAAATATTTCAAAACTGGATATTTAGTTCAAAAGTTATCAACCTTTTAAAGTGGCATGTAAAATAAAGTGCAAGTATTTAGTATGTGCATGCAGCTCGTTCATCTGCTCTCTCTCACCCTGCCACCTGACAAAAGGTATTGTTGTGGACCCGTCCAACCTTGTATATGTGTTTGTATAAGATTTGTATATTGCTAAAAAGGAGAAACAAAAGCATAGTGGGGTCTAACAGGCACATCAATCTCAAAGCAACGTTTGTGGTAGATTCTCCACCGGTACCTCCCGCCACCTGTAGAAAACCGTATTCGGCCGCCGTAAGCCACGGACGGCACATAAGCACACCACGTCTATAGGTTATCGCTGACCCCAGCCGGGGAGCACAAAGTGGCTCGCCAGCATCCACCATATTGGGTTTGTGAGGGAGGTGCTTCCCGAGACCACGCCGGAGATCAAGGCGGTCTACCGCATCGGAGAGAAAGATGGAAGACATGAGAGGATATGCGGCATGGTGAGGATGGAGAGAAGAGGAGGCGCCGCGGTGGGGACGGACCGACCGGTGATGAAATCAAAGCGCGGCCAGCGGAGATGCGTTGACGACGGTCGGCGACAGATGACGGCGGCGGAGGGGCGCGCAGCGGCGAGCGACGGACTGATGGAGGTGGCGCTCCTATTTTTCTCCGTCCCCGTCTTGGCTATGCGAGACCGAAGGAAGGAGAGGATAAATTAGCGATGGGTGCTGGGCCCATACGGAGATATTTCGGGAGACTTCTGCTGTAAATCCCACGAAGCAGTCAAAAAAAAGTTAAAAAATCAGAAAAATCAAAAGGATCCCGTTTTAGTATATGTACTGATGTTTGTTTTGCTTTAGAAGGATATAAATTCACCTATTTAGGCTGGTCACAATGGGGTGGAACTTAGGAGTAACATCACATATTTTAATACAACGTTGCTTATGTGGCACATATTTAATGAAGAGTGAGGTGCTTGTGGTAACTAGCTAAGTTACCGGAACATCACACACTTCAAGAAACAATGAGTCTATAAGCTAATAAATGCATCGTTGCATGACACTACCTACATGTTCCTACCCACTGTGGAGATAGTAATTAGTCTAGATAAGTATGTATGTTACTACCTTATGTTCCTGCCCATTGTGACCGGCCTTAATAATTGCAGGCCCACTGGAACAGCTACTCGTATTCGGCAAAGTGCTTTATATTCAGGGTCACGTGGAAGCCAGGAAGAGAAACTATCAACGAATAAGCTATTGTATATATATAAGTTTCCTTAGTTATTTGGATATTGTATGGTGCTTATTTTCATGAGCACTTGATAATGTATCTGTTTTGGCTATTACTTGCACTAAATTCTTATGGAAGAAATAGTTTTGTATGCAATGCTAGTTTCTTTTAAAGTAGCAAGCAATTATTTCCCTTATTTTCATAATCAGGGACCAACATGTTGTCATCAGGGTTGAGGAGAATGCTGGCAAGGTGACTGGCAGTGTGGATCTACCTGAACTCAAGATTCTAGCGCTGAATGACACACGTTTTTTTTTTTTGAAATGGAGGTGTGCCCCCGGCCTCTGCATCATGAAGATGCATGCAGCCATATTATTGATAATTCAAAAAGGTCAATCCAAAAAAGGTCTTACAGCTCGCAAACGGAGCAAAAGTATGGGGAAAAACAAAATTACATCATGTCTCAAGCAACCGGAAGTAGATAAATATAGGATAGACTCTCTAGGCTCCTATCCTGTTATGTGATCGCCATCCAAACCGGTTGAATATAGCCCGAGCTACCATCTCCCATCGGTTGCACCCAGTAACCAAAGGCTCCCTGGAGTCCATAGGAGTGAGTAAGGACCACGTACGGATCCAAGTTGTAGCCCTGAAGATAACCTGCAAGAAAGTTAAATTGTGTTATCTGTTAAAAATCATATCATTTCTGCAGTTCCATATAGCCCATAAAAGCGCACATATTCCAATCCGAATACGAGCTGCATTAATCTGATCAACCCCAGCTAACCATGCCCCGAACAATGACGCAATATCAGCAGGCGGGTGAATGTTGAAGGCTATATGGATCGTTCTCCACAATATTTTCGCCAAAGGGCATTCGAGAAAAAGGTGTTGTATTGTTTCATCATGATCACAAAAACAGCACCGCGAGCTTCCCACCCATCTTCTTTTGATTAGGTTATCCTTAGTAAGAATCACTTTTTTGTGGACAAACCACATAAAGATTTTAATTCGTAAAGGAACCTTAACCTTCCAGATGTGCAAAGATCTTGGTATTTGCCCAGAATTAATCAAATCTAAATAAAAGGATTTCACCGTAAAAATCCCATTTTTAGTAAGCGTCCAGTGTATCTTGTCCGGTTGGTCAGAGAGTTGAACGTCTATCAATCTCCGAACCAAGTGTAACCATGCATTCCATCTGTCGCCAACTAGCGTACGTCAGAACTGGATGTTTAGGGGAGTGTTTTGCATAACTGTGCCCACGTAAGCCTCCTTTCGTTGCACAATATTGTACAGTAGTGGATATTGGACGGCCAAGGGTGAGTCTCCTAACCACGTATCTTCCCAAAATCTCATTGACAAGCCATTGCCAACCAAGAATTTGACCCTGTGAAAGAACAAATTCCTCGTTCTCATAAGGCCCTTCCAGAATGGTGAGTTTGTTGGTCGCATGGTTACCTGGGCTAAAGTTTTAGATTGTAGGTATTTATTGCGCAAAATCTGTGACCACATACTCTCTGGTTCGGTCTCTAGCCTGTACAACCATTTGCACAAAAGGCATTTATTCTTGATTTATAGGTTCTCAATACCGAGTCCCCCTTGTTCTTTCGGGCGACAAAGAATATCCCATCTCGCCAGCCGGTATTTTCTTTTGACCTCGTCTGACTGCCAAAAGAAACGAGACCTAAAAAAGTCAAGGCGTTTTCTGACTCCTATCGGAATTTCGAAGAACGATAGTAGGAACATCGGCATACTCGTCAAGACTGAGTTAATTAAGACTAGCCGTCCTCCATATGACATAAGCTTTCCCTTCCAGCAGCTAAGTTTTTTTTCAATTCGTTCTTCAATACATTTCCACTCTTTATTGGAAAGTTTACGGTGATGTATTGGTATGCCCAAGTAATTGAATGGTAAAGCACCTAACTCACATCCAAACAGTTGTCTATATTTGTGTTCTTCGTCTTTAGCCTTCCCAAAGCAGAACAGCTCGCTCTTATGGAAATTTATTTTTAAACCAGACAACTGTTCGAAGAGACACAATATGAGTTTCATGTTACGTGCCTTAGCCAAGTCATGTTCCATAAAGAGAACAGTGTCATCTGCATATTGTAAAATGGACACCCCTCCATCTACCAGGTGAGGGACTAACCCATCGACATGTCCGCGTTGCTTGGACCTACCTATAAGTATAGCCAGCATATCAGCCACAATATTAAACAGGAGAGGAGACATGGAATCCCCCTGTCTCAACCCCTTATGAGTCTGAAAATAATGACCAATGTCATCGTTCACCTTGACTCCGACACTACCCTTCTGTACTTGGGTGTCTACTTGGTTTCTCCAACTTTCACTAAAACCCTTCATGCGCATTGCCTGTTGTAAAAAGGACCATTTGACTTTATCATAAGCCTTTTCGAAGTCCACTTTGAAGATAACCCCATCTAGTTTCTTCGAATGGATCTCGTGAAGAGTTTCATGTAGTACGACTACCCCTTCCATAATGTGTCGTCCGGGCATGAAAGCGGTTTGGCTTGGTTGGACAACGTTATGAGCAACATGTGTTAGTCGATTGGTTCCTACCTTAGTGAAGATTTTAAAGCTCACATTCAAAAGACATATGGGCCTAAATTGTTCAATCCGGATTGCCTCCTCTTTCTTTGGTAGCAATGTTATTGTACCGAAATTCAGATGGAACAACTCCAAATGTCCGTTAAAAAAATCTTGAAACATAGGCATAAGGTCATCTTTTATAATATGCCAACATTTCTTGTAGAATTCAGCAGGGAACCCATCTGGCCCCGGTGCTTTATTCGGTTTCATTTGTGAAATGGCCTGAAGAATCTCTTTCTCAGTAAAGGGTGCAGAGAGAACATCATTCTCCGCTTCATGTAATTGGGGAATATCCTCAATCACCGATTCATTTAATGTTACCGTGTTTGCAATAGGTGCTCCAAAGAGTTGTTTGTAATAATTCGAGATATACGCTTTCAAATTTTCATGCCCCACTATTGTCCCCTCGTCCTGTTCAAGTTGGATAATTCTCTTCTTCCTGTGTTTGCCATTTGCAATCATATGAAAGAATTGTGTATTATCGTCCCCTTGAACCACCTTGAGTGTCTTAGCGCGTAATGCCCACTTAACCTCCTCCTCCCTCAGGAGCGCTCTTAGACTTTGCTCAGCATCAGACTTGACCCTTTGCTCATCAATCGAGAGAAGGGTATGTTCGGCCTTCAAATCTAGGGTCTCAATTAGCTGAGTAAGATTCTCTTTTTCATGTTTATAAATACCACTCTCATTTATGGCCCAACCTCTCAAAAACTGCCGAAGATGTCTAATTTTGTTCTGCCATCTATCAACGTGTGACTTACCACTCACCGGTTTCGTCCATTCACGTCTGATGATGTCTAGAAAGCCTTCCCTCTCGAACCAACTTTGTTCAAAAGAGAAATAGTTTTTATTTGCCACATGAGTGGCAACACCCGAGTCTAAAAGAAGAGGTGTATGGTCCGATATCGCTCTCTGCATCGCGTGCACCGACACTAGAGGATATTTTTGTTCTCATTCTACACTAGCCAGTACCCTATCCAACTTTTCATATGTTGGAACTGGTAACGAGTTGGCCCATGTAAATTGTCGACCAGTGAGTTCTATTTCTCTCAAATTTAGACTCTCAATAATCATATTAAACATCATCGACCAGCGACACACGTCCTGAGCCTGAACTAACTGATAGGTATGACCATTATTGTTCGGTTATTTTTAGAGCTGAATGACACACCTCCTAAACCTGAATTGACTGATAAGTATGATCATTATTGTTTTGTTATTTTTAATCAGGATTTGGCTTGTTGAAATTCCATGTGTGTATTATGACTCTCTTTCATGTGTTCTGCATATCATTCAAATATGTTTGACAAGTCAACTCCAGAAAACTTGTCGAAGAGGATTATTTAAAGGGAAAGTATATTTTTTGCCCCTCAATTCTTTCGAAGGTTTAGATTCGGTCCTCAACTTCAAAACCGGCAAAAGTTAGTCCCTCAACTCTATAAACCAGATAAGTTTAGTCCTTGTCTCAGCCGACCCGGTATTGTTGGTGACTCAATGTGGTTTTGATCGATCTTCGCTGACGTGGCAAAATTTATCTCTCCTACTCATCGTATATCTTCTTCCTCTCATCTCTCTTTATTGAGCATTTGATCGAACAGCCCGTGTGCGTGCGTGGACTCCCGCCAATGGCGCCACTTCATCTTCCCACTACACAACACAAGCTAGGAACACGCTGACGGCACCACCGGCCAGACCTACACGCTTTGGATGGTCGTCGATGTCAGCCGCCGGGTCCTGCGGCTCGCCCTCTCGACACGTCGAGGATGGCCACCGGTTGTAGACGTTGCGGAGGCACTTGGTGTTCGCCGGCTTCTTCCTCGTCAGCCGTCACTGATGCTCGATGGCGGACAGGTTGCTGGTCTGGAGGCGCACAGCAGCGAGCAACACGTGGTCCGCCGCTTGCCGACGCATAGCTCGCTTGCGTGTTCTATAAATCTCGCTGTCGCGAGCCTCGCACACCTCGTCGCATCTAGCGCTCCTAGCATGCACTGCCTACTCCTCGTGGCCCTGCATGCCGGTCGCCTCAGTGGAAGTCGTCGTCGTGCGACAACTCGCCTTACCACATGCTAGAGGCTAGAGCGTTGCCGCCGTCGTCATACCACAAATCGCCGTCGTCTCCATCACAGGATGGAGCCCCCATGCCTACGCTGCAGGAAAAGTATAGGGCATGCCTCACCCAAGGGGCGTCCCTGGCTGCAGTGTTGGTCCTGGGTGCAACGCTTCCTCTGGTGTTTGTACAATACTGCTTTGACCATACAGCTAAACAGGGTTTGACCGAGGCAAGGACTAAATTTATCTGGTTTTGAGAGTTGGGGACTAAAGTTTACTGGTATTTGAAGTTGAGGGATCAATTCTATACATGCGAAAGAATTGAGAGATGAAAAATATTACTTCTCCCTTATTTAAACCAAAAATCTGTGTATGGCTATCTGCAATGCAGTTCTGGTAGAAGCAATAATTTTTTATGCAATGCTATTTTTTTTATAGAGGCTACTAATTCTTTACCACGCTTCCAGAGTCACCAACCAACATTTTCTGGTCAGGGTTGTGGAGAATGCTTGCAAGGTGAGCGGCACCGAGGGTCCTGCAGTTAAGGTTCTACCGTAAGTGTGTCTCTAGCAAATACAACATCTTTTTGCAGCACTGCTCCTTAAAAAACCAATATTGTCTGGTTATTATTGCAATCCATCATAAAATTGCTAACTAATGAGCATATTGGTTTGGTTATCTTGGTCAGAGTTAAATTTTATTTATTTACTTATTTTTCAATCTCTCGATTTTTATGTTGTTGTTTGTTACTCCCTCTGTCCCATAAATATAAGAACGTTTTTTACACTAGTGTAGTGTTAAAAACGTTTTTATATTATGGGGCGGAGGGAGTACTATTTAATATTTAGAAGCTTCGAAGCAATAAAAATGTCGCTTCAGCATTCTTTCATGTGTTCTGCATGTCATTCAGATATGCTTAACTAATCATCAACTTCACAAATATTTGTTTAAGAAAAATATTTATATCTAGTAAATGGTAGCTTTGGAATAATCACTGATTGTGCAGACATTTGTTGCTCTAGGTCCAAGGAATGTGCTTATGACACTGCTGAAGGTAATACTAGCTCTGAAATTGTTGAGGAGGACAAGCTTACAGATGAATCAGATCCTTGGTACGTATGACGATTTTGCTTTTAGTTTGTAGCTTGTTAAATTTAAATGCATTGGTGTAGCAAAAGCCTCAGAGCTCTAAAGTTTTACTTGTATATACAAGGATCAAATAAGGGGAAAACAACAGCAGAACAAGCGTGTTATTAGTGCAGCGTGGCGTGTGGACCTAGATCCACAACATGATAATTAACTACCATACTGAAGTCAGCCAAACGCCATGGCCGTGGCCCGTGGGAGGCAGGACAGACATATACTAGCCGAGAGAATGTTTGTACTAAGCAAGAAAGGTCTCCATATATTGACCATTGGATTCAAAAGTGCAGCTCACTCTGTCTGGTTGAGCTTGGGTACGTGTTATGGCGCTGCTAGAAGGAGGGTGCGAGACGGCCGGCCGGGGGTCTTTTGCCCACGGCCGGGCAAGACGGGAAGGATTTCCTTCTTAATTCTTATTTGATTAGATTGATACATCTCCTCCCCTTATATAGAGAGGTTTACTTGACCCCCTAAGCAAGCGACCCTTATCTCTAACTAACCCTAAGACTAACGGGCTATAGCGCCAGCCCAGGCCCATTAGACCCATTACGTACTCTAACACTACACCCCATCTGGACATGCAGCTTGTCCTCGAGCCGCAACATAACCAACTTATAACCATGACTCGACGCAACACAAACCTAACACCTAAAAGCAAGCCTTTTACATCTCGGTTTGTTTTATTACTCTCAACCTGAAATAGACTGGGACGCTTTATTTTGGACCCCCGAACATAAAGTAGACACCATCCGCACGTCGGACATGTACGTGTACAGCCACCTGGATCCCATAGACACCATCTGGACAAAAGAAGTGCATGTGTATGGCCACCTGGAAGTGGTCGCAAGAGCGACCAGCAGAGGCGCCCTCGCAGCGGCCGGTGGCGGAATGCAGTGGTGCTACGCGGTGCTCTCCTGTCGGTGACACCATGCCTTCTCCCTGCCGAACGGCTGTTGGTCCGCACCGCATAGAGAAGAGTGTAGGTCTTTCGATGGAGAATGGCAAGGAGGGGTGCGCCCCCAACCGCCGATGTCACAGACTTTGAGGTCACTGTCCGTGGGGAAAACAACATGCCCAAGATCCCCGACGCAGCGGACGAGATTGAGGTCCTTTGCGCAGCGAAGCGCAACTGGGAGGAGCGGCAGCTGCAGACCACACATATCCCGCACACGCCAACGCGCTAGGAAGCCGCGCGCAGCAGCCTGCAGCCTCACCGCCGCCGACACGTGGCGGGTAGTGATCCAAGCCGGAAGCGATGACGGCGACTGCGGGAACTTGATTTGCTGGATTGGGCGCCCTGGGGAAGCGGTGATGGCGACGGCGGGAACTTGATCTGGTGGATCGGGACTCCCGCCGGCGCGATCGATGTGTTGGAAATATGCCCTAGAGGCAATAATAAATTGGTTATTATTATATTTCCTTGTTCACGATAATCGTTTATTATCCATGCTAGAATTGTATTGAAAGGAAACTCAGATACATGTGTGGATACATAGACAAACACCATGTCCCTAGTAAGCCTCTAGACGACTAGCTCGTTGATCAATAGATGGTTACGGTTTCCTAACCATGGACATTGGATGTCGTTGATAACGGGATCACATCATTAGGAGAATGATGTGATGGACAAGACCCAATCCTAAGCCTAGCACAGATCGTGTAGTTCGTATGCTAAAGCTTTTCTATATGTCAAGTATCTTTTCCTTAGACCATGAGATTGTGCAACTCCCGGATACCGTAGGAATGCTTTGGGTGTACCAAACGTCACAACGTAACTGGGTGGCTATAAAGGTGCACTACAGGTATCTCCGAAAGTGTCTGTTGGGTTGGCACGAATCGAGACTGGGATTTGTCACTCCGTATGACGTAGAGGTATCTCTGGGCCCACTCGGTAGGACATCATCATAATGTGCACAATATGTGATCAAGGAGTTGATCACGGGATGATGTGTTACGGAACGAGTAAAGAGACTTGCCGGTAACGAGATTGAGCAAGGTATCGGTATACCGACGATCGAATCTCGGGCAAGTGCTATACCGATAGACAAAGGGAATCGTATACGGGATTGATTGAATCCTTGACATCGTGGTTCATCCGATGAGATCATCGTGGAACATGTGGGAGCCAACATGGGTATCCAGATCCCGCTGTTGGTTATTGGTCGGAGAGTTGTCTCGGTCATGTCTACATGGTTCCCGAGCCCGTAGGGTCTACACACTTAAGGTTCGATGACGCTAGGGTTATAGGGAAAGTATGTACGCGGTTACCGAATGTTGTTCGGAGTCCCGGATGAGATCCCGGACGTCACGAGGAGTTCCGGAATAGTCCGGAGGTAAAGATTCATATATGGGAAGTCCTGTTTTGGTCACCGGAAAAGTTTCGGGCGATATCGGTAATGTACCGGGACCACCGGGAGGGTCCCGGGGGTCCACCAGGTGGGGCCACCAGCCCCTGAAGGCTGCGTGGGCTAAGTGTGGGAGGGGACCAGCCCCAAGGGGGCTGGTGCGCCCCCCACAAAGTCCCTAGGCGCATGGATAGTGGAGGGGGGCAAACCCTAGGTCCAGATGGGCCTTAAGGCCCACCCTAGGGCGCCCCCTCTCTCTCCCCCCCCTTGGCCGCACCCTAGATGGGTTTTTGGGGGCTGCCGCACCCCTAGGGGTGGGAAACCCTAAAGGGGGCGCAGCCCCCCCTTCCCCCTATATATATGTGAGGTTTTGGGGCTGCTAGAGACATGAGAACGTCTCCCTCTTGGCGCAGCCCTACCCCTCTCCCTCCTCGTCTCTTGCAGCGCTTGGCGAAGCCCTGCTGGAGTCCCGCGCTCCTCCACCACCACCACGCCGTCGTGCTGCTGTTGGATGGAGTCTTCCCCAACCTCTCCCTCTCTCCTTGCTGGATCAAGGCGTGGGAGACGTCATCGGGCTGCACGTGTGTTGAACGCGGAGGCGCCGTTGTTCGGCGCTTAGATCGGAATCAACCGCGATCTGAATCGCAGCGAGTACGACTCCTTCATCCGCGTTCTTGCAACGCTTCCGCATCGCGATCTACAAGGGTATGTGGATCCGACTCTTCCCTCGTAGATGCATCTCCTAGATTGATCTTGGTGAGCGTAGGAAATTTTTTGTTTCCCATGCAACGTTCCCCAACAGTGGCATCATGAGCTAGGATCTTGCGTAGATGTTTTCACGAGTAGAACACAAAGGGGTTTGTGGGCGTTGATGTTTAGATTGCTTCCCTATTTGGTCTTTCTTGATTCAGCGGCATTATGGGATGAAGCGGCCCGGACCAACTTTACATGTCCACGTACATGAGACCGGTTCCATCGACAGACATGCGACTTTTGTTGCATAAGATGGCTGGCGGGTGTCTGTCTCTCCTATCTTAGTTGAATCGGATTCGACGAAGGCGGTCCTTGTAGAAGGTTAAATAGCAACTTAAATATCACCGTTGTGGCTTTGCGTAGGTAAGAAGCGTTCTTGCTAGATACCCATAGCAGCCACGTAAAACATGCAACAACAAATTAGAGGACGTCTAACTTGTTTTTGCAGGGTATGTATGTGATATGATATGGCCAAAGACATGATGAGATATATTTGATGTATGAGATGATCATGTTGTAATAGTTAATATCGACTTGCATGTCGATGTATACGGCAACCGGCAGGAGCCATAGGGTTGTCTTTAATTTTTTGTATGACCTGCGTGTCAATCATTAAGCGCTATGTAATGCTTTACTTTATCGCTAAACGGTAGCAATAGTAGTAAGAGCATGGTGGGCGCGCGACAACCCCGATGGCGACACGATGATGGAGATCATGATGATGGGGATCATGGTGTTACGCCGGTGACGATGGAGATCATGCCGATGCTTTGGAGATGGAGATCGAAAGCACGAGTTGATGGCCATATCATGTCACTTATGATTTGCATGTGATGTTAATCCTTTTATGCATCTTATTTTGCTTAGGACGACGGTAGCATTATAAGATGATCCCTCACTAAAATTTCAAGATAAAATTGTGTTCCCCCCGAGTGTGCGCCGTTGCGAAGGTTCGTCGTTTCGAAGCACCACGTGATGATCGGGTGTGATAGACTCTACGTTCGCATACAACGGGTGCAAGCCAGTTTTGCACATGCAGAACACTCGGGTTAGACTTGACGGGCCTAGCATGTACAGACATGGCCTCGGAACACGGAAGACCGAAAGGTCGAGCATGAGTCATATAGTAGATATGATCAACATGAAGATGTTCACCATTGACACCACCTCATCTCACGTGATGATCGGACTTGGGTTGGTGGATTTGGATCATGTCACGCTCGGATGACCAGAGGGATGTCAATTTGAGTGGGAGTTATAAGTAATTTGATTAGTTAAAACTCACTTGTCATGAACAATAGTCTAAGTTGTCTTTGCAAATTATGTAGTAGACCAATAACTGTGTTGTAGCTCCCTGTTTAATACGATCCTAGAGAAAGACTAAGTTGAAAGATATTGTAAGCAATGATGCGGACTGGGTCCGTAGTCCGAGGAGTGTCCTCACTGCTGCACAGAAAGCTTACGTCTTTGATGCACCGCTCGATGTGCAAACCCCTACAACGTTGTCTGTGGATGTTGTGAACACCTGACAGAGACGTCCTGATGACTACTTGATAGTTTAGTGCACCATACTTTACGGCTTAGAATCGGGATTCCAATGACGTTTTGAACGCCATAGAACATATGAGATGTTCTAAGAGCTGAAATTGGGATTTCAGGCTCATGCCCGTGTTGAGAGGTATGAGACCTCTGACAAGTTCTTTTGCCAAAAAGATGGAGGAGAATGGCTCAATTAATGAGCATGTGCTCAGAATGTCTGGGTGCTGAAATCACTTGAACCAAGTGGGAGTTAATCTTCCAGGTGAGATAGTGGTTGACGGAATTCTCTAGACACTATCACCAAGCTACTAGAACTTCGTGATGAACTATGACATGCAAAGGATGGTGATAATCCCGGTGCTGTCAGCGGTTCTTAGTACCGCAAAAGTAGAGATCAAGAAGGAGCATCAAGTGTTGATGGTTTAACAAGACCACTGGTTTCAAAAGGGTAAGGGCTAGAAGGGAAACTTCATGAATGGCAAACCTGTTGTCGCTCTGATGAAGGAACCCATGGTTGAACCCAAACCTCGAGACTAAGTGCTTCTATTGTAAGGGGAACGGTCACATGGTAGCGGAACCACCCCAAATACATGGTAGATATGATAGCTGGCAACTTCAACAAAGTATATTTGATATACGTGTTATTGATGTGTACCTTAGTAGTACTCCTTGTAGCACCTGAGTATTGGATACCGGTTCAGTTGCTATTATTAGTGACTTGAAGCAAAAGCTACGGACTGAACGGAGACTAGCTAAGGGCGAGGTGACGATGTGTGTTGGAAGTGTTTCCAAGGTTGATGAGATCACCATCGCACACTTCCTCTATTTTCGAGATTAGTGTTGAACCTAGATAAATGTTATCAGGTGTCTACGTTGAGCATGAAAATGATTAGATCATGTTCATCGCAATACGGTTATTCATTTAAGTTAGAGAATAATGGTTATTCTGTTTACATGA
Source organism: Secale cereale (assembly GCA_902687465.1). Taxonomy (NCBI): domain Eukaryota; kingdom Viridiplantae; phylum Streptophyta; class Magnoliopsida; order Poales; family Poaceae; genus Secale; species Secale cereale. The sequence continues at coordinate 362,005,760 of LR738709.1, forward strand.
ATAATACCTTTATGGTCATGCACCCAATGGTTCGTTGAATCTTGATCATGGTAATACACATAATGATAATATCAATGCCAAAAGATGTAGAGTTAATAATGATAGTACCACTTTCTTGTGGCACTGCCGCTTAGGTCATTTTGGCATAAAATGCATGAAGAAACTCCATGCTGATGGACGTTTGGAGTCACTTGATTTTGAATCACTTGACACATGCGAGCCATGCCTCATGGGCAGGATGACTGAGATCTCGTTTTCAGGTACAATGAAACGGGTAAGTGACTTATTGGAAATCATACATGCTGATGTATGTGATCCAATGAGAATTAAGGCGTGTGGTGGATATCGTTATTTTCTCATCTTCACTGACGATTTGAGTAGATATGGTATATTTACTTAATGAAGCAAAAGTCTGAAACGTTTGAAAGGTTCAAAAATTTCAGAGTGAAGATTAAGAATCATCATAACAAGAAGATCAAGTTCCTACGATCTGATCAAGGGGATATTATCTGAATTATGAGTTTGGCAATCACTTAAGACATTGTGGAATTGTTTCGCAGTTGAAGTCCCCTGGAACACCACAGCGTAATGGTGTGTCCGGACATCGTAATCGAACCTTATGAGATATGGTGCGATCTATGGTGTGTCTTACCGATCTACCGCTATTATTTTGAGGTTATGCATTAGAGACAGCTGCATTCACTTTATATAGGGCACCATCTAAGTCCGTTGAGACGACGTCGTATGGTTTGGCAAGAAACCAAAGTTGTCGTTTTCTTAAATGTTTGGGGCTGCGATGCTTATGGCTTCAGCCAGGAAAAGCTCGAACCCAAAGCGGACAAATACATCTTCATGGAATACCCACTGGTAACGGTTGGGTATACCTTCTATCTCAGATCCAAGGACAAAAATGTTTGTCGCTAAGAATGGGTCCTTTCTCGAGAAGGAGTTTCTCTCGAAAGAATTGAGTGGGAGGAAGATAGAACTTGATGAGGTTGTCGAACCCTCACTTCAACCGGAGAGTAGTGCAACACAGAAAGATGTTTCTGTGGAACCTACGACAGTTGAAGAGGATACTAATGATAGTGATCATGAAGCTCCAGATCAAGTTGCTATCGAACCTCGTGGGTCGACAAGGATGTGTACTACTCCTGAGTGGTACGGTGATCCTGTCTTAGAGGTCATGTTGTTGGACAACGATGAACCTACAAACTATGGAGAAGCGATGGTGGGCCCATATTCCGACAAATGGTTAGAAGCCGATAAATCCGAGATAGGATCCATGTATCAAAACAAAGTATGGACTTTGGTGGACTTGCCCTATGATCGGCAAGCCATTGAGACAAATGGATCTTTAAGACTAAGACGGACGTGGACGGTAATGTCACCGTCTATGAAGCTCGACTTGTGGCGAAGAGTTTTCCACAAGTTCAAGGAGTTGACTACGATGAGATTTTCTCACCCGTAGCGATGCTTAAGTCCGTCGGAATCATGATTAGCATTAGCTGCATTTATGAAATCTGGCAGATGGATGACAAAACAAGTTTCCTTACCAGTTTTCGTAAGGAAAGGTTGTATATGATAAAATCAGAAAGGTTTTGTCGATCCTAAGGATGCTAAAAGATATGCTAGCTCCAGCGATCCTTCCATGGACTAGAGCAAGCATCTCGGAGTCGGAATATATGCTTTGATGGAGTGATCAAAGTTTTTGGGCATACAAAGTTTGTTAGAAACTTGTATTTACAATAAAGTGAGTGGGAGCACTACAACATTTCTGATAAGTGTATGTGAATGACATATGATTGATCCGAAATGATGTAGAATTTCTGGAAAGCATAAAGGGTTGTTTGAAATGAGTTTTTCAAAGGAAGACCTAGATAAAGCTGCTTACATATTGGGCATCAAGATCTATACAGATAGATCAAGACGCCTGATGATACTTTCAAAAGAACATACACCTTGGCATGATTTTGAAGGAGTTCAAAATAGATCAGTCAAAGAAGGAGTTCTTACCTGAGTTGTAAGGTGTGAAGTTGAGTAAGACTCAAAGCTTGACCACGGCAGAAGAAAGAGGAAGGACAAGGTCGTCCCCTATGCTTTTGTCATAGGCTCTATACGGTATGCCATGCTAAGTACCGCACCTGATGTGTGCCTTGCCACATGTCTGGCAAGAGGGTACAAAGGTGATCTAGGAGTGGATCACTAGATAGTGGTCAAAATTATCCTTAGAGGAATAAGGAAATGTTTCTCGGTTATGGAGGTGATAAAGAGTTCGACGTAAAGAGTTACGTCGATGCAAGCTTAACACCTATCCGGATAACTCTAAGTGGAGATACCGGATACGTATAATGGAGCAACAGTTTGGAATAGCTCCAAGTGGAACGTGGTAGCAGCATCTACGATATGACATAAAGTTTTGCGAAGTACATAGGGATCTGAATATTGCAGACCCGTTGACTACAACCTCTCTCACGAGCATAACATGATTAAACCCAGAACTCATTGAGTGGTAATCACATATTGATGTGAACTAGATTACTGACTCTAGTGAACTCTTTGGATGTTAGTCACATAGCGATGTGACCTATGAGTGTTAATCACATGGCGATGTGAACTAGATTATTAACTCTAGTGCAAGTGGGAGACTGTTGGAAATATGCCCTAGAGGCAATAATAAATTGGTTATTATTATATTTCCTTGTTCACGATAATCGTTTATTATCCATGCTAGAATTGTATTGAAAGGAAACTCAGATACATGTGTGGATACATAGACAAACACCATGTCCCTAGTAAGCCTCTAGACGACTAGCTCGTTGATCAATAGATGGTTACGGTTTCCTAACCATGGACATTGGATGTCGTTGATAACGGGATCACATCATTAGGAGAATGATGTGATGGACAAGACCCAATCCTAAGCCTAGCACAGATCGTGTAGTTCGTATGCTAAAGCTTTTCTATATGTCAAGTATCTTTTCCTTAGACCATGAGATTGTGCAACTCCCGGATACCGTAGGAATGCTTTGGGTGTACCAAACGTCACAACGTAACTGGGTGGCTATAAAGGTGCACTACAGGTATCTCCGAAAGTGTCTGTTCGGTTGGCACGAATCGAGACTGGGATTTGTCACTCCGTATGACGGAGAGGTATCTCTGGGCCCACTCGGTAGGACATCATCATAATGTGCACAATATGTGATCAAGGAGTTGATCACGGGATGATGTGTTACGGAATGAGTAAAGAGACTTGCCGGTAACGAGATTGAGCAAGGTATCGGTATACCGACGATCGAATCTCGGGCAAGTGCTATACCGATAGACAAAGGGAATCGTATACGGGATTGATTGAATCCTTGACATCGTGGTTCATCCGATGAGATCATCGTGGAACATGTGGGAGCCAACATGGGTATCCAGATCCCGCTATTGGTTATTGGCCGGAGAGTTGTCTCGGTCATGTCTACATGGTTCCCGAGCCCGTAGGGTCTACACACTTAAGGTTCGATGACGCTAGGGTTATAGGGAAAGTATGTACGCGGTTACCGAATGTTGTTCGGAGTCCCGGATGAGATCCCGGACGTCACGAGGAGTTCCGGAATGGTCCGGAGGTAAGGATTCATATATGGGAAGTCCCGTTTTGGTCACCGGAAAAGTTTCGGGCGCTATCGGTAATGTACCGGGACCACCGGGAGGGTCCCGGGGGTCCACCAGGTGGGGCCACCAGCCCCTGAAGGCTGTGTGGGCTAAGTGTGGGAGGGGACCAGCCCCAAGGGGGCTGGTGCGCCCCCCCACCAAGTCCCTAGGCGCATGGAGAGTGGAGGGGGGCAAACCCTAGGTCCAGATGGGCCTTAAGGCCCACCCTAGGGCGCCCCCTCTCTCTCCCCCCCCCTTGGCCGCACCCTAGATGGGTTTTTGGGGGCTGCCGCACCCCTAGGGGTGGGAAACCCTAAAGGGGGCGCAGCCCCCCCTTCCCCCTATATATATGTGGGGTTTTGGGGCTGCTATGGGACATGAGAACGTCTCCCTCTTGGCGCAGCCCTACCCCTCTCCCTCCTCATCTCTTGCAGCGCTTGGCGAAGCCCTGCTGGAGTCCCGCGCTCCTCCACCACCACCACGCCGTCGTGCTGCTGTTGGATGGAGTCTTCGCCAACTTCTCACTCTCTCCTTGCTGGATCAAGGCGTGGGAGACGTCATCGGGCTGCACGTGTGTTGAATGCGGAGGCGCCGTTGTTCGGCGCTTAGATCGGAATCAACCGCGATCTGAATCGCAGCGAGTACGACTCCTTCATCCGTGTTCTTGCAACGCTTCCGCATCGCGATCTACAAGGGTATGTGGATCCGACTCTTCCCTCATAGATGCATCTCCTAGATTGATCTTGGTGAGCGTAGGAAAATTTTTGTTTCCCATGCAACGTTCCCCAACAGTGGCATCATGAGCTAGGATCTTGCGTAGATGTTTTCACGAGTAGAACACAAAGGGGTTTGTGGGCGTTGATGTTTAGATTGCTTCCCTCTTTGGTCTTTCTTGATTCAGCGGCATTATGGGATGAAGCGGCCCGGACCAACTTTACATGTCCACGTACATGAGACCGGTTCCATCGACAGACATGCGACTTTTGTTGCATAAGATGGCTGGCGGGTGTCTGTCTCTCCTATCTTAGTTGAATCGGATTCGACGAAGGCGGTCCTTGTAGAAGGTTAAATAGCAACTTAAATATCACCGTTGTGGCTTTGCGTAGGTAAGAAGCGTTCTTGCTAGATACCCATAGCAGCCACGTAAAACATGCAACAACAAATTAGAGGACGTCTAACTTGTTTTTGCAGGGTATGTATGTGATATGATATGGCCAAAGACATGATGAGATATATTTGATGTATGAGATGATCATGTTGTAATAGTTAATATCGACTTGCATGTCGATGTATACGGCAACCGGCAGGAGCCATAGGGTTGTCTTTAATTTTTTGTATGACCTGCGTGTCAATCATTAAGCGCTATGTAATGCTTTACTTTATCGCTAAACGGTAGCAATAGTAGTAAGAGCATGGTGGGCGCGCGACAACCCCGGTGGCGACACGATGATGGAGATCATGATGATGGGGATCACGGTGTTACGCCGGTGACGATGGAGATCATGCCGGTGCTTTGGAGATGGAGATCAAAAGCACGAGTTGATGGCCATATCATGTCACTTATGATTTGCATGTGATGTTAATCCTTTTATGCATCTTATTTTGCTTAGGACGACGGTAGCATTATAAGATGATCCCTCACTAAAATTTCAAGATAAAATTGTGTTCCCCCCGAGTGTGCGCCGTTGCGAAGGTTCGTCGTTTCGAAGCACCACGTGATGATCGGGTGTGATAGACTCTACGTTCGCATACAACGGGTGCAAGCCAGTTTTGCACATGCAGAACACTCGGGTTAGACTTGACGGGCCTAGCATGTACATACATGGCCTCGGAACACGGAAGACCGAAAGGTCGAGCATGAGTCATATAGTAGATATGATCAACATGAAGATGTTCACCATTGACACCACCTCATCTCACGTGATGATCGGACTTGGGTTGGTGGATTTGGATCATGTCACGCTCGGATGACCAGAGGGATGTCAATTTGAGTGGGAGTTATAAGTAATTTGATTAGTTAAAACTCACTTGTCATGAACAATAGTCTAAGTTGTCTTTGCAAATTATGTAGTAGACCAATAACTGCGTTGTAGCTCCCTGTTTAATACGATCCTAGAGAAAGACTAAGTTGAAAGATATTGTAAGCAATGATGCGGACTGGGTCCGTAGTCCGAGGAGTGTCCTCACTGCTGCACAGAAAGCTTACGTCTTTGATGCACCGCTCGATGTGCAAACCCCTACAACGTTGTCTGTGGATGTTGTGAACACCTGACAGAGACGTCCTGATGACTACTAGATAGTTTAGTGCACCATACTTTACGGCTTAGAATCAGGATTCCAATGACGTTTTGAACGCCATAGAACATATGAGATGTTCTAAGAGCTGAAATTGGGATTTCAGGCTCATGCCCGTGTTGAGAGGTATGAGACCTCTGACAAGTTCTTTTGCCAAAAAGATGGAGGAGAATAGCTCAACTAATGAGCATGTGCTCAGAATGTCTGGGTGCTGAAATCACTTGAACCAAGTGGGAGTTAATCTTCCAGGTGAGATAGTGGTTGACGGAATTCTCTAGACACTATCACCAAGCTACTAGAACTTCGTGATGAACTATGACATGCAAAGGATGGTGATAATCCCGGTGCTGTCAGCGGTTCTTAGTACCGCAAAAGTAGAGATCAAGAAGGAGCATCAAGTGTTGATGGTTTAACAAGACCACTGGTTTCAAAAGGGTAAGGGCTAGAAGGGAAACTTCATGAATGGCAAACCTGTTGTCGCTCTGATGAAGGAACCCATGGTTGAACCCAAACCTCGAGACTAAGTGCTTCTATTGTAAGGGGAACGGTCACATGGTAGCGGAACCACCCCAAATACATGGTAGATATGATAGCTGGCAACTTCAACAAAGTATATTTGATATACGTGTTATTGATGTGTACCTTAGTAGTACTCCTTGTAGCACCTGAGTATTGGATACCGGTTCAGTTGCTATTATTAGTGACTTGAAGCAAAAGCTACGGACTGAACGGAGACTAGCTAAGGGCGAGGTGACGATGTGTGTTGGAAGTGTTTCCAAGGTTGATGAGATCACCATCGCACACTTCCTCTATTTTCGAGATTAGTGTTGAACCTAGATAAATGTTATCAGGTGTCTACGTTGAGCATGAAAATGATTAGATCATGTTCATCGCAATACGGTTATTCATTTAAGTTAGAGAATAATGGTTATTCTGTTTACATGAATAATACCTTTATGGTCATGCACCCAATGGTTCGTTGAATCTTGATCATGGTAATACACATAATGATAATATCAATGCCAAAAGATGTAGAGTTAATAATGATAGTACCACTTTCTTGTGGCACTGCCGCTTAGGTCATTTTGGCATAAAATGCATGAAGAAACTCCATGCTGATGGACGTTTGGAGTCACTTGATTTTGAATCACTTGACACATGCGAGCCATGCCTCATGGGCAGGATGACTGAGATCTCGTTTTCAGGTACAATGAAACGGGTAAGTGACTTATTGGAAATCATACATGCTGATGTATGTGATCCAATGAGAATTAAGGCGTGTGGTGGATATCGTTATTTTCTCATCTTCACTGACGATTTGAGTAGATATGGTATATTTACTTAATGAAGCAAAAGTCTGAAACGTTTGAAAGGTTCAAAAATTTCAGAGTGAAGATTAAGAATCATCATAACAAGAAGATCATGTTCCTACGATCTGATCAAGGGGATATTATCTTAATTATGAGTTTGGCAATCACTTAAGACATTGTGGAATTGTTTCGCAGTTGAAGTCCCCTGGAACACCACAGCATAATGGTGTGTCCGGACATCGTAATCGAACCTTATGAGATATGGTGCGATCTATGGTGTGTCTTACCGATCTACCGCTATTATTTTGAGGTTATGCATTAGAGACAGCTGCATTCACTTTATATAGGGCACCATCTAAGTCCGTTGAGACGACGTCGTATGGTTTGGCAAGAAACCAAAGTTGTCGTTTTCTTAAATGTTTGGGGCTGCGATGCTTATGGCTTCAGCCAGGAAAAGCTCGAACCCAAAGCGGACAAATACATCTTCATGGAATACCCACTGGTAACGGTTGGGTATACCTTCTATCTCAGATCCAAGGACAAAAATGTTTGTCGCTAAGAATGGGTCCTTTCTCGAGAAGGAGTTTCTCTCGAAAGAATTGAGTGGGAGGAAGATAGAACTTGATGAGGTTGTCGAACCCTCACTTCAACCGGAGAGTAGTGCAACACAGAAAGATGTCTCTGTGGAACCTACGACAGTTTAAGAGGATACTAATGATAGTGATCATGAAGCTCCAGATCAAGTTGCTATCGAACCTCGTGGGTCGACAAGGATGTGTACTACTCCTGAGTGGTACGGTGATCCTGTCTTAGAGGTCATGTTGTTGGACAACGATGAACCTACGAACTATGGAGAAGCGATGGTGGGCCCATATTCCGACAAATGGTTAGAAGCCGATAAATCCGAGATAGGATCCATGTATCAAAACAAAGTATGGACTTTGGTGGACTTGCCCTATGATCGGCAAGCCATTGAGACAAATGGATCTTTAAGACTAAGACGGACGTGGACGGTAATGTCACCGTCTATGAAGCTCGACTTGTGGCGAAGAGTTTTCCACAAGTTCAAGGAGTTGACTACGATGAGATTTTCTCACCCGTAGCGATGCTTAAGTCCGTCGGAATCATGATTAGCATTAGCTGCATTTATGAAATCTGGCAGATGGATGACAAAACAAGTTTCCTTACCAGTTTTCGTAAGGAAAGGTTGTATATGATAAAATCAGAAAGGTTTTGTCGATCCTAAGGATGCTAAAAGATATGCTAGCTCCAGCGATCCTTCCATGGACTAGAGCAAGCATCTCGGAGTCGGAATATATGCTTTGATGGAGTGATCAAAGTTTTTGGGCATACAAAGTTTGTTAGAAACTTGTATTTACAATAAAGTGAGTGGGAGCACTACAACATTTCTGATAAGTGTATGTGAATGACATATGATTGATCCGAAATGATGTAGAATTTCTGGAAAGCATAAAGGGTTGTTTGAAATGAGTTTTTCAAAGGAAGACCTAGATAAAGCTGCTTACATATTGGGCATCAAGATCTATACAGATAGATCAAGACGCCTGATGATACTTTCAAAAGAACATACACCTTGGCATGATTTTGAAGGAGTTCAAAATAGATCAGTCAAAGAAGGAGTTCTTACCTGAGTTGTAAGGTGTGAAGTTGAGTAAGACTCAAAGCTTGACCACGGCAGAAGAAAGAGGAAGGACAAGGTCGTCCCCTATGCTTTTGTCATAGGCTCTATACGGTATGCCATGCTAAGTACCGCACCTGATGTGTGCCTTGCCACATGTCTGGCAAGAGGGTACAAAGGTGATCTAGGAGTGGATCACTAGATAGTGGTCAAAATTATCCTTAGAGGAATAAGGAAATGTTTCTCGGTTATGGAGGTGATAAAGAGTTCGACGTAAAGAGTTACGTTGATGCAAGCTTAACACCTATCCGGATAACTCTAAGTGGAGATACCGGATACGTATAATGGAGCAACAGTTTGGAATAGCTCCAAGTGGAACGTGGTAGCAGCATCTACGATATGACATAAAGTTTTGCGAAGTACATAGGGATCTGAATATTGCAGACCCGTTGACTACAACCTCTCTCACGAGCATAACATGATTAAACCCAGAACTCATTGAGTGTTAATCACATATTGATGTGAACTAGATTACTGACTCTAGTGAACTCTTTGGATGTTAGTCACATAGCGATGTGACCTATGAGTGTTAATCACATGGCGATGTGAACTAGATTATTGACTCTAGTGCAAGTGGGAGACTGTTGGAAATATGCCCTAGAGGCAATAATAAATTGGTTATTATTATATTTCCTTGTTCACGATAATCGTTTATTATCCATGCTAGAATTGTATTGGAAGGAAACTCAGATACATGTGTGGATACATAGACAAACACCATGTCCCTAGTAAGCCTCTAGACGACTAGCTCGTTGATCAATAGATGGTTACGGTTTCCTAACCATGGACATTGGATGTCGTTGATAACGGGATCACATCATTAGGAGAATGATGTGATGGACAAGACCCAATCCTAAGCCTAGCACAGATCGTGTAGTTCGTATGCTAAAGCTTTTCTATATGTCAAGTATCTTTTCCTTAGACCATGAGATTGTGCAACTCCCGGATACCGTAGGAATGCTTTGGGTGTACCAAACGTCACAACGTAACTGGGTGGCTATAAAGGTGCACTACATGTATCTCCGAAAGTGTCTGTTGGGTTGGCACGAATCGAGACTGGGATTTGTCACTCCGTATGACGGAGAGGTATCTCTGGGCCCACTCGGTAGGACATCATCATAATGTGCACAATATGTGATCAAGGAGTTGATCACGGGATGATGTGTTACGGAATGAGTAAAGAGACTTGCCGGTAACGAGATTGAGCAAGGTATCGGTATACCGACGATCGAATCTCGGGCAAGTGCTATACCGGTAGACAAAGGGAATCGTATACGGGATTGATTGAATCCTTGACATCGTGGTTCATCCGATGAGATCATCGTGGAACATGTGGGAGCCAACATGGGTATCCAGATCCCGCTGTTGGTTATTGGCCGGAGAGTTGTCTCGGTCATGTCTACATGGTTCCCGAGCCCGTAGGGTCTACACACTTAAGGTTCGATGACGCTAGGGTTATAGGGAAAGTATGTACGCGGTTACCGAATGTTGTTCGGAGTCCCGGATGAGATCCCGGACGTCACGAGGAGTTCCGGAATGGTCCGGAGGTAAGGATTCATATATGGGAAGTCCCGTTTTGGTCACCGGAAAAGTTTCGGGCGCTATCGGTAATGTACCGGGACCACCGGGAGGGTCCCGGGGGTCCACCAGGTGGGGCCACCAGCCCCTGAAGGCTGCGTGGGCTAAGTGTGGGAGGGGACCAGCCCCAAGGGGGCTGGTGCGCCCTCCCACCAAGTCCCTAGGCGCATGGAGAGTGGAGGGGGGCAAACCCTAGGTCCAGATGGGCCTTAAGGCCCACCCTAGGGCGCCCCCTCTCTCTCCCCCCCCCTTGGCCGCACCCTAGATGGGTTTTTGGGGGCTGCCGCACCCCCAGGGGTGGGAAACCCTAAAGGGGGCGCAGCCCCCCCTTCCCCCTATATATATGTGGGGTTTTGGGGCTGCTATGGGACATGAGAACGTCTCCCTCTTGGCGCAGCCCTACCCCTCTCCCTCCTCGTCTCTTGCAGCGCTTGGCGAAGCCCTGCTGGAGTCCCGCGCTCCTCCACCACCACCACGCCGTCGTGCTGCTGTTGGATGGAGTCTTCCCCAACTTCTCCCTCTCTCCTTGCTGGATCAAGGCGTGGGAGACGTCATCGGGCTGCACGTGTGTTGAACGCGGAGGCGCCGTTGTTCGGCGCTTAGATCGGAATCAACCGCGATCTGAATCGCAGCGAGTACGACTCCTTCATCCGCATTCTTGCAACGCTTCCGCATCGCGATCTACAAGGGTATGTGGATCCGACTCTTCCCTCGTAGATGCATCTCCTAGATTGATCTTGGTGAGCGTAGGAAAATTTTTGTTTCCCATGCAACGTTCCCCAACACGATGCGGGGATGGAGCTGACCGACGGTGGCTGCTGCAGCTGCAGCGGTTGCTGCGGTGCCGCGCCGGGCAGCGGCAGCGGCTAGTACGGCGGAGCGCCGGGCGCGGCGGAGGCTGCCAGGAGCGGCGGCTGCCACTGCAGCCAGGGCGGGGAGGTGGTGGCGGTGGATGGCAGCTGCAGCGGTGCCGTGCCGGGCAGAGGCTGCGGCTGCTGCGGCGGAGGCCGCTAGGAGCGGCGGCTGCCATCGCAGCCAGTGCGGGGCGGTGGTGGCGGTGGGCGGCTGCTGCAGCGGCCCGACGAGCGCGGCGGAGGCCGCCTGGTGCGGCGGCTGCCACGGCAGCCACGGCGGCGCAGCCGGGTGCGGCCCGTAGGACCCGGCCAAGAACAGGCTGATCTCCTGGACCGCCTGGGTTAGGTCCCGTAGCACCCCGGACACCTCCTCCGGGGTGAGGACGGCGAGGGCGGGCGCGACGGAGGATCCCGATGCGGGCAGGAGCGGGGCGACGGTCGTGGTGGTCGCCGGAGGCGACGAGGTGACCGGTAGCGGAAGAGACGGGTTGGGCGGCGGTGAAGGCATGATCGAACCGAAGCTAGCTGATACCAAATTGTTATGGCCGTGCTAGAAGGAGGACGCGAGAGGGCCGACCGGGGGCCTTTTGCCAACGGCCGGGCAAGACGGAAGGGATTTCCTTCTTAATTTTTGCTTGATTAGATTGATGCATCTCCTCCCCTTATATAGAGAGGTTTACTTGACCCCTAATTAACCCTAAGACTTACGGACTATACCGTCAGCCCAGGCTCATTAGATCCATTACGTACTCTAACAGTCCGAGTATGCATTTTAATAGCATTGAGCTTAGTTTGTAGCATTGAGTTTGGGTCCAGTATATGTATATGGAGCTCAATGCTACTCCCTCACTGCCAAAATACTTGTCATCAAAATGGACAAAAAGGGATGTATCTACAACTAAAATACACTAGATACATCCCTTTTTGTTTATTTAGATGACAAGTATTTCCGGACGAAGGGAGTATTTAACGGTGTTTAAGTATGCATAGCATAACATTTTCTTGATCCTTTGGGTTTGTTGTGATTCAGGGCACAAGAATGTCATGAGATTTTTAAGTACTTGGTCGAACATAGATATACTGACGTCGTGAAGGCTATGATTGTCGCTAATCATGGCTTTAGCAACCCGGCCCAGCATAAACTGGATGCTCAAGTATTTTGGTCATCAGGAGACAAATTTAAATTTCCTGAAGTCTTCAAGTCCTTTGCCTCTACAAAATTCAGTGCAGTATGTGTCCTTTATGATTTTCTTATAAACTTTTGAAGCATATGCAACAGTTTTAATGTACTGTTGCAAGGGAGAACCGTCTGATCAACCGGCTGATCAACGCCTCTATAAGCTGTCTTTAAACTCGCTCGCCACAAGTTCGATGGGCCCCATGAGCCGCTTATCTCTCCTTCTCTCTTATCCTATTATTCCCTTATGTTTTCCCTGCACGCGTTGAGCCGCTCGTTTCTTCTCCTCGTTTTTCTTCTTCGCACGGAACATCACAACCATGGCAGCGCCATCGCGTAGACCAGTGCCGCCACCGCTCGCGTTTCTGCAACACCTGCTCCTACACGCCACGCTCTTCACCGCTGCTGCAAACCATCATCGCCTCGCGTCGCTGCACCGCTGCTCCACTAAGACCGCACGCCAACTTTCATCTCGTTCCGAGAACATTTTTATTCCACTTATAAAATAATACTTTGGAGATGCCCCAGGCGCATGCTGCGGGTGTGGTTGGTCTCAGAACGGTCAACGGAGAGAACAGGGAGAACCATCAACTACGAGCGGATGCAAGTTTTGAAAAGAATGACGACATGGAGTGCCGATGCAATGTAAATGCTGTGATGATGAATGCAGCAAACAATTGAAACACACAGCGACAACGAAAATAAATGGAAGGCAACATGAGTATCGGTCTCCGGCTCCAGCGAAGCAGCTTGCGCCGTAGTCATCGTGTGCCGCATCACAACTTCCGCCATGGCCACCGCGTGTTGCATCACAGCATTCGCCGTCATCGCCGGTGTTGCAATGAAGCGCGGCCGAGGCTGCAATGGAGCGTGGTCTGGGTCGTTGGAGCCCCATCACGGCCGCATTGGAGCTTCGCCAGAGCTGCAATGGAGCTTCGCCGGCGGCGCAATGCAGCGTCGCAGTGGCTCGATGCAACGTCATTGACGGCTCTCGAGGGAAGGTTTTGGTGTTGCATTGGAGCGCTCGCCGTCGGCTCCATTGCAGCTCCATCGGAACGCTCGCCGACGGCTAGACGTAGTGTTTCAGTGTTGTTGTGGAGCTCTCGTCATGGCGGCTCTCCGATGCTGCGGAGACTTGTAGTGCTGCGAGATCGAAGCGCGGGGGGGGGGGGCTGGTTGAACGTGGTGCGAGGGAGAATGGTCAGCGAATCAGCGTGCGTTGACGTATAAAGGGGTTGAAAAGAATGGATCGCACGGCTGGCGACCCGACTGATTTTGCTAGGAAATCAGTCGGATGATTTGTAGTACTCGCCCAACTATAATGCAAAATTAGTACCCCTGAGTAGTAAGTATGCAGTAAAAATATTGTTGCTACATTACATTTATTCAGTATTGTAGTTGTTTATTTTTTTTTACAAACTTGATCAGTTTTTAAACCATTTGATTTGGGAAAAAAATATAAGCCTTCTTTTGAAGATGGAGGGAGTATTACTCGAACACCAATATTATTAGAAATATTAGCACATTACTAAGCTAATCCATGAGAAAACAGTAAATATGGCAAATACGGTATCTATTTCATACCTATACATAAGCACGTGAGTATGTACAGTATATAGAACCAAAACATCTATGAACAACATATATACTGCCAACACTTGAACGAGCAAATAGGGGATGAACAAGTCATACCATCCGGATGGCCAGGCCAACATGGTAGCGGCAGCGCCCGCCTCGGCATTGGGTGAGGCCTTCTTCTTGGTGGCTTCATCGTCAGCCATGGAGTCGATGTAGTGGAAGTAGTGAAAGCAGAGGCGAACAAAGACGGAGACGGATCGAGAGCAGTCGCGTCGAGATGCTCCCAAAAACCTTATTACCGTTGTCCCGGGCAGGATCTTGAACGACATGGTTTCGGAGGCACCTGCTCTCCCGACCAACCATGCATGCGGTCGTTGGGATGGGATCGCCGGAAGCAGCACAGAACAGTAGATCACGGCTAGGGTTCTGCAAGAGGGAGTATTATTGCAAGCAAGATATGTGGGTATTATTGCATCTCCAACGGAGTTGGTTAATTATATAAGGATACTCTCCTCAGATAACCGATGGATTGCTTTCCCAGGTCCTAGGTCACGGGATCTCCGGTCACATTGGTTGGTTACCCTCATGGCAACTTATGTGGGTCTCATGCCCATCTCCCTTAATGCATTTTCCATCACAATCCCTGATAGCCCTTTCGTAAAAGAGTACGATAGATTTTTAGCCGTCTGTATATAATCCAACGCTATCACTCTAGAGTTTCTTGATTTTTAGACATATTTTAATCTTTTTCTTATGTGCTTTGTGGATTTCATGTTGACCTTTGAACTCTTATCCTTGGCAATCGTTGTTTGATTGTCACAATCCATAAGGACAGTTGGAACTGGTTTATCAACCACTCGCAAATTCATCAAAAGCTCTCGGAGCCGCATGATGTGTCTAATGCTATGAGTTCTGCTTCCATAGTCGATCTCGTTAAGATCGTCTGCTTGCAAGACTTCCATGAAACATCACCACTACCAAGTGTGAAAATATATTCACTTGTGGCTTCCATCTCATCCGTATCAGATACTTCCTCCGTCCCAAAATTTTTGCCTTACATTTTTCTAGATACGGATGTATCTAACATTAAAGTGTAACTAGATACATCCGTATTTGGACAAATGTAAGACAAGAATTTTGAGACGGAGGGAGTATTAAATTCGAATAGACAAGAGGAGCAGGCCCGACAGCAAACGACTAGACGGGTAGACAAGATGAGCTGGCCTGGTAGCAAACGACCGAGACCGACCCCGCACCTACAAAATGGCAACGGGGTAAACTGGACCAAGTGGAGACAATCCGGATAGACGAACAACTAACGTCGGTTGCCACGCAACGAGCACGTCCAACCCATCCCATCAATGAAGTAATCCTTTCATCTCCAGGGAGAACAACATACCCCACGTAACAATATCGAATTGAGGCAAACATCCCGATATACAAGATGGGTAAACAAGACGAGCAGACTCAACAACAAACAAACAACACCGACCCCGCCCGGTCAGAGCACAACAAAGGACCAGACCCAATTGGACGAACAACGAGTGAATTGTAAAAAGCCATCACATTTGAAGTTCTTATCCGGAATTGCCATCACATTTCTTGAGCGCCCCAAAAATCTACCTCATTTCTTGCTAATTTTCTCAATAAACACTGATGATCGATCTGGGCCAAATTAATCTGATTTCTGATAGCTGGGTCCCGCCTGTAAACATGGCATAAAATGGTCAACACCGTTTGTTGACCGTCAAATTAGACATGGGGGCCACCAGTTTGTGGCATTTCCACAAGCATCTTATGTGCAGATGCAGCGCACTGCTCTGCAGTAGGCCACGGCACCAGGAGTGCGGCGATGAGGACCTGCTCACCGTACCCAGCGCTCCGGTGGGCTTGATCACTACCTACACCGTCCTACTGATCCTCGTTCGGCACCACCACATCCGAGGATGAGGACGCGGTTCATGGCGGCTATGCATGAGGAGGACAACGGCGGCGAGCTCGCGCCATGATCCCCGATGACGAGCTAGACCGCCGTTAGCGCCACCACCTCTTCCTCCTCGCCACTCCGGGAGTCGGTCATCTTTGTGGCGCCAGAACTGTCGTCGTGCGCTTAGGTCGGCCCGGTGGCTGAACACGGCAGCGTCCACGTATCCTCGTTGCCCTGGATCCCGATGGCGGCGGCGAGAGTAGCGTCCATGGACGGCGACGAGCACGACATGGGCGGCAGCGTGGAGCGGGCGCTCGGGAGGCAGCCGTGGCGAGACCGCAGAGCAGCTCGGGTCGCGCTGCTCAAATGGGCGGCAGCGCCATCTCGGCAGCCCACAGAGCAGCGCAGGTGGTGGGGTGCCTCCGGCCTGCGTGCGGACAGGAAAGGTGCGGCAGGGGAGGAGAGCAGGTGGACGAGGGATGGATAAGACCCTGACAGGTGGGCCCTCCTTCAAGTTAATAGTCAACGTCATTTATGTTGACCATATAGCGCCATGTGGACCTGACTAGCAGCCCCCAACTGTCAGAAATCGGATTAGTTTCACCCAGACCTGTCATTAGTGTTTATTGAGAAAATTAACAAAAAAAGGTAGATTTTTGAAGCGCTCAAAAAATGTGATGGCAATGCGTGATGGGAACTTCAAATGTGATATTTTTTTTACAATTCACTCACGAACAACCGTAACAACGGGCATAACAGGACAGTTGAGTCAACATGGATAACAAGACGAGACCCAACTGGATGAGCAACTGAAGCCGGAAAGACGATACATAAGGGGCCCTGCACACGTGCCCGGTTTACAGGTCATCGACGACCGAATCCATCACGGAGGTGGGGCATGGATTAACCAGATCAGACGACGACAAAGGGATCAAATAGACAAGGCGTACGACATTAACGAGATCGGATGGTACGGACAAAGGGATGGTACGGACAAAGAAACTCACCCCGATGCCCCAGCAGGTGGGTACTCTAGCATTATAAAGAAGTAATGACATAAGTATTCAACAATAATGCTACATCTACGTATTTTGTTGGTAGCTTACCAAATTGGCCACTTAGTTACGTACAAGATCGATCGATACATATAAGATTGTGTACCAGACATTGGAGGAGTATGAGACCTCCCATCAAAGATGATCAGGTGTCGGCGGCTTTCACGTCAATGAAGGTGAAGGTGGTGGTGAATCCGCAAGAGGTTGCGACTACACCACGGTCGCCATCTTTCCACTGTCAATGCCTAAGAAAGTGAGACAAGGAGTACATCAAACAATTCAGAATTTCAGGTTGCTGAATTGAAGTGCTAATCAGCTCAGTGAAATTAACATGAAAAAACCCCGAATAAACAGAGTCGCACACACAATATATATAATCCATTACAGAATTCAAGTATACAGTACGTAGCAAATTTAGTTGTCAGCCTGTCACTAGGGTGCTGCATTACAGTTATACATATACTGGTATTCAAAAAACACACGTTCAAAGTTGCAGATACCACTGGAGTCTGGATAATAGCATCGTCAAGTCATGAAGGAATATTCTTAAAAAAAACCTCGTGAAACTGTCATGAAGGAACGTGGCATGGACAATGTCAGGTTGCTCGGTTGCCCTTGGCAGTGGAGCGTGAGGCCCGCTGGAGATGCGGCTTGCCGGAGTAGTGCTCCTTGACGTTGAGCTTGGTTAAGAGGGTCACGGAGCACACGTCGCACCACACGTTCATCTCCCCGGCGGCGTAGGCCACCTTGTTCCGATGCTTCCTTCCCTTCTCGTGCTGCTTGAGGTGAACCACCGTCATGCACCGCACGTCGCACACGCCGCACACGACGGACGGCTTCTTGAATGCGGACGCCGGCCTGGCCGCGGCCCTCGGGTGAAGTCGGGACTTGCTGCTGGACGGGGCGTGGTGAGCGGCAGGTGCAGGAGCGTGCTGCCGCGCGCTCGGCAACGGCGTCGGCCGGTACTGCATCCCCGGTGGTTGCGCTTGGGTCGGCGCCGTCTGGTACTGCATCTGCGGAGGCTGCGCTTGTGCAGGCGCCGGCTGGTACTGCATCTGCGGGGATTGTGCTCGTGCAGACTCCCACTGGTGCTGCATCTGCGGTGGTTGCGCTTGCGTTGGGGCCGGCTGGTGCTGCGTCTGTGGTGGTTGCGCTTGCGTCGGCGCCGGCGGGTACTGCATCTGCCGCGGCTGCGCCTGGTATTGCTGTTGCGGTGGCTGCCCTTGCGATTGCGACGGCTGGTGCCGCCTGGTCTGTGGTGACGGGTATTGCTTCTGCGGTGGTTGTGCCTGCGGCGGCGCCACCTGGTACTGCTGCATCTGCGGTGGCCGCGCCTGGTACTGCCTCTGGGCTTGCTGCGCCTGCGCCGGCGGCGCCTGATACTGCCTCTGCCCTTGATGCGCCTGCGCCGGCGGCGCCTGATACTGCCTCTGTAGTGGCTGCCTGTGCGGTGGCTGCGCCCCAGACTGGTGTCTCTTCTGTGGCGGCTGGCAAACGCCGGGGAAGCCTGGAGGCGGTCCGGTAGCCAGCCTCTTATTCCGCTGGCATTGTGCAGGTGGTGGTGGTGGCGGCGGCTGCACCTGAATGAAGAGGGAAACAAAATGTCCTGAGGCGAACGATGATAGAAATCTTGACAGAACAAATTGCAGGACCAGCTTGCATACTTGGTTCGTTTTTGTAGGAAAGTTGCAGAACAAATTGCAGAGACATTTTTTTCTCTCTAAATAAACTACTGTACTCACTAATAATGAAACATACCAGCAGACAGCAGGCGCAGATGATTAATTAGTACGAGCTTATGGATTAATTGAATCTCAAAAACATGATAGCTTGAGTTTCTCTCCATGCAGTTGGTGGATTTCTTATTTGTCCCAGCTAGAGATATATGCTGCAGGTTATGAGTGTCAAGTAGTAGTATCCTAGTTATACAGTTCTTCTACAGCTAGCCCGGTGTATTTGGCATCAACATTTGTGCCTGAAATCTGATGCGATGACACTCATTGTGGGTGTAGATTATCATGCTTTCTAGCCATACACTAGTCTGAAAAACAAGCGAAAGATCAAATAGAATGTAGGCAAAAAGAATCCTCATCCTTACAGTTGTACCTTCTAGCTATGGAAGAGGCACTTCCCTAAAAGAAAGGACTATGGAAGAGGCACGAACACTGTACCAACTACTCCCTCCGTTTCAAAATATTTGTCTTTTTAGACATTTCAAATGGACTACTACATACGGATGTATGTAGACATATGTTAGAGTGTAGATTCACTCATTTTTCTTTGTATGTAATCACTTGTTGAAATCTCTAGAAAGACAAATATTTAGGAACGGAGGGAGTAGCACTGTCATGTTAAGCTAATCCATAGTTTTCATACCATATACGAGATGCCCTACACACACATGAAAACTAACTACTCTGCGCAAAAAGGAAGCGATTCAAATTTAAAACTTATTAGGAGCAATACCATGTTGAGAAAATATACGATCCAGATGCGTGCAACACACATGCAAATCCTAATCGCTTTGCACTAATATGTTGAAAAGAACATATCACTAAGTTTAAATATTAAATAAAACAATATCGCACTGCATACAAACCTGTGGGGGAGGAGCGGGGTTCCTGAATATGGCCATGCAGTCCTGTTGGCCGCCGCGCACCTGGCCTGTTGTACCAAAGTTGGCAATGGCAACCCCCTCCTCGTCTTCCTCCTCCACCTTGACGGCCTCATGGATCGGCATTGCAGGATCGGAGTATTTCATGGACTCAAAGCGGATGCGGATCAGTTGTTTTTTGAGGATGTGAAGTAGTGAGAGCGTGAACACAGAGAATGTGGTTAATTAGTGGGAGCTATGACTTTGAAGAGGAGAGGGAGGAGAGGGGATATAATGATTTCTAACGTTGGTTCACATCACACGTTATGTGTGTTCGGCTAAAAGATATTTTTGCTACCGTCTCCCACTTGATGTCGTTTCTAATTAGAGTGGGAAAAGACCTAGAGAAGTCTCATATATCTATTTATTGTAAAACTGACTCCTAATGCAACGGTCAAGTTAAGTCATGTCGCCTTAAATACACAAAAAAAAAAAGTAATGTCACCTTAAAAAGAACAGTAGTCATGACATTTGCTTAGAAGAAACCTCCAAAATACATGTCCCGAAGTAAAAATATATCTATTTGTGAAAATACTCACACATTAGTGACAGGTTGTCTTTTATGGATAGTCAAAAATGTCTCTTCATGAAAATACACGTCCGGTAATGACAAGATGTCCGCCCCTTGGTGAAAAATGTATCTTCATGCACTCCCTTCATTTTAATTACTACACATATTAGCTGTTACCTAAGTCAAACTTTATGAAGTTTGACCAAGTTTATAAAAAATAGTATAAACTATCAAAATAATAAATATATATGAAGCGGAGAATATGTTCAATGATGATTCTGATGGTATTGATTTGGTATTGTGGATGTTCGTAATTTTCTGAATAAGCTTGATAAAACATTACAAAGTTTGACTCGAAATAAAGTTAAAAAAAGGCAGATAGCATTACAAAAGAATGTAAAGAAGTATAATAACCGTTAGATTAATACATCAAAAAATTCAGTTTGTAACTCCGCAAAAGTTGTGATCATTAAAATTGCGTTAATTGTGGCAAAATAAACTAATTGAAAGGATCGATATGGTTGACTAGAGGGGGGGGGGTGAATAGGCAACTAACAATTTTTAGCTATTCTTAACCAATTAAAATTAGGCGACAAAATAAGTTGTCTAGATACACTACTAAGAAGACAACTAATGAAAATAAGCCCAACAACTACACAAGCATGCTATAGGAATTAAGCAAGTAAAGCATGCAAGAGTAAAGGTAAGAAATAACCACAAGTAGAACCGAAGGAGACGAGGATGTGTTTCCGAAGTTCCTTCCCTTTGAGGGGAAGTACGTCTCCGTTGGAGCGGTGTGGAGGCACAATGCTCCCCAAGAAGCCACTAGGGCCACCGTAATCTCCTCACGCCCTCACACGATGCAAGGTGCCGTGATTCCACTAGTGGTGCCCTTGAAGGCGGCGACCGAACCTTTACAAACAAGGTTGGGGCAATCTCCACAACTCGGAGGCTCCCAACAAACCACGAAGCTTCACCACAATGGAATATGGCTTCGAGGTGACCTCAACCGTCTAGGGTGCTCAAACACCCAAGAGTAACAAGATCCGCAAGGGATTAGTGGGGAGAATCAAATATCTCTTGGTGGAAGTGTAGATCGATGCCTCCTCAAGCAATCCCGAGCAAATCAACAAGTTTGATTGGCTAGGGAGAGAGATCGGGCGGAAATGGAGCTTTTGGAGCAACAATGGAGTAGTGGGGGAAGAGGTAAGTCTCCTTGGAGAAGAAGACCCCCTATATATAGTGGGGGGACAAATCCAACCGTTATGTGGGGTTTCAGCCCGCAGAGAGCGGTAGTACCGCAACTTACGAGCGGTACTACCGCAGGCTGCGCGGTACTACCGCCTGGGAAGCGGTACTACCGCCACGGCAAAATAACACGACCTGATATAGCCACGGATGAAATAAATTACATCCGTGGCTACATCCGCAGGGGAAAACGGAAGTAGCAAAATGCGACACGGTACTACTGCTTACGCTGAGCGGTACTACCGCTTAAGCTAAACGGTACTACCGTGCGGTATGCGGAAGTAGAAATTTACTTCCGCTCCACTTCTTATACTTAGACTCCAGTGCCAGGCCCAGATACACGGTACTACCGCATGGGGACGCGGTACTACCGCGGGAGCGGTACTACCGTGTCGGCAAGCGGTACTACCGTGTACCTGTGCGGTACTACCGCTTTGCAAGGCGGTACTACCGCATGCTTGGCAGAAGATCAGTACAGAAGCCACAGAATTGCCACAACGAAAGAAAGGCCGGTTGGACCTCCAGAGAAGAAAGGAAAGGAAGTGGAGGAGAATGATGTGTACGTGATGATTCTACCCAAACCTTTCCGACGCGGACCCCCTCTTAATAGTACGGCTTTCCTATCACTCAATGCCACCTACAGGGAGCAAAAAGAAAACACCGTCCTTCATGGGATCCGAGGGGCATAACAATCGTCTTGTGCCATAAGAGAGATATACCTGTATGAGCTTACAGCACACGATTAGTCCGCAAGAGTATTGTCATCAATCACCAAAACCATTAGGGAGAAGAGTGCCCTTACAATCTCCCCCTTTTTGGTGTATTGATGACAACACGAGATTTGCACAGAGAAGAAATGATAGAGACAACAAAATAAGCCCTAGAGTATAGGTGAGCTCCCCCTGTATGTATGCCTACAAATGATTGTGCTTTGGACTGCACTGCACACATACAGGGCATGGCGTTCCCCTATAGTCTACACATGCGATACTCTATAAAACATTTAACTGCATAGGATAAGCATAAGAACATGATAATAAGTTTAACGATACGAGGGCATATGTCTTACACCATATGGATTGTCTCACAGAAACACGCACAATAAAACCAAGTTCAACGAAAAGAAGCACACACACAAGACGACACAAGACGGCAAATGCAAATCACTCTCCCCCTTTGTCAGCGAGACACCACAAAGGGAAAGAGAGGAAATGAAGATGGGTGGCAGCCCGGGAGAAGCTCAGTCGTCATACTCGTCATCAAAGCCCTGCTGCTCCTCATCCTGATAGTCCTCATCAGATCCCTGCTGCTCTGGCTGATACTCATCATCAGAATCTGTCCACTGGTATCCCTGACGAGCCATCCAGGTAGCCTCTGGAGTGATGTTGTCCTCCGATCCATCTGAGACCGCTTCACCATACACGGACAGAATCTTCTTGTCCCTCTGACGAGTCTTCTTGTCAGTCACATGGGCACGGTATTGCCCCTGAGCCTGCATGCAGAAGAGAGCCTTCATCTTCTGCTGGAGCTTCTTGGCCCATGACGGCTTCTCTCCGGTAGAGGAAGACGAGGGGGCAAATCTGCCTGAGCGGACATCGGCAGGCTCCTCCATAGGCTCATCCTCAGTGCCCATCTGAGCAGCAGCAGCCTGAGCGCGAGTAGTGGTGTTGGCCCAGCGAGTCTTGACGCAAAGCTTGATAGGATCGTGGCGGTAGCAGTCGGCCTCCAACTCCTCCTCTGGATACAATTTCTCCCAAGTCTTGGAGATGAGCAGAAATAAGAAAGGACCATAGATAGGTACCTTGCGAGTGTAGATAGCAAACCGAAGCTCATTCCACATGATGTGAGAGATGTCCAGAGGGGCAGCCTGAGCGGAGCGAGCCTCTTGACACATCAGAAGCATATCCACCAGATAGGCGTGAACCTTGTCCTTGTCGCCAACACGAGGAAACAGCGTGTTGCGAAAAATCCGATACATAATGTCCAGGAAAGTATTCAGCACATAGGTTGTTTTGCCACTAGCAAGGGTCTTTGCTTCATAGAAAGGAAGAAGTTTGTCCTTGTTGGCTCCTTCAGGGTTGGCGTGAGGCCGAAAACCAATAGGGGTGTGGAGACCCTCATCAGGAACCTGAAGAAGATCCATGAACTCCTTCCAAGTGGCTGTCATCTTGTGACCCTGAGTCATCCAAGTCATGGGACGATCTTCCTTGGCCTGAAAGTTGACAGATGCATAGAACTGTGCAATGAGCTCAGGATCAAAATCGTTCTGAAACGTCATGATATGTTCCAGACCCAGCTGCTCGATCAAGTCAAGGGCTTCAGCAAAATACGCCCTGTTGGTATCTTTCCTCATGTGCTCCACATCAATCCAGTGAGCATCCACATACAGATTTGCCTTGGTCTTGAGCACCTCATGATAGATGCGATACTGCTGCTTGGTCCAGAAGACATCATCACCAGGGAAGATCTCACGAGGATCCCCATATGGGTTGATCTTCCGTCTAGCCATGAACTCACCAGCAGGCAGTTCCTCCATAGACATAGATGATTCTTTGCGCTTGTTGGCAGAGACCTTGTACCGACGCTGAGGATTGGGGTTGGAGCCCTCTGACACATCGCTCGGGGTACGCATGCGCTTGGACCCGGTGTCACGAACGGGGTTGGAACGACGACCCGCAAAGCCGGAGCCACCACCTAAAAACACAAACACACAACCATAGCAAAACAAACGCGAGAAGAATCAATGCCAGAGCCTCGAGAGACACAAGAAACCAGTGGAAATAGAAAAGAGAACATGCCACGAAGCTAGTGTGAGCCAAACGGTAGTACTACAGACCCAATGGAAGTAAAAAAATAGTACCGGAGGGCAAGCGGTAGTACCGCGTGGCACATGCGGTAGTACCGCATGCCTTGCGGTAGTAGGATTTTACTTCCGCCCAAAGGGGCGGACCTAAAAAAATTAGTGCTGCAAGCGGAGCGGTAGTACCGCGTAAGGACGCGGTAGTACCGCTCGGCATGCAGTACTAAAATTTTACTTCCGCCCGAGGGGGCGGAACTAAAATATTAGTGCTGCATGCGGAGCGGTAGTACCGCGTAAGGACGCGGTAGTACCGCTCGACATGCAGTACTAAAATTTTACTTCCGCCCGAGGGGGCGGAACTAAAATATTAGTGCTGCATGCGGAGCGGTAGTACCGCGTAAGGACGCGGTAGTACCGCTCTACATGCAGTACTAAAATTTTAATTCCGCTAGAGCGGTAGTACCGCTAAGTGCAGCGGTAGTACCGCTAAGGTCAGATCGGATCTGGTTTACACCGTGCGGTAGTACCGCGGTTCTCCAGCGGTAGTACCGCACGGAACAGATCTGGGAAGATAAACAATTCGAAACTACCAACACGATCTACACACGGTACTACGGCTGATCAGTAACTACGTGGCAACAACTCTAAGCACAAATCCAGATCATAAACACTCTCCCACACCCTAAGCATTCATGGATGATATCACGAAGAACACAAGAAAGCACTAAGCATCTCCCCTAACCCTAGAAATTTAGGCAAGGCAAAAGAAGAAGGGAAACGGGGAAAAACCTGCATCCATGGCAAGAGGACGTGGTGGGGAACGATCCCACCGGTCGGAAAGAGAAACGAGTGGACGAGGAAGGAGATCCGGCAAGGTCCTCCGGCGGCGTTCTTGAGAGAGAGAGAGACAGGAACGACGTGGGGGTTAGGAGTGAATGGGTATGGGGGAGATGGAACTCCCCCTGCCTGCTTATAACCCCCACGCGTTTTGATACGTGCGGTAGTACCGCGGTCATCGCGGTAGTACCGCTTGCGCGGTAGTACCGCTCGCCAAGCGGTAGTACCGCTTTACCAGCGGCAGCAAAAAATTACTGCCGTGCTGGTCGAGCGGTAGTACCGTAACCCCATCTGCGGTAGTACCGTAAGTTTGCACGGTAGTACCGCTCCTCCAAGAACAAACACGGCTGATAAGAGGCTTTAGACAAAGAAAAAGGAGAAACACAAATGCACGCACACGCAAAGTGAACCAACACACTCTTCAGAGGAGGGCGGTGGCCGAGGCCACCTATGTTTGAGTATATGGATATGGCACCGCGAAGAATTATCCTTGGGCCCATGATCCAAAACTCGACTTGAAACATTTAAACCACAAATGTATGGCAAATGATAAAGACTTGGTTAGTTTATGCATAATGGGGGGAGGAATAGTTCATTGAGAGAACAATACTCCCCCTATGTCCATGCCTACATCTAGACAAGATAGCTATATTGAGTGTGAGGGGTGTGTGTGCACAGACTCAAATCACATTGCTCAAATCGATGATATTTAGCTCATGCCTTAACTCGCGAAATCTAGCTTCATCCAATGGCTTCGTGAAGATATCTGCAAGGTTATCATGAGTGTTGACGTAGTGAAGCTCGATCTCTCCTTGCCTTATGTGATCCCGGATGAAATGATACCGAATCTCAATATGCTTCGTCTTGAAGTGAAGCACCGGGTTGAGAGAAATCTTGATGGCACTCTCATTGTCACACCAAAGAGGCACTTTGTCACAAATGACACCGTAATCCTTCAAAGTTTGCCTCATCCATAAGAGTTGAGCACAGCAACTGCCAGCGGCCACGTATTCTGCTTCAGTGGACGAGAGAGATACACAACTTTGCTTTTTGGAAGACCAACTAACAAGAGAGCAACCAAGAAATTGGCACCCTCCTGAGGTGTACTTCCTATCCACTTTGTCTCCCGCCCAGTCAGAATCAGAAAAACCAACAAGGTTGAAGTTCGCTCCTCTTGGGTACCATAAGCCAAAGTTTGGGGTATGAGCCAAATATCGAAAGATTCGCTTGACAGCCACAAAGTGACTTTCCTTAGGTGAGGCTTGAAACCGTGCACAAATTCCCACACTCAACATAATATCCGGTCTAGATGCACAAAGGTAAAGCAAGGATCCGATCATAGAGCGATATACCTTTTGATCCACCGCTTTACCATTGGGATCAATGTCAAGTTGGCATTTGGTTGGCATCGGAGTAGTAGCCGGCTTGACATCACTAAGGTTGAACCTCTTGAGCATGTCTTGAGTATACTTGGATTGTTTGATGAAGATGCCTTCTCTTCGTTGTTTGATCTCAAATCCAAGGAAGTACTTCAACTCTCCCATCATGGACATCTCAAAGTGTGTGGTCATGAGTGCGGCGAACTCATCATTGAAAGCTTTGTTAGGAGAACCAAAGATAATATCATCAACATATAGTTGGCATACAAACAACTCCCCTTTGACCTTCTTAGTAAAAAGAGTGGGGTCGATTTTCCCAATTTCAAACCCACGATCTTGTAACAACTCGGTAAGGTGCTCATACCACGCTCGTGGGGCTTGTTTAAGGCCATATAGTGCCTTATCGAGTTGATACACATGATTGGGGAACTTAGGATCCTCGAACCCCGGGGGTTGTCTAACATATACCAACTCGTTAATGGGACCATTAAGAAATGCACTTTTCACATCCATTTGTTGCAATTTAAAGTTATGATGGGAAGCATAGGCAAGCAACAAACGAATAGATTCAAGACGAGCAACAGGGGCAAAGGTTTCACCGTAGTCGATACCCTCGACTTGGGAGTAGCCTTGAGCCACCAGACGTGCCTTGTTGCGGATGACAATGCCATGGGCATCTTGCTTGTTCTTAAAGATCCATTTGGTTCCAATGACATTATGGTTCTCCGTTGATCTTGGCACCAGACGCCACACTTTGTTGCGCTCGAAGTTATTGAGTTCTTCATGCATGGCATTGAGCCAGTCGGGGTCTTCGAGAGCCTCATAAACCTTCTTAGGTTCAACAAAGGAGACAAAAGCTTGATGAGCACAATAGTTTGCTAATTGTCTACGAGTGCTTACCCCCCTTTTGATGCTTCCTAGGATATTCTCCATGTGATGTTCTCTGGAAGCAAGCCTGGAGGCAACTTTTGCAGCACGACGCTCCAATTGCTCTTCAAGAGATAACTGAGGAGCACTGAGTTGGTCATCTTGAGCGACGTCGGGAGCTAGATCTTGATCTTGAGCTTCCTCTTGACCTTGATCTTGCTCGGAGGAGAGAACTTGGCCTTGTGCATCATTTGGTGGATCCCCACCATCTTGTGATTGATCTCGCACTTGGCCTTGTTCGTCCGGTTGAGGGCCTTCATTTTGTTCTTCGGAAGCGTGTGGGTCTTGGGTTGGTGATGGTTCCACTTGAGCGGAACATTGTCCTTCTCCTTCGGCCACAAGGGGTTCCTCAACGGGTAGGATGTATCCAATACCCATTCTTCTTATGGCTTGAGGAGGAATTTCATCACCTGTATCACAAGTACCACTTTGCTCCACTTGGGAGCCGTTATTTTCATCAAACTCTACGTTACTCGTCTCCTCAATGAGTCCGGTGGATTTATTGAGGACACGGTAAGCATGAGAGTTTGTAGCATAACCAACAAATATGCCCTCATGAGCTCTAGATTCAAATTTAGACAACCGAACACCTTTCTTAAGAATGAAACACTTACACCCGAACACCCGGAAGTACTTGAGATTGGGCTTGTTACCGGTAAGAATCTCATATGGAGTTTTGTTCAAGCCTTTGCGAAGATAGAGACGATTTGATGCATGGCAAGCGGTGTTGATGGCTTCGGCCCAAAAGTTGTATGGAGAGTTGAATTCAGCCATCATAGTTCTTGCAGCATCTATTAAAGTTCGGTTCTTTCTCTCTGCAACACCATTTTGCTGAGGGGTATATGGGGCGGCATATTGATGTTTGATCCCCTCATCACCAAGAAACTCATCCAAGGTGTAGTTCTTGAACTCGGTGCCGTTGTCACTTCTAATCATCAAAATCTTTGCTTCATGTTGTCGTTGAGCTTCATTTGCAAAGTTGATGACGGTTTGTTGGGTCTCACTCTTCTTCTTGAAGAAGTATACCCAGGTATATCTTGAGTAGTCATCCACAATCACCAAGCAATATTTTCTACCCCCAAGACTATCAAAAGTGGGAGGCCCAAAGAGATCCATGTGGAGGAGCTCTAGAGGCCTCTTTGAATAAATGATAGTCGTGGGAGGGTGAGCCTTCTCATGTAATTTTCCTTCAATGCACGCCCTGCAAGCACGATCTTTGGCAAAGCTAACATTTGTTAGTCCTCGGACATGGTCCCCCTTGAGAAGACTTTGCAAAGATCTCATATTGACGTGGGCCAAACGGCGATGCCAAAGCCATCCCACATCAACCTTAGCCATTAGGCATGTCGCAACCTTAGTGGGTTGCTCCGAGAAGTTAACCACATAAAGGCCGTTCTCGACATGCCCAACATAGGCTACTTTAAGAGTCTTGCTCCACAAGAGGGCCACAGAATCAATATCAAAGAATGTAGCAAAGCCCATGAGTGCAAGTTGGCGGACAAAAAGTAAATTGTATGCAAGGGACTCAACAAGCATGACTTTCTCGATCGTGAGATCATGAGAGACAACCACCTTGCCAAGTCCCAATACCTTAGAAGATGAAGCATCACCCCATTCGACGTTGGTGGCCATAGATGAACCGAGATGCACGTCCACCACCAAGTCTTTGCTTCCGGTCATATGATTTGTGGCTCCGCTATCGAGCAACCATGATCCCCCACCGGAAGCAAACCCCTACAATAGATCAATGCTTGGATTTAGGTACCCATTTGGTAATGGGTCCTTTGAGGTTAGTGACAAGGGTCTTAGGAACCCAAATGGACCATTCAATGTACTCATAGGAGGAACCAACAAATTTAGCAAACACATGGCCATCACTAGCACGGCATAAAACGTATGACGGATTAAAATCGCCGGCCATATTTGAGGGTGTGGTGGAGTTTTTCTTGACCCCACCACTTTTCTTCTTGGTAGAGGTGCCCTCTCCTTCTTTCACAAAGGATTGTCGGAGAGGGGGTGGTTGCTTTGTCTTGTCATTCTTCTTCTTCTCGGGCTTAGGAGCAAACCCAATTCCTTCCTTTGCCACAACTTCCTTTTGATTGCTCAAAAGGGCGTTGAGGTTCTTCTCACCTTGTATGCAAGTCACAAGGCCTTTCTCAAGTTGCTTCTTCAACTCGGCATTCTCTTCAACAAGATGCACATGCTCACAACATGGGTTAGTAGCATTTGCATTATCAATTAAAACCATGCGAGGAAAGATAGCCTTTTCCTTGGTTAGCGAAACTTGGAGTTGATCATGAGACTCCTTGAGAGAAGCATGCATTCCTTTCAAGGCCTTGTGAGCCTTGTCAAGTATGTCAAACTCCTCTTTGAGTTTAGCATGATCAACCGCAAGTTTTGCCTTCTCTGAGTTAAGGACACGAGAGACAACTAGAGCATGATCAAGATCTTTCTTTAATTTAGCATGATCAACGTTGTGTGACTCCTCAAGAGTCAAACGAAGACCACGCTCCTCCTCTAGAGCGTTAGAGAGATCCGATATCTCATCGGCATAGTCTCGACTATGTCCTTCCATTTTAGTGATGGTTTCCTCGTGAGCCTCAATAATGTCATTTGCCTCACCGAGTTGTTCCAAGAGAGCAACCACATGCTTCTTGGATTTGCCCTTGAGATTCTTTATGAACACATCAAATTCATTTTCTCCCTCCTTACTACCCTCACCCTCATCAATACAATTAGTTAATGAGGGGTTAGAAGAGATAGTAGAGTTGATGATCGGAGTTACCTTGTTGGTGGCCTTGGCCATAAGACACTTGGCGGTGATGTTTTCGTTTGGAGAGTTGAATAGAGATGAGTGCGGAGTGGTAGCAATTGCAATTGTGGCCATAGTGGTCACCTCATCCTCTTCATCATTGTCATCATCCTCCACATATTCTTCTTGAGCCACCAACACTTTCGGAGGAGTCTTTTTGATGAAGTTGTTCTTGTTGGGATAGGACTTTGACTTGTCCTTCCGAATAAGCTTGCCTCCAAAGTCTTCTCTCTTCTCATATGGGCAATCCGCAACGAAGTGGCTTACATTTCCACAGTTGAAGCATGTCCTTACTCGTTGCTTCCCTTTGTTCCCACTGGAGTTGTTCCTGTTGAAGTTGGACCTTGAATTCTTCTTGCCCCAGAATTGCCTAGAAGCAAGAGCCATGTGCTCGTGATAGGCATATTTGGTGTCCTCGGGGCAGCACTCATCATCATCTTCAACTTCCTCCTCTTCCACACAAGCCTTGGCCTTCAGGGCAAGATTAGGCTTCTTGGATCGTTGAGCTCTTAGGACCGCATTGTCGGCGGTAACGTCAAGGATCCTCATGGCAACAAATTCATCCAACACTTCGTTTGAGGATAAAGTGTGGAAGTCCGGTCTCTGACGAATCACAGAGGACATGGCCTTGTGATAGGGCATCATGGCCTTGAGGAACTTGCGCTTGATCCAATTGTCATCCGTGTCCTTACTGCCATGGTCTCGAAGAGATACTGCAAGAATAGTTAATCTTCGATAGAGTTCACGAGGATCTTCGTCCTCGATCATTGCAAACTCATCAGCTTCATCTTGCACTACTTCATAGTTGGAGCGTTGAATGCTTGTGCTTCCCTTGTACATTGTGCCAACATGTTCCCATGCTTCCTTGGCCACAGTGAATGGACGAAGATGAGCAATGTCTTCAGGAGGGATTGAGTCTTGAAGAATGCAAAGTGCGGACTCGTTGAA
This sequence comes from Secale cereale, assembly GCA_902687465.1. NCBI lineage: Eukaryota > Viridiplantae > Streptophyta > Magnoliopsida > Poales > Poaceae > Secale > Secale cereale. The sequence continues at coordinate 362,036,984 of LR738709.1, forward strand.
CTGATGATCGGCAGTTTCTCTTGGAGTCATGTTGTCAGGATCATACGGATAAAAACCTTGCTCAATGATTCTCCAGAGGTTAGTGGAACAATGATTAATATGACGTTTGAAACGAAACACCCAAGTAGCAAAATCAGTATTTTTAACAAACTTTGGTGGGGGCCCGACGGAATTTAAATGCGGTGTGGGGACGGGTCCTCCATAGTGAGTGGGCGGAGGAGATTGGGCAAATTTCCCACTACCATGCTTAGTGACCGGGGCTTGCTCACTACTAGCTTCTCCCTTGTCGGGATTAGCCTCTGACACGTTGGTAGCGGGACGACCCACTTCCAACGGTGAGGTGGATAATTTAAGCCCCTCAAACATTTCTTTAAACATGCCCTTGACCTCGCTCGCTAGTGATTCTTTCAATGTGGTCAAGGCCGCATTGAACTCCTCACGAGTGACGGAGGCTCCCCCATCTACCGTAGGCAAGGACGGATTTCCATCGGAATGGTCCTCCGTCTCGACTACGTTGTCAACCATACTCTTTGGACGGTAAAGTCCTTAAAAAGAGACGAGGCTCTGATACCAATTGAAAGGATCGATATGGTTGACTAGAGGGGGGGGGTGAATAGGCAACTAACAATTTTTAGCTATTCTTAACCAATTAAAATTAGGCGACAAAATAAGTTGTCTAGATACACTACTAAGAAGACAACTAATGAAAATAAGCCCAACAACTACACAAGCATGCCATAGGAATTAAGCAAGTAAAGCATGCAAGAGTAAAGGTAAGAAATAACCACAAGTAGAACCGAAGGAGACGAGGATGTGTTTCCGAAGTTCCTTCCCTTTGAGGGGAAGTACGTCTCCGTTGGAGCGGTGTGGAGGCACAATGCTCCCCAAGAAGCCACTAGGGCCACCGTAATCTCCTCACGCCCTCACACGATGCAAGGTGCCGTGATTCCACTAGTGGTGCCCTTGAAGGCGGCGACCGAACCTTTACAAACAAGGTTGGGGCAATCTCCACAACTCGGAGGCTCCCAACAAACCACGAAGCTTCACCACAATGGAATATGGCTTCGAGGTGACCTCAACCGTCTAGGGTGCTCAAACACCCAAGAGTAACAAGATCCGCAAGGGATTAGTGGGGAGAATCAAATATCTCTTGGTGGAAGTGTAGATCGATGCCTCCTCAAGCAATCCCGAGCAAATCAACAAGTTTGATTGGCTAGGGAGAGAGATCGGGCGGAAATGGAGCTTTTGGAGCAACAATGGAGTAGTGGGGGAAGAGGTAAGTCTCCTTGGAGAAGAAGACCCCCTATATATAGTGGGGGGACAAATCCAACCGTTATGTGGGGTTTCAGCCCGCAGAGAGCGGTAGTACCGCAACTTACGAGCGGTACTACCGCAGGCTGTGCGGTACTACCGCTTGGGAAGCGGTACTACCGCTAAGGCAAAATAAGAAGACCTGATATAGCCACGGATGAAATAAAATACATCCGTGGCTACATCCGCAGGGAAAAACGGAAGTAGCAAAATGCGACACGGTACTACCGCTTATGCTGAGCGGTACTACCGCTTAAGCTAAACGGTACTACCGTGCGGTATACGGAAGTAAAAATTTACTTCCGCTCCACTTCTTATACTTAGACTCCAGTGCCAGGCCCAGATACACGGTACTACCGCATGGGGACGCGGTACTACCGCGGGAGCGGTACTACCGTGTCGGCAAGCGGTACTACCGTGTACCTGTGCGGTACTACCGCTTGGCAAGGCGGTACTACCGCATGCTTGGCAGAAGATCAGTACAGAAGCCACAGAATTGCCACAACGAAAGAAAGGCCGGTTGGACCTCCAGAGAAGCAAGGAAAGGAAGTGGAGGAGAATGATGTGTACGTGTTGATTCTACCCAAACCTTTCCGACGCGGACCCCCTCTTAATAGTACGGCTTTCCTATCACTCAATGCCACCTACAGGGAGCAAAAAGAAAACACCGTCCTTCATGGGATCCGAGGGGCAAACAATCGTCTTGTGCCATAAGAGAGATATACCTGTAGAGCTTACAGCACACGATTAGTCCGCAAGAGTATTGTCATCAATCACCAAAACCATTAGAGAGAAGAGTGCCCTTACAATCTCCCCCTTTTTGGTGTATTGATGACAACACGAGATTTGCACAGAGAAGAAATGATAGAGACAACAAAATAAGCCCTAGAGTATAGGTGAGCTCCCCCTGTATGTATGCCTACATATGATTGTGCTTTGGACTGCACTGCACACATACAGGGTATGGTGTTCCCCTATAGTCTACACATGCGATGCTCTATAATACATTTAACTGCATAGGATAAGCATAAGAATATGATAATAAGTTTAACGATACGAGGACATATGTCTTACACCATATGGATTGTCTCACAGAAACACGCACAATAAAACCAAGTTCAACGAAAAGAAACACACACACAAGACGACACAAGACGGCAAATGCAAATCACTCTCCCCCTTTGTCAGCGAGACACCACAAAGGGAAAGAGAGGAAACGAAGATGGGTGGCAGCCCGGGAGAAGCTCAGTCGTCATACTCGTCATCAAAGCCCTGCTGCTCCTCGTCCTGATAGTCCTCATCAGATCCCTGCTGCTCTGGCTGATACTCATCATCAGAATCTGTCCACTGGTATCCCTGACGAGCCATCCAGGTAGCCTCTGGAGTGATGTTGTCCTCCGATCCATCTGAGACCGCTTCACCATACACGGACAGAATCTTCTTGTCCCTCTGACGAGTCTTCTTGTCAGTCACATGGGCACGGTATTGCCCCTGAGCCTGCATGCAGAAGAGAGCCTTCATCTTCTGCTGGAGCTTCTTGGCCCAAGACGGCTTCTCTCCGGTAGAGGAAGACGAGGGGGCAAATCTGCCTGAACGGACATCGGCAGGCTCCTCCATAGGCTCATCCTCAGTGCCCATCTGAGCAGCAGCAGCCTGAGCGCGAGTAGTGGTGTTGGCCCAGCGAGTCTTGACGCGAAGCTTGATAGGATCGTGGCGGTAGCAGTCGGCCTCCAACTCCTCCTCTGGATACAATTTCTCCCAAGTCTTGGAGATGAGCAGATATAAGAAAGGACCATAGATAGGTACCTTGCGAGTGTAGATAGCAAACCGAAGCTCATTCCACATGATGTGAGAGATGTCCAGAGGAGCAGCCTGAGCGGAGCGAGCCTCTTGACACATCAAAAGCATATCCACCAGATAGGCGTGAACCTTGTCCTTGTCGCCAACACGAGGAAACAGCGTGTTGCGAAAAATCCGATACATAATGTCCAGGAAAGTATTCAGCACATAGGTTGTTTTGCCACTAGCAAGGGTCTTGGCTTCATAAAAAGGAAGAAGTTTGTCCTTGTTGGCTGCTTCAGGGTTGGCGTGAGGCCGAAAACCAATAGGGGTGTGGAGACCCTCATCAGGAACCTGAAGAAGATCCATGAACTCCTTCCAAGTGGTTGTCATCTTGTGACCATGAGTCATCCAAGTCATGGGACGATCTTCCTTGGCCTGAAAGTTGACCGAGGCATAGAACTGTGCAACGAGCTCAGGATCAAAATCGTTCTGGAACGTCATGATATGTTCCAGACCCAGCTGCTCGATCAAGTCAAGGGCTTCAGCAAAATATGCCCTGTTGGTATCCTTCCTCATGTGCTCCACATCGATCCAGTGAGCATCCACATACAAATTGGCCTTGGTCTTGAGCACCTCATGATAGATGCGATACTGTTGCTTGGTCCAGAAGACATCATCACCAGGGAAGTGCTCACGAGGTTCCCCATATGGGTTGATCTTCCGTCTAGCCATGAACTCACCAGCAGGCATTTCCTCCATAGACATGGATGATTCCTTGCGCTTGTTGGCTGAGACCTTGTACCGGCGCTGAGGATTGGGGTTGGAGCCTTCTGGCACATCGCTCGGGGTACGCATGCGCTTGGAACCGGTGTCGCGAACGGGGTTGGTACGACGACCCGCAAAGCCGGAGCCACCACCTAAAAACACAAACACACAACCACAGCAAAACAAACGCGAGAAGAATCAATGCCAGAGCCTCGAGAGACACAAGAAACTAGAGGAAATAGAAAAGAGAACATGCCACGAAGCTAGTGTGAGCCAAACGGTAGTACAGCAGACCCAACGGAAGTAAAAAAATAGTACCGGAGAGCAAGCGGTAGTACCGCGTGGCACATGCGGTAGTACCGCATGCCTTACGGTAGTAGGATTTTACTTCCGCCCAAAGGGGCGGACCTAAAAAAAATAGTGCTGCAAGCGGAGCGGTAGTACCGCGTAAGGACGCGGTAGTACCGCTCGGCATGCAGTACTAAAATTTTACTTCCGCCCGAGGGGGCGGAACTAAAATATTAGTGCTGCATGCGGAGCGGTAGTACCGCGTAAGGACGCGGTAGTACCGCACGACATGCAGTACTAAAATTTTACTTCCGCCCGAGGGGGCGGAACTAAAATATTAGTGCTGCATGCGGAGCGGTAGTACCGTGTCTGGACGCGGTAGTACCGCTCAACATGCAGTACTAAAATTTTAATTCCGCTGGAGCGGTAGTACCGCTAAGTACAGCGGTAGTACCGCTAAGGTCAGATCGGATCTGGTTTACACCGTGCGGTAGTACCGCGGTTCTCCAGCGGTAGTACCGCACGGAACAGATCTGGGAAGATAAACAATTCGAAACTACCAACACGATCTACACACGGTACTACGGCTGATCAGTAACTTCGTGGCAACAACTCTAAGCACAAATCCAGATCACAAACACTCTCCCACACCCTAAGCATTCATGGAAGATATCACGAAGAACACAAGAAAGCACTAAGCATCTCCCCTAACCCTAGAAACTTAGGCAAGGCAAAAGAAGAAGGGAAACGGGGAAAAACCTGCATCCATGGCAAGAGGACGAGGTGGGGAACGATCCCACCGGTCGGAAAGAGAAACGAGTGGACGAGGAAGGAGATCCGGCGAGGTCCTCCGGCGGCGTTCTTGAGAGAGAGAGAGACAGGGACGACGTGGGGGTTAGGAGTGAATGGGTATGGGGGAGATGGAACTCCCCCTGCCTGCTTATAACCCCCACGCGTTTTGATACGTGCGGTAGTACCGCGGTCATCGCGGTAGTACCGCTTGCGCGGTAGTACCGCTCGCCAAGCGGTAGTACCGCTTTACCAGCGGCAGTAAAAAATTACTGCCGTGCTGGTCGAGCGGTAGTACCGTAACCCCATCTGCGGTAGTACCGTAAGTTTGCACGGTAGTACCGCTCCTCCAAGAACAAACACGGCTGATAAGAGGCTTTAGACAAAGGAAAAGGAGAAACACAAATGCACGCACACGCAAAGTGAACCAACACACTCTTCAGAGGAGGGCGGTGGCCGAGGCCACCTATGTTTGAGTATATGGATATGGCACCGCGAAGAATTATCCTTGGGCCCATGATCCAAAACTCGACTTGAAACATTTAAACCACAAATGTATGGCAAATGATAAAGACTTGGTTAGTTTATGCATAATGGGGGGAGGATCAGTTCATTGAGAGAACAATACTCCCCCTATGTCCATGCCTACATCTAGACAAGATAGCTATATTGAGTGTGAGGGGTGTGTGTGCACAGACTCAAACCACATTGCTCAAATCGATGATATTTAGCTCATGCCTTAACTCGCGAAATCTAGCTTCATCCAATGGCTTCGTGAAGATATCTGCAAGGTTATCATGAGTGTTGACGTAGTGAAGCTCGATCTCTCCTTGCCTTATGTGATCTCGGATGAAATGATACCGAATCTCAATATGCTTCGTCTTGAAGTGAAGCACCGGGTTGAGAGAAATCTTGATGGCACTCTCATTGTCACACCAAAGAGGCACTTTGTCACAAATGACACCGTAATCCTTCAAAGTTTGCCTCATCCATAAGAGTTGAGCACAGCAACTGCCAGCGGCCACGTATTCTGCTTCAGTGGACGAGAGAGATACACAACTTTGCTTTTTGGAAGACCAACTAACAAGAGAGCAACCAAGAAATTGGCACCCTCCTGAGGTGGACTTCCTATCCACTTTGTCTCCCGCCCAGTCAGAATCAGAAAAACCAACAAGGTTGAAGTTCGCTTCTCTTGGGTACCATAAGCCAAAGTTTGGGGTATGAGCCAAATATCGAAAGATTCGCTTGACAGCCACAAAGTGACTTTCCTTAGGTGAGGCTTGAAACCGTGCACAAATTCCCACACTCAACATAATATCCGGTCTAGATGCACAAAGGTAAAGCAAGGATCCGATCATAGAGCGATATACCTTTTGATCCACCGCTTTACCATTGGGATCAATGTCAAGTTGGCATTTGGTTGGCATCGGAGTAGTAGCCGGCTTGACATCACTAAGGTTGAACCTCTTGAGCATGTCTTGAGTATACTTGGATTGTTTGATGAAGATGCCTTCTCTTCGTTGTTTGATCTCAAATCCAAGAAAGTACTTCAACTCTCCCATCATGGACATCTCAAAGTGAGTGGTCATGAGTGCGGCAAACTCATCATTGAAAGCTTTGTTAGGAGAACCAAAGATAATATCATCAACATATAGTTGGCATACAAACAACTCCCCTTTGACCTTCTTAGTAAAAAGAGTGGGGTCGATTTTCCCAATTTCAAACCCACGATCTTGTAACAACTCGGTAAGGTGCTCATACCACGCTCGTGGGGCTTGTTTAAGGCCATAGAGTGCCTTATCAAGTTGATACACATGATTGGGGAACTTAGGATCCTCGAACCCTGGGGGTTGTTTAACATACACCAACTCATTAATGGGACCATTAAGAAATGCACTTTTCACATCCATTTGTTGCAATTTAAAGTTATGATGGGAAGCATAGGCAAGCAACAAACGAATGGATTCAAGACAAGCAACGGGGGCAAAGGTTTCACCGTAGTCGATACCCTCGACTTGGGAGTAGCCTTGAGCCACCAGACGTGCCTTGTTGCGGATGACAATGCCATGGGCATCTTGCTTGTTCTTAAAGATCCATTTGGTTCCAATGACATTATGGTTCTCCTTTGGTCTTGGCACCAGACGCCACACTTTGTTGCGCTCGAAGTTATTGAGTTCTTCATGCATGGCATTGAGCCAGTCGGGGTCTTCGAGCGCCTCATAAACCTTCTTAGGTTCAACAAAGGAGACAAAAGCTTGATGAGCACAATAGTTAGCTAATTGTCTACGAGTGCTTACCCCCCTTTTGATGCTTCCTAAAATGTTCTCGATGTGATGCTCGTTGGAAGCAAGCCTGGAGGCAACTTTTGCAGCACGACGCTCTAATTGCTCTTCAAGTGATAACTGAGGAGCATTGAGTTGATCATCTTGAGCGTCATCATGAGCAAGATCTTGATCTTGAGCTTCCTCTTGACCTTGATCTTGCTCGGGGGACTGAACTTGGCCTTGTGCATCAATTGGTGGTTCTTCACCAACTTGAGATTGATCTTGCACTTGGCCTTGTTCATCTGGCTGAGGGCCTTCACTTTGTTCTTCGGAAGCGTGTGGGTCTTGGGTTGGTGATGGTTCCACTTGAGTGGAACATTGTCCTTCTCCTTCGGCCACAAGGGGTTCCTCAACGGGTAGGATATATCCAACACCCATTCTTCTTATGGCTTGAGGAGGAATTTCATCACCTGCATCACAAGTACCACTTTGCTCCACTTGGGAGCCGTTATTTTCATCAAACTCTACGTTACTCGTCTCCTCTATGAGTCCAGTGGACTTGTTGAGGACACGGTAAGCATGAGAGTTTGTAGCATAGCCAACAAATATGCCCTCATGAGCTCTAGATTCAAATTTAGACAAACGAACACCTTTCTTGAGAATGAAACACTTACACCCGAACACCCGGAAGTACTTGAGATTGGGCTTGTTACCGGTAAGAATCTCATACGGAGTTTTGTTCAAGCCTTTGCGGAGATAGAGACGATTTGAAGCATGGCAAGCGGTGTTGATGGCTTCGGCCCAAAAGTTGTATGGAGAGTTGAATTCAGCCATCATGGTTCTTGCAGCATCTATTAAAGTTCGGTTCTTTCTCTCCGCAACACCGTTTTGCTGAGGGGTATATGGGGCTGCATATTGATGTTTGATCCCCTCATCACCAAGAAACTCATCCAAGGTGTAGTTCTTGAACTCGGTGCCATTGTCACTTCTGATCATCAATATCTTTGCTTCATGTTGTCGTTGAGCTTCATTTGCAAAGTTGATGACGGTTTGTTGGGTCTCACTCTTCTTCTTGAAGAAGTATACCCAGGTATATCTTGAGTAATCATCCACAATCACCAAGCAATATTTCCTACCCCCAAGACTATCAAAAGTAGGAGGCCCAAAGAGATCCATGTGGAGAAGCTCCAGGGGTCTCTTTGAATAGATGATAGTCGTGGGAGGATGAGCCTTCTCATGTAATTTTCCTTCAATGCACGCCCTGCAAGCACGATCTTTGGCAAAGCTAACATTTGTTAGTCCTCGGACATGGTCCCCCTTGAGAAGACTTTGCAAAGATCTCATATTGACGTGGGCCAAACGGCGATGCCAAAGCCATCCCACATCAACTTTAGCCATTAGGCATGTCGCGACCTTAGTGGGTTGCTTCGAGAAGTTAACCACATAAAGGCCGTTCTCGACATGCCCAACGTAGGCTACTTTAAGAGTCTTGCTCCACAAGAGGGCCACAGAATCAATATCAAAGAATGTAGCAAAGCCCATGAGTGCAAGTTGGCGAACAGAAAGTAAATTGTATGCAAGGGACTCAACAAGCATGACTTTCTCGATCGTGAGATCATGAGAGACAACCACCTTGCCAAGTCCCAATACCTTAGAAGATGAAGCATCACCCCATTCGACGTTGGTGGCCATAGATGAACCGAGATGCACGTCCACCACCAAGTCTTTGCTTCCGGTCATATGATTTGTGGCTCCGCTATCGAGCAACCATGATCCCCCACCGGAAGCAAACCCCTACAATAGATCAATGCTTGGATTTAGGTACCCATTTGGTAATGGGTCCTTTGAGGTTAGTGACAAGGGTCTTAGGAACCCAAATGGACCATTCAATGTACTCATAGGAGGAACCAACAAATTTAGCAAACACATGGCCATCACTAGCACGGCATAAAACGTATGACGGATTAAAATCGCCGGCCATATTTGAGGGTGTGGTGGAGTTTTTCTTGACCCCACCACTTTTCTTCTTGGTAGAGGTGCCCTCTCCTTCTTTCACAAAGGATTGTCGGAGAGGGGGTGGTTGCTTTGTCTTGTCATTCTTCTTCTTCTTGGGCTTAGGAGCAAACCCAATTCCTTCCTTTGCCACAACTTCCTTTTGATTGCTCAAAAGGGCGTTGAGGTTCTTCTCACCTTGTATGCAAGTCACAAGGCCTTTCTCAAGTTGCTTCTTTAACTCGGCATTCTCTTCAACAAGATGCACATGCTCACAACATGGGTTAGTAGCATTTGCATTATCAATTAAAACCATGCGAGGAAAGATAGCCTTTTCCTTGGTTAGCGAAACTTGGAGTTGATCATGAGACTCCTTGAGAGAAGCATGCATTCCTTTCAAGGCCTTGTGAGCCTTGTCAAGTATGTCAAACTCCTCTTTGAGTTTAGCATGATCAACCGCAAGTTTTGCCTTCTCTGAGTTAAGGACACGAGAGACAACTAGAGCATGATCAAGATCTTTCTTTAATTTAGCATGATCAACGTTGTGTGACTCCTCAAGAGTCAAACGAAGACCACGCTCCTCCTCTAGAGCGTTAGAGAGATCCGATATCTCATCGGCATAGTCTCGACTATGCCCTTCCATTTTAGTGATGGTTTCCTCGTGAGCCTCAATAATGTCATTTGCCTCACCGAGTTGTTCCAAGAGAGCAACCACATGCTTCTTGGATTTGCCCTTGAGATTCTTTATGAACACATCAAATTCATTTTCTCCCTCCTTACTACCCTCACCCTCATCAATACAATTAATTAATGAGGGGTTAGAAGAGATGGTAGAGTTGATGATCGGAGTTACCTTGTTGGTGGCCTTGGCCATAAGACACTTGGCGGTGATGTTTTCGTTTGGTGAGTTGAATAGAGATGAGTGCGGAGTGGTAGCAATTGCAATTGTGGCCATAGTGGTCACCTCATCCTCTTCATCATTGTCATCATCCTCCACATATTCTTCTTGAGCCACCAACACTTTCGGAGGAGTCCTTTTGATGAAGTTGTTCTTGTTGGGATAGGACTTTGACTTGTCCTTCCGAATAAGTTTGCCTCCAAAGTCTTCTCTCTTCTCATATGGGCAATCCGCAACGAAGTGGCTTACATTTCCACAGTTGAAGCATGTCCTTACTCGTTGCTTCCCTTTGTTCCCACTGGAGTTGTTCCTGTTGAAGTTGGACCTTGAATTCTTCTTGCCCCAGAATTGCCTAGAAGCAAGAGCCATGTGCTCGTGATAGGCATATTTGGTGTCCTCGGGGCAGCACTCATCATCATCTTCAACTTCCTCCTCTTCCACACAAGCCTTGGCCTTCAGGGCAAGATTAGGCTTCTTGGATCGTTGAGCTCTTAGGACCGCATTGTCGGCGGTAACGTCAAGGATCCTCATGGCAACAAATTCATCCAACACTTCGTTTGAGAATAAAGTGTGGAAGTCCGGTCTCTGACGAATCACAGAGGACATGGCCTTGTGATAGGGCATCATGGCCTTGAGGAACTTGCGCTTGATCCAATTGTCATCCGTGTCCTTACTGCCATGGTCTCGAAGAGATACTGCAAGAATAGTTAATCTTCGATAGAGTTCACGAGGATCTTCGTCCTCGATCATTGCAAACTCATCAGCTTCATCTTGCACTACTTCATAGTTGGAGCGTTGAATGCTTGTGCTTCCCTTGTACATTGTGCCAACATGTTCCCATGCTTCCTTGGCCACAGTGAATGGACGAAGATGAGCAATGTCTTCAGGAGGGATTGAGTCTTGAAGAATGCAAAGTGCGGACTCGTTGAACTGATGATCGGCAGTTTCTCTTGGAGTCATGTTGTCAGGATCATACGGATAAAAACCTTGCTCAATGATTCTCCAGAGGTTAGTGGAACAATGATTAATATGACGTTTGAAACGAAACACCCAAGTAGCAAAATCAGTATTTTTAACAAACTTTGGTGGGGGCCCGACGGAATTTAAATGCGGTGTGGGGACGGGTCCTCCATAGTGAGTGGGCGGAGGAGATTGGGCAAATTTCCCACTACCATGCTTAGTGACCGGGGCTTGCTCACTACTAGCTTCTCCCTTGTCGGGATTAGCCTCTGACACGTTGGTAGCGGGACGACCCACTTCCAACGGTGAGGTGGATAATTTAAGCCCCTCAAACATTTCTTTAAACATGCCCTTGACCTCGCTCGCTAGTGATTCTTTCAATGTGGTCAAGGCCACATTGAACTCCTCACGAGTGACGGAGGCTCCCCCATCTACCGTAGGCAAGGACGGATTTCCATCGGAATGGTCCTCCGTCTCGACTACGTTGTCAACCATACTCTTTGGACGGTAAAGTCCTTAAAAAGAGACGAGGCTCTGATACCAATTGAAAGGATCGATATGGTTGACTAGAGGGGGGGGTGAATAGGCAACTAACAATTTTTAGCTTTTCTTAACCAATTAAAATTAGGCGACAAGATAAGTTGTCTAGATAAACTACTAAGAAGACAACTAATGACAATAAGCCCAACAACTACACAAGCATGCTATAGGAATTAAGCAAGTAAAGCATGCAAGAGAAAGGTAAGAAATAACCACAAGTAGAACCGAAGGAGACGAGGATGTGTTTCCGAAGTTCCTTCCCTTTGAAGGGAAGTACGTCTCCGTTGGAGCGGTGTGGAGGCACAATGCTCCCCAAGAAGCCACTAGGGCCACCGTAATCTCCTCACGCCCTCACACGATGCAAGGTGCCGTGATTCCACTAGTGGTGCCCTTGAAGGCGGCGACCGAACCTTTACAAACAAGGTTGGGGCAATCTCCACAACTCGGAGGCTCCCAACAAACCACGAAGCTTCACCACAATGGAATATGGCTTCGAGGTGACCTCAACCGTCTAGGGTGCTCAAACACCCAAGAGTAACAAGATCCGCAAGGGATTAGTGGGGAGAATCAAATATCTCTTGGTGGAAGTGTAGATCGATGCCTCCTCAAGCAATCCCGAGCAAATCAACAAGTTTGATTGGCTAGGGAGAGAGATCGGGCGGAAATGGAGCTTTTGGAGCAACAATGGAGTAGTGGGGGAAGAGGTAAGTCTCCTTGGAGAAGAAGACCCCCTATATATAGTGGGGGGACAAATCCAACCGTTATGTGGGGTTTCAGCCCGCAGAGAGCGGTAGTACCGCAACTTACGAGCGGTACTACCGCAGGCTGCGCGGTACTACCGCCTGGGAAGCGGTACTACCGCCACGGCAAAATAACACGACCTGATATAGCCACGGATGAAATAAATTACATCCGTGGCTACATCCGCAGGGGAAAACGGAAGTAGCAAAATGCGACACGGTACTACTGCTTACGCTGAGCGGTACTACCGCTTAAGCTAAACGGTACTACCGTGCGGTATGCGGAAGTAGAAATTTACTTCCGCTCCACTTCTTATACTTAGACTCCAGTGCCAGGCCCAGATACACGGTACTACCGCATGGGGACGCGGTACTACCGCGGGAGCGGTACTACCGTGTCGGCAAGCGGTACTACCGTGTACCTGTGCGGTACTACCGCTTTGCAAGGCGGTACTACCGCATGCTTGGCAGAAGATCAGTACAGAAGCCACAGAATTGCCACAACGAAAGAAAGGCCGGTTGGACCTCCAGAGAAGAAAGGAAAGGAAGTGGAGGAGAATGATGTGTACGTGATGATTCTACCCAAACCTTTCCGACGCGGACCCCCTCTTAATAGTACGGCTTTCCTATCACTCAATGCCACCTACAGGGAGCAAAAAGAAAACACCGTCCTTCATGGGATCCGAGGGGCATAACAATCGTCTTGTGCCATAAGAGAGATATACCTGTATGAGCTTACAGCACACGATTAGTCCGCAAGAGTATTGTCATCAATCACCAAAACCATTAGGGAGAAGAGTGCCCTTACACTAATGTACAAAAATTTGACATTTCAGTTTGCACTTGAACTTTGCAAGTCCATACTTAAAAAATGTGAACTTGTACATACACATTTTAAAAGAACTTTACTATAAACCTCTAATGATACCGACAGCAAAGCGCGAGCTTTACACTAGTATGTTGCTATTACTTAGTTTTTTAAAAGTTTAAGCTTAATAATCGCGTATTTACTTGTATGTAAAAATTAAAGCTAGGGTTTCTCCTCCGCCATCATCTCCTCTGCTGGCTCCTTCGGTGTTGGTATGTGGGCAGGACCGATCTACCGATGGGGCCCACATTTTCCCCCTCTGGGTCGTGCAATATGGTCTCTAGGCCTCGCTCTTGTTTCGATGATGCTTACTCATATCATCGGGAGGCGCGTGGAAGATAGTGTGTTGTCATATCTGGTTCTTCGGGTCTGGATTTTTCCAATAGATTTGTTTCGATCAAATTGTCTTGTGGAGTGAACGACGCGGTTGTATATCTTGGTCTTCCGCCTTCAGTTCCGAACCACGAAGTTTGGCCAGTCTGACCTCATCGGAGAGCGTGTGAGGTTTGTGTTCGCGGACTCCTCTTGGCCGAAACTGGGGTGTTCTACAAGCCCTCTCTATCGTTTTCTTCCTTGGGGGTGGTGATTTGCTATGCAGAGCACAGTTGTCAACGTCTTTTGATCTACATCGATGCCTTTCTAGGCACTGCTTTTTGAAGCTCCCACATTTAAACATGTTTGCTCGATTGAGAGGAGGTCCAGATAAGAAGACAAGCTTTTTTCACAACACATTGTCGCCCGATGCAGGAAGAAGAAGACTTCGACACCCCAGAAGATTTGGATGTATTTTTCAGTTTCTGTAAGGTTTATGATGTTTTTAAGGATTTTTGCAAAAAGAAATATGCTTGTATACGAGAGCAACTAAGATAGGAGCGCTCCTCGGGAGCCAGTCACTTGGGGTGGTCTAAGAGCACGCCAAGTGGCACGCTATCAGCCGCCGCCACGTGCCGGGCTTTGGGCGCTCACTTCGGATTTTTTTTCGCACGCGTTTTTGGCCTTTTAGATGGGTTTTTCGGTTTTTCACCGGTCTTTCTTAGTTTTTAATAATTTGAAGAAAAAATGCGCAAAAAATATGTTTTTTTCCCGTGAGATGCTTCTCAGAAACGAAAAAAACTTGTTTTTTTCTTATGCTTTCGCGAGAGGCATGGCCGTGCTTCTCAAAAATGAAAAAACGTGTTTTTTTACTTACGTGAGAGGCATGATTTTGCTTTCGCAAGAAGCACGTTTTTTTCCTTCCGGCGAGAGCCACGAACTTGCTTCCGCAAGAGGCGCGGCCGTGCCTATCGGAAACGGAAAAACTAAATGTGTTTTTTCTCTTTTTTCTTTTCTTTTCGTGAGAGTCGTGGTTTTGCTTCCATGACCGTGCCTCTCGAAAATGTCTTTCAGAAAGAAAAAAGCATGCTCCCGGTGTGTTCTTTTCGCCCGGCTTTTTACATGAAAAAAGTTTATTAAAATATATCAACATGGGATCTAGTTTTGAAGATCTGGACATGAGGAATCCAACGGTGAAAACGATTAAAGATTTGGACGCACAATTTAAGAGATAAACGTGTTGAATAAACAGATCTACGAAAAAGGAAAAAATCCGAGGTTGTGATAAGTGGCACACATTTAGTGCGCCATTTGTCGCAATTTGGAAGGTGCAGTGACCTTTGCAAAGAGTGCTTCTTAATAAATGATTTCCTACAATTACAGTAATACTAGCCGGATGCCCGTGCGTTGACACTGAATAATAGAAAACACGTTGATCGCACAATTATTCTAATTTAGAAATGTGAATCAAACATGATGACACATGGTTTTCATTCATACAACGGTGACTAATACATATTCTCTCTACTACTTCTTCCCTCCAATAGTTATTGTGCATCCTGATGCACTCTCGAAGACAAAACAACATATGTCTCCTCACCACTCCTTCCCTCCAACAGTTATTGTGCCTCCTTATGCACTCTCGAAGACAAAACAACATCTATCACCCCACCACTCCTTCCCCTCTACATCAATACTCCTCATCTGTCTTTGCTCTAGCATTGTTGTGATAGAGACGAGGGGCCCGATCTTTCGATGAGATGATAACTATCGATTTGGTGGAGTCGAGTTTGACAATCTGACTACGAACGTGCACGACGTTGCACCTTAGCAATCGCTAAAACAATCTCCTGGAGTTAGTGACGATGCCAGAAGCACGATCAGCCTGACCACGAAGGTCTATTCCTGCATGCAATCGAAGAACAAGCAAGAATATGATAAATCAATCTGAATATTGCAAATATAGATGAAGTATTGATAATGGTGGGGATCCAAAAGCGGTGTTGGTCTGGTCGTTGGACACAAACGAAGTACACGAAGTTGCGTTGGCTAACTTTTAACTAAACAAATCCCAAGGAAAAAGCTACTAGATGGATCTACTTATATAGGAGCAAGGGGTGGCGGCCAAGGAGGTGGGAGGACGTCCCAAGGCAGCCTAAAACTAACCCTAGATCGTGCAAGGCTCATGTGCCCAAGTGGAGGTGACGCAACACCTTTGAACTTGTAGTTTGACTCGGATTCTTCTTCAGCGGCAGATTGTTTCGTCGATATGTCAACGCTCCGGACGAATTTGAAGGTGAATCCAAATGGGCTGGAAAGAGCACGAAATCTACTTTTCCACAAAAAAAGAATCACCCAATTCGGAGTCCGTATGAAGGAGTTCTTGCCGTTTTGAGTCAGGTATGTCTGTGCAATCCGAATCTGAATGCAGAACGTGAGAGGCTTGAACTCTATCTTCTATTGGCCCAAAAGTGACGTGAAAGGATTTTTTAAACAGCATCTAAATTTCTTTTTTCCCTTATCTTTATATGTGAATTGTACAAATGTCCCATACACCTGCAATTCGATATGGCACAAAGTCTGTGATGTATATTTGTCCTTTAGTGACATAAATAAATTATTGCATAGTTTGTATTAGAAATCACCGCACAAATATACATGTATACAATATTATGTCCTCATCATGTTGTCACTTAAAAAATCAGTCATCTCGCCTTACCTTTGCTTGAGAACCTTTTTGTCATTTGCAAATCTATGGTAACGTCCTGGCATACTGCGAGAGATGATGTTATTAGTTTTCAAATGACAATTAATGAAGAAGGCATGCAGTGCAATGCCAATGTTTGCCTCACATTATCCTTTGACCGTAACGAAGATAAGCCTGATCTTGTGGATTTGCGACGTCATCACCGTGTGTGGACGCCGGTCTCGCCTTCGCCATTGTCGACGTGCGACGGTTGCGAGCTCACCAGTGTTGCCACCTCTCCTTTCGGTCCCGTGTGAGACCCTATGGTTTCCTCGGGCCGCCTCCCACACCGACCCCAACCACGACAACAAGGGGAGGCACGACACAACGAAGGAGACGAGCCGCGGGCGTCGAGAAGGGCGATTCGTCGTGGTAGATTAGTGTCAGGGCGAGGCGGGGTGGCGATTTTTCCGTGCGAGGAGATCGAAGTGAAGGCAAGGGGTTGGGGGAGATGGGGCGTGGGATGTGCGTGGGAAGCGAACCGGGCGGTGAAGGGGGGGCAGGTGATGATCGGGAGCAAGGGGTTGAGGAGAGGTCGAGCGGGACAACATTTGTCTGGCGGCAATTTGTTCTCCTTTTTTTTTCGAGCGACGAATAGGTGGGAGAGGCGGCAGTTTTTTGGATTTCTCGTGCGTGCGGGATGGACCGATCGAGGGGTGGGAGGATGGTGGAACCATCACGACCACGGCAGATTCACCTTTAATAGTTTTTTTTTAGACAGATTCTTCTTTAATAGTAAAGGTTAAAAAAAACTGCTTAACTTAAGTGGGCCGGCATATCAAAAGCCTATTGCTTCGCGCGGTCTAGTCAGGCCTCCTAACACGAGTCCTAAATTGGGCCATTGGACAGCGGCCGCGGCATATACCCAAATCGCAGTTTTCCGGAAGTTTCCATGGTGTTCTTAGGCAGTTCGATCGAAACTCTCCCCAAAAGTTCCTGTGTTGCGTTCCACGAACATTCCACCTCTGCTATCTGCTCGCTACGCGTTTCTGAGGGTCGAAATCCCCAAATCTTGTCGCGTGTCAGCGGGGGCCGTCGGCGACGAGCGCGAGGCGGACATGTCCTACCTGCTGCCGCACCTGCACTCCGGATGGGCGGTGGACCAGGCCATCCTCGCCGAGGAGGAGAGGCTGGTCATCATCCGCTTCGGGCACGATTGGGACGAGACCTGCATGCAGGTACGGGCGATCGATCCCCCGACGAACCCTACCTTTCAGTAATCGACTGTGTCTCTCTCGACTTACGCTGGGCGAATCGTTTCGAGTCGATGTTGGATTTGGTTGTAGGGGTCATGGATTCGTGAAATTTCAACGATTGGGTTTAGGGATGCTGATAGATTAGGCAAGGTTTAGGGATCAGTATCACCCAAGAGGAAAATTCAAAAAAGGAATCGCCCAAAGAGTCTCTCGCTGATACTTACATGAACTGCCCGAGTGTCCATGCTAGTCAATGTTCCTGCAGCATTTCCATTGTCTGGGTGCTGAGAGCTAGGATGCCTCTCCTTTTTGCTCAATTCAGGCTTTCATTTGATCCTGAGAGCTGCATATCACCTTACGTTCTACGAGTACTCTGTTACAGATTTGATGTGGTGCACAAGGTTCCTGACAAAATTGAAAACAAAAGCACTATGACCTGTCCTATACGTGACCGCACAACCCTGACAAAGCTGAGCTGTGGAGATCCATGAGCAACTTGTTTTGATGTTTTCACGCGAAAATAAAATAACCGTTGTCTGTATTGATTGCAGTTTCTGGTAATCCACCTTGTTGAGTTCATTCTGACCCCCTGCTTGTTTATGTTAGATGGACGAGGTGCTATCAGGTGTGGCTGAGACCATAAAGAACTTCGCAGTGATCTACCTTGTTGACATCACCGAGGTTCCTGATTTCAACACCATGTACGAGTTGTATGACCCGTCGACGGTGATGTTCTTCTTCCGGAACAAGCACATCATGATTGATCTTGGGACAGGAAACAATAACAAGATCAACTGGGCCATGAAAGACAAGCAAGAGTTCGTCGACATTGTGGAGACTGTGTACAGGGGAGCTCGGAAGGGCCGTGGTCTGGTAATTGCTCCAAAGGATTACTCCACCAAGTACCGCTACTAGGCCACTTGTGTCTGGCTGTTCATGTGCTATTTCTAGCGTATTCTGTCAGGTAAAATGTCTGTGGTCACTGGTCAACCAGGTGACCCTTAAGCCTTAATGCAAACTTTTAAGTATTCCAGCTTATCCAGTGTTGTATCTTGGCATCTCATATGCATCCGTAAAATCCTTGATGATTGTTTGAATGCTCGACACAGAATTGGCATGACCAATAAAAGTGGTATATGAGTTGCTGAATCAAGGACACCATTTTGTGTTTTGATTCTTTCCTCTCTTTTTTTTTTTTTGAGGGATAAGTATATTTTTGGTCCTTGAACTCTCCTGAGAGTTTAGAAATCATCCCTCAACTCAAAACCGGATAGTTTTCGTTTCTCGACTATCAAAACCGGATAGTTTTCGTCCCTCAAGCCGCTTCGGGTGGTTTTCGTTTTTATAAACAGTAAACTGATAAACAGTAAATTTAAAAAAATAGCAATTTTTAAAAAAAAAATCCAAAAAATTGTGGGATCAAAGTTCCTCTGCTGCGTAAGGTGAGTGAAGTTTTCTGTGCTATTTAGACATTCCAGGAGCTTGTGACAAAGAAAAACCATAAATATGTACGTCGGCAAACAGTAAATTCAAAAAAATAGAAAACAAATTCAAAAAAAATATGAAAAATGTTGACATACAAGATGCTCGGGTGCTCAATGTGCCTACAAAATTTTATAGTGTTTTGAAATTGTGGGAGCTCGTGGTAAAAAAAATTTGGATGGGAAAAAAACTTTGATCCCACAAATTTTCAAACAATATGAAAAATTGTACGCACCTTGCACGCCCGAGGAACTTTGATCCCACAAATTTTCAGATTTTTTTATTTTTTTGAATTTACTGTTCGTTAGTTTACTGTTCATGACGGATGAAAACCGCCCGGAGCGGCGTGAGGGACGAAAATTATCCGGTTTTGATAGTTGAGGGACGAAAACTATCCGGTTTTTAGTTGAGGGATGATTTATAAACTCTCGGAAGAGTTCGATGACGGAAAATATACTTATCATTTTTTTATGAACTTTCTTGTAGTTTAATTCCACGCACTGGAATTCTCATGTGTGTGTTCTTAACGCCACAAGAATCTTCATGTTGGTAACACCTCGCTGAGATTGCGTTTCATCTAGAGCTTTACATGTTGCCATGAATTGCTGAAGCATTGATTTGTCGCGCTCATAATTATGACTGTTCTCTCACAAGAGTGCATACAATGATGTTAATTATGCTTGTTTGTGTTGTCGATTCAGAAAACTCAGATTTAACCGAGAAAGGTTAATATCAAAGGTATACTGATGATCACTAGTAAACGTGCACGTGCGTTGCATGTATTACCATGTAATTTGTTTTATCATTCGTCCTAGAAAGAAAATATATAATAAAATGAAGAAAAGTATTAGCAAGGCAATAAAGTTGTTTAACAATTGTGAATATAATCACAACTTCATGTAAAATAAGATCACAAATTGCAAAAAGTAAAATAAGATCACAACCCAAAAAATAACCTAAACTTGCCAAAATAATAAAGAATGTACATGTATCCTCTAGAACTTCTAGAAACTAAAGCTGCTTCAAGAATGTACAATACTGAACAATTTTTTGTTCTTTTAGAGACTAAAAGGATCTTCTAGAAACTAAAGTTTCTTTTTTATAATTGACGCTTGTGGTATGCAACACTGAACAAAAGAGCCTACAGGAACATGTAGTGTCTTTAGCACAAAAGAAGTTGTATAGAAACTGAATGAGGAGAAGAACTTGCAACGTCATTGTTTTGAGGTCTTAAAGGCATCTGTGTATGGTCACTCCAGCTGTAGTTACACTTCAATGCACGGACCAACACTGAAATCCCAAACCATTTTATAAATCTTGCATGCGACACCTCTCTGAGTTTCAGGAAAAGCAAAAGTTCAAATATTAGTCGCATTATTCATATTAGGACATTTGATGTACTATTATCTTTTCACGTTTCAAAAAAATGTACTATCATCTTTTTGTTTGCATAGAAACCAATAAACAAACATAACTCCAGTTCAGAGTAGCAAGGGAGGCAAAATAAAGACTATGAAGACAAGAATGAAATTTATGTAGTGCCACTTGAATGGTGGAATACATATTGCTAATAATAATACACTTTGCGACTCCTCTCATGGAGAATGAATGAATTGCAACTGGTGAAACTTCCTTCCAGATGAATGAATAATTTACGACTTTCACCTCAATACGATTCGCCTCTATCACAAGCACATGAAAGACCAATGCATTGAAGATTGAAGGTGCCACAGACATGGTGTAAGGGCATATTTCTCCCTAAGTAGTTTTGATGATTGATGACAATGCTTGTGCGGACTAATCGTGTGCATTGAGCATTCCAGACTTCTCATGCCTAGGCACAAGACGATTAAGTGCCCCTCGGAACCTATTGAAGACGGCGTTTCCTTTTATTTCTTTTCGGTGGAATTGAGTCATAGGAAAGCCGTACTATTAAGAGGGGGTCCGCTTCGAAAAGGTTAGGGTGGAATCAACACGTACACATCTAATCATTCGCACCACCTTTCCTTCGCTTCTTTGGAGCTCTGGTTGTTTTCCTTGTCTTAGCAAAAACGGTGGCATTCTACTACTTTCACTCTGAGGCATGCGGTAGTACCGTGCAAAGAAAGCGGTAGTATCGCACGGTCTCACGGTAGTACCGCTCCAAGGTTACAGTAGTACCGCACACCGCGGTAGTACCGTACCGCAGACACGGTAGTACCGTGTGTCCGGCCCCAGCGTCGTAACTAGTACGGAAGTAGGAGCGGAAGTAAATTTTTACTTCCGCACCCTATGCGGTAGTACCGCTCTGAGCAAGCGGTAGGACCGTGTCGGGTTTTTGCATCGATCGAAACTCTACGGAAGTAACGGCGGATGTAATTTATTTAGACCGCGCTCTTCCCCGACCAGTCTGACCCTGCCTTGCGGTAGTACCGTAAGGACGTGCGGTAGTACCGCTCCGGCAGTACTACTGTTCATTGCTTTACGCAACATGGGCTAGATCTGGCTCATGCCGCGCCAGCGTTAGTCCGCTCCTGGAGCTGTAGTACCGCAGGGCCGTGCGGTAGTACCACAAGTTAAGTGCGGTAGTACCGCATGTTGCGTACAGAGTTGGTGGATAACATTGGCTTTGTCCTTCCACTATATAAGGTGAGTCTTCTTCCTCAAGGAGACTTACCTCTTCCTCCCCACGCTCCATTGCCGCTCAAAGCTCCATTTCCGCCCGATCTCTCTCCCTAGTCAATCAAACTTGTTGATTTCCTAGGGATTGCTTGAGAAGGCATCGATCTACACTTCCATCAAGATAAATTTGATTCCCCCCACTAATCCCTTGCGGATCTTGTTACTCTTGGGTGTTTGAGCACACTACACGGTTGAGGTCACCGCGGAGCCATAGTCCATTGTGGTGAAGCTTCGGGGTGTCGTTGGGAGCCTCCAATTCGGTTGTGGAGATAGCCCCAACCTTGTTTGTAAAGGTTCGATCGCCGCCTTCAAGGGAACCACTAGTGGAATCACGACACCTTGCATTGTGTGAGGGCGTGAGGAGAATACGGTGGCCCTAGTGGCTTCTTGGGGAGCATTGTGCCTCCACACCGCTCCAACGGAGAGGTACTTCCTCTCAAAAGGAAGGAACTTCGGTAACACATCCTCGTCTTCATCGGCTCTACTTGTGGTTATTTCATACCTTTACTTGTGCAAGCTTTTGTTGTATATCCTAGCTTGCTTGCTTGTGTGCTTGTTATTGTTGCATCATATAGGTTGTCCATCTAGTCGCATTTCTAGACAACCTACTTTGGTGCTTAGTTTAATTTGGTAAAGAAAAGCTAAAAGTTGTTAGTTTCCTATTCACCCCCCTCTAGTCAACCATATCGATCCTTTGAATTGGTATCAGAGCCTCGTCTCTTTATTAAGGACTTTACCGTCCAAAGAGTATGGGTGACAACGTAGTCGAGACGGAGGTACACTCCGGTGGAACTCCGTCCTTGCCTACGTCCGATGGGGGAACCTCGGTCTCTCGTGAGGAGTTCAATGTGGCTATGGACATTGAAGGACTCACTAGCAACCGAGGTCAAAGGCATGTTTAAAGAATTTCTTGAGGGACTTAAATTACCCACCGCACCGTTGGAAGTGGTTCGTCCCACTACCAACGTGTCAGATGCTATTCCCGACAAGGGAGAAGCTAGTAGTGAGCAAGTTCCGGTGACTAAAAATGGGAGTGGGATTTTTGCTCACTCCACGCCTCCTACACATTATGGAGGACACGTTCCTACTCCGCATTTAAATTCGGTTAGCCCTCCTCCTAAGTTTGTGAAAAATTCTGATTTTGCTACTTGGACGTTTCATTTTGAACGTCATTTAAATCATTGTTCTACTAATCTTTGGAGAATCATTGAGCAAGGTTTTTACCCGCATGATCCTTACAACTTAACTCCAAGAGAAGCTGCGGATCATCAATTCAACGTGTCCGTTCTTTGCATACTTCAAGAAGCGACCCCTCCCGAAGACATTGCACATCTTTGACCCTTCACCGTGGCCAAGGAAGCTTGGGAGCATGTTGATTCTTTGTACAAGGGGAGTGCAAGCATTCAACGCTCAAACTATGAAGTTGTGCAAGATGAAGCCGATGAGTTTGCCATGATCGAAGATGAAGTTCCCCGTGAACTTTATCGGAGATTGACCACTCTTGCGGTCTCACTTCGAGATCATGGGAGCAAGGACATGGATGACAATTGGATCAAGCGCGAGTTTCTCAAGGTCATGATGCCTTATCACAGGGCCATGTCCTCTGTCATCCGCCAAAGACCGGACTTCCACACTTTATCATCAAGTGAAGTGTTGGATGAGTTCGTTGCCATGAGGATCTTGGATAAGACCGCCGACAATGCGGTATTGCGAGCTCTACGATCAAAGAAGCCCAACCTTCCTTTGAAGGCCAAGGCTTGTGTGGATGAAGAGGATGAAGATGAGTGTTGCCCCGAAGACACCAAGTATGCCTATCATGAGCACATGGCTCTTGCCTCACGGCAATTTTGGGGCAACAAGAAGAACTCAAGGCCAAATTTCAACAAGAACAACTCAAGTGGCATCAGGGGCAAGCAACGAGTGAGAACGTGCTACAATTGTGGAAATGTGAGCCACTTTGTGGTAGATTGCCCATATGAGAAAAGAGAAGACAATGGTGGCAAGCTCATCCGAAAGGACAAGGCCAAGTCTTATCCCAACAAGAACAACTTCAACAAGAAGACCCCTCCCAAAGGATTGGTGGCCCAAGAAGAATATATTGAGGATGATGATGATGATGATGAATATGACGAGATGGTCACTATGGCCACCATTGCTATTGCAACAACTCCACGAACATCCCTCTTCAACTCACCAAATGAGAACATCACCGCCAAGTGCCTCATGGCTAAGGCCACCAACAAGGTAACCTCCAATATCAATACTACCATCACTTCTAATCCTTCATTGACGGATTGTATTGATGAGAGTGAGGGGCGGAGGATGAAAATGAATTTGAGTTGTTTATGAGTAAACTCAAGGGCAAACCCAAGAAGCACTTCGTTGCTCTCTTGGAACAACTCGGTGAAGCCAATGACATGATCGAGGCTCACGAGGAGACTATTTCTAAAATGGAGGGTCATAGTCGAGACTATGCCGATTAAATATCGGATCTCTCTAATGCTCATGAGGAAGAGCGTGGTATTAGTTTGGCTTTTGAGGAGTCACACAATGATGATCATGCTAAATTAAAGAAAGATCTTGATCATGCTTTAGTTGTCTCTCGTGTGCTCAATTCTGAGAAGGCAAAGCTTATGGTTGACCATGCTAGACTCAAGGAGGAGTTTGTTATGCTTGACAAGGCCCACAAGGTCTTGAAGAGTGTACATACTAGCCTCAAAGAGTCTCATGATCAACTTCAAGTTTCGCTAACCAAGGAGAAAGCTACCTTTCCTCGCATGGTTTTAATTGATAATGCAAATGCTACTAACCCATGTTGCGAGCATGTGCATCTTGTTGAAGAGAATGACAAGTTGAAGATGCAACTTGAGAAAGGCCTTGTGTCATGTATACAAGGTGAGAAGAACCTCAACGATCTTTTGAGCAATCAAAAGGAAGTTGTGGCAAAGGAAGGAATTGGGTTTGCTCCCAAGCCCAAGAAGAAGAAGAACGACAAGACCAGGCAACCTCCTCCTCTCAAGCAAACCTTTGTAAAAGAGGGAGAAAGTGCTCCTAAGAAGAAGAACAATGTGAAGAGTGGTGGAGTCAAGAAAAACACCGCCATACCATCCAACAAAGCTGGCGACTTTAACCCTTCTTATGTTCTATGTCATGCTAGTGATGGACATGTTTTTGCTAAATTTGTTGGTTCTTCTTGTGAGCACATTGAATGGTCTATTTGGGTTCCTAAGACCCTTGTTACTAACCTTAAATGACCCATTACAAAATGGGTACCTAAATCCAAGCATTGATCTTTTGTAGGTGTTTGCTTCCGGTGGGGGATCATGGTTGCTCGATAGTGGAGCCACAAATCATATGACCGGAAGCAAAGACTTGGTGGTGGACGTGCACCAATGTTCATCTATGGCCACCAATGTCGAATGGGGTGATGCTTCATCTTCTAAGGTATTAGGGCTTGGCAAGGTTGTTGTTTCTCATGATCTCACGATCGAGAAAGTGATGCTTGTTGAGTCCCTTGCATACAACTTACTTTCTGTTCGTCAACTTGCACTCATGGGCTTTGCCACATTCTTTGATATTGATACCATGGCCCTCTTGTGGAGCAAGGCTCTTAAAGTAGCCTATGTTGGGCATGTCGAGAACTGTCTCTATGTGGTTAACTTCTCGGAGCAACCCACTAAGACCGCGACTTGCCTAATGGCTAAAATTGATATGGGATGGCTTTGGCATCGTCGGTTAGCCCATGTCATTATGAGATCTTTGCAAAGTCTTCTCAAGGGGGACCATGTTCGTGGACTAACAAATGTTAGCTTTGCCAAAGATCGTGCTTGCACTGCTTGTATTGAAGGAAAGTTACATGAGAAGGCTCATCCTCCCACGACTATCATCTCCTCAAAAAGACCGTGAGAGCTCCTTCACATGGATCTCTTTGGGCCTCCATCCTTTGATATTCTTGGGGGTAGAAAGTATTGCTTGGTGATTGTTGATGATTATTCAAGATACACTTGGGTATACTTCTGTTGGAGATATGCCCTAGAGGCAATAATAAAAGCATTATTATTATATCTCCTTGTTCATGATAATTGTCTGTTATTCATGCTTGAATTGTATTGTACGGAAACAGCGATACATGTGTGAATACACAGACCACAATGAGTCCCTGGTAGGCCTCTAGTAGCCATCTCGTTGATCAACAGATGGTCACGGTTTCCTGACCATGGACATGAGATGTCAGTGATAACGGGATCACATCATTAGGAGAATGATGTGATGGACAAGACCCAAACTTGAGCATAACACGAGATCGTATAGTTCGTAATGCATAAGCTTTTCAGTGTCAAGTATTTATTCCTTAGACCATGAGGTTGTACAACTCCCGGATACCGTAGGAGTGCTTTGGGTGTGCCAACCGTCACAACGTAACTGGGTGGCTATAAAGGTACGCATCGGGTATCTTCGAAAGTGTCTGTTGAGTTGGTACGAACCGAGACTGGGACGTTGTCACTCCGTATGACGGAGAGGTACCTCTGGGCCCACTCGGTAAGACATCATCATAATGAGCTCAATGTGACTAAGTAGTTAGTCACGGGATGATGGATTACGGATCGAGTAAAGAGACTTGCCATAACGAGATTGAACGAGGTATCGAGGATACCGACGATCGAATCTCGGGCAAGTACCGTACCGATGGACAAAGGGAATAACATACGGGATTGAGTGAATCCTTGACACAGTGGTTCATCCGATGAAGATCATCGAGGAACACGTGGGAACCAACATGGGTATCCAGATCCCGCTGTTGGTTATTGACCGGAGAGTGGTCTCGGTCATGTCTACGTGTCTCCCGAACCCGTAGGGTCTACACACTTAAGGTTCGGTAACGCTAGGGTCGTAGAGATTAATGCATGTGGAAACCCGAATGTTGTTCGGAGTCCCGGATGAGATCCCGGACGTCACGAGGAGTTCCGGAATAGTCCGGAGGTAAAGATTGATATATGGGAAGTCCAGTTTCGGCCAACGGGTGATCTCCGGGGGTCACCGGGAGCGTCCCGGGACCACCGGAGGGGCCCCGGGGGTCCACCGGGTGGGGCCCCTAGGCCGCGAGGGGATGTGTCCAGCCCTCAGGGCTGGCGCACCACCAAGGGAGGCCCACCTCCCCTGCGCCTAGGGATAAACCCTAAGGGGAGGGGGGCCACCACTTGCCTTGGGGGAGGGGGACTCCTCCCTGGCCGCCACCCCCCCTTGCAGATTGGATCTGCAAGGGGTTGGCGCCCCCCTGGCCCCCTATATATATGTGGGGGGGGGGAGAGGGCAGCCGCACCTCAGCCCTGGCGCCTCTCCCCCTCCCGTCACACCTCTCAACTCCTTTGCAGGGCAGCCCGGCGAAGCCCTGCTGCGACATCCACTGCATCCGTCATCACGCCGTCGTGCTGCCGGATCTCTGACGACTTCTCCTCCCCCCTTGCTGGATCAAGAAGGAGGTGACGTTGCTGCACCGTACGTGTGTTGAACGCGGAGGTGCCGTCCGTTCGGCGCGAGATCATCGGTGACGAAGAACGTGAAGAGTACGACTACTTCATCCTTGCTTCGTTGAAAGCTTCCGCACGCAATCTTCATAACGGTATGTAGATGCACTCTTAGTTGCTCGTTGCTAGATGTCTCCATACTTGGATCTTGGTGAAGACGTAGAAATTTTTTGATTTATGCTACGTTCCCCAACAGTGGCATCTGAGCCTAGGTTTTATGTGTAGCATCTTGGCACGAGTAGAACACAAAGCAGTTGTGGGCGTATGATCTTGTTCAACTTTCTTACCGTTACTAGTCAATCTTGATTCGGCGGTATTGTGGGATGAAGCGGCCCGGACCGACCTTACACGTACGCTTACGTGAGACTGGTTCCACCGACAGACATGCACTAGATGCATAAGGTGGCTGGCGGGTGTCTGTCTCTCCTACTTTAGTCGGATCGGATTCGATGAAAAGGGTCCTTATGAAGGGTAAATAGAAGTTGACAAATCACGTTGTGGTTTTGGCGTAGGTAAGAAACGTTCTTGCTAGAAATCCTATAGAAGCCACGTAAAACTTGCAACAACAATTAGAGGACGTCTAACTTGTTTTTGCAGCATGTGTTTTGAGACGTGGTATGGCCAAGAACGAAGATGTGATGAATGATATATGTGATGTATGAGATTGATCATGTTTTTGTAATAGGGAATCACGACTTGCATGTCGATGAACTTGACAACCGGCAGGAGCCATAGGAGTTGTCTTAATTATTGTATGACCTGCGTGTCACTGAATAACGCCATGTAATTACTTTACTTCATTGCTAAACGTTAGCTATAGTAGTAGAAGTAGTAGTTGGCGTGACGACTTCTTCAAGACACGATGATGGAGATCATGATGATGAAGATCATGGTGTCGAGCCGGTGACAAGATGATCATGGTGTCCCGAAGATGGAGATCCAAGGAGCAAGATGATATTGGCCATATCATGTCACTATGATTGATTGCATGTGATGTTTATCATGTTTTTGCATCTTGTTTACTTAGAACGACGGTAGTAAATAAGATGATCTCTCACTAAAATTTCAAGTAATGTGTTTCCCCTAACTGTGCACCGTTGCTAAAGCTCGTTGTTCCGAAGCACCACGTGATGATCGGGTGTGATAGGTTCTAACGTTCACATACAACGGGTGTAAGACAGATTTACACACGCGATACACTTAGGGTTCACTTGACGAGCCTAGCATGTACAGACATGGCCTCGGAACACGGAAGACCGAAAGGTCGAACACGAGTCGTATAGAAGATACGATCAACATGAAGATGTTCACCGTTTTTGACTAGTCCGTCTCACGTGATGATCGGACACAGACTACTCGATTCGGATCGTGTATCACTTGGATGACTTGAGAGATGTCATTCTGAGTGGGAGTTCATTAAAATTTGATTAAGATGAACTTAATTATCATGAACTTAGTCTAAATTCTTTACAATATCTCTTGTAGATCAAATGGCCCACGCTCCAGTTTCCCTCAACTTCAACGCGTTCCTAGAGAAAACCAAGCTGAAAGACGATGGTAGCAACCGTCTGATTGGGTCCGTAACCTGAGGATTATCCTCATAGCTGCCAAGAGATCATATGTCCTAGAAGCACCGCTAGGTGATGCACCTGCTCCCGATGCTGACCAAGACGTTTTGAACGTCTGGCAGTCGCGTAGTGATGATTACTCCCTGGTTCAGTGCAGCATGCTTTACAGTTTAGAATCGGGGCTTCAAAAGCGTTTTGAGCACCATGGAGCATATGAGATGTTCGAAGAGCTGAAAATGGTTTTCCAAGCTCATGCCCGAGTCGAGAGATATGATGTCTCTGACGCATTCTACAGCTGTAAGATGGAGGAGAACAGTTCTGTCAGTGAGCACATCCTCAAGATTTCAGGATTGCACAACTGCTTGTCTCAGCTGGGAATGAATCTCCCAGATGAAGCGGTCGTTGACAGAATCCTCCAGTCGCTCCCACCAAGCTTCAAGAGCTTCGTGCTGAACTTCAATATGCAGGGGATGGAGAAGTCCATTCCCGAGGTGTATTCAATGCTGAAATCAGCGGATGTTGACATCAAGAAAGAACATCAAGTGTTGATGGTCAATAAAACCACTAAGTTCAAGAAAGGCAAGGGTAAGAAGAACTTCAAGAAGGACGGCAAGCAAGTTGCCGCGCCTGGCAAGCCTGTTGCTGGGAAGAAGCCAAAGTATGGACCCAAGCCAGAGACTGAGTGCTTTTATTGCAAGGGAACGGGTCACTGGAAGCGGAACTGCCCCAAATACTTAGCAGACAAGAAGGCCGGCAACGTCAAAGGTATATATGATATACATGTTATTGATGTGTACCTTACCAGCACTCGTAGTAGCTCCTGGGTATTCGATACCGGTGCAGTTGCTCACATTTGTAACTCAAAACAGGAGCTGCGGAATAAACGGAGACTGGCGAAGGATGAGGTGACGATGCGCGTCGGGAATGGTTCCAAGGTCGATGTGATCGCCGTCGGCATGCTACCTCTACATCTACCCTCGGGATTAGTTTTGAACCTGAATAATTGTTATTTAGTACCAGCTTTGAGCATGAACATTGTTTCTGGATCTCGTCTTATGCGAGATGGATATTCTTTCAAATCGGAGAATAATGGTTGTTCTATTTATTTGAGAGATATGTTTTATGGTCATGCCCCGCTGGTCAATGGTTTATTTTTGATGAATCTCGAACGTAGTGATACACATATTCATAGTGTAGATGCCAAAAGATGTAAAGTTGATAATGATAGTCCCACATACTTGTGGCATTGCCGCCTTGGTCATATTGGTGTCAAACGTATGAAGAAGCTCCATTCAGATGGACTTCTGGAGTCTCTTGATTATGAATCATTTGACACGTGCGAACCATGCCTCTTGGGCAAGATGACCAAGACTCCGTTCTCCGGAACAATGGAGCGAGCAACCAACTTGCTGGAAATCATACATACCGATGTGTGCGGTCCAATGAGTGTTGAGGCTCGCGGAGGCTACCGTTATGTTCTCACCCTCATGGATGACTTGAGTAGATACGGGTATATCTATTTGATGAAACACAAGTCTGAGACCTTTGAAAAGTTCAAGGAATTTCAGAATGAGGTTGAGAATCAACGTGACAGAAAAATAAAGTTCTTGCGATCGGATCGTGGGGGTGAATATTTGAGTCATGAATTTGGCACACACCTTAGAAGCTGTGGAATTGTTTCACAATTGACATCGCCCAGAACACCTCAACGTAACGGTGTGTCCGAACATCGAAATCGTACTCTGTTGGACATGGTGCGATCTATGATGTCCCTCACCGATTTACCGCTATCCTTTTGGGGTTATGCTTTAGAGACTGCCGCATTCACTTTAAATAGGGCTCCGTCAAAATCCGTTGAGACGACTCCATATGAACTTTGGTTTGGCAAGAAACCGAAGCTGTCGTTTCTGAAAGTTTGGGGTTGCAATGCTTATGTCAAGAAACTTCAACCTGAAAAGCTCGAACCCAAATCGGAGAAATGCGTCTTCATAGGATACCCAAAGGAAACTATTGGGTACACCTTCTACCACAGATCCGAAGGCAAAGTCTTTGTTGCCAAGAATGGATGCTTTCTGAAGAAAGAGTTTCTCTCGAAAGAAGTGAGTGGGAGGAAAGTAGAACTTGATGAGGTGATAGTCACCACTCCTGTACCGGAAAGTAGCGCAACGCAGGAAACTGTTCCTGAGGTGCCTGCACCGACAAGGGAGGAAGATAATGATAATGATCATGAAGATACAGATCAAGTTACTACTGAACTTCGAAGGTCACAAGGGTACGTTCCGCACCAGAGTGGTACGGCAACCCTGTATTGGAAATCATGTTGTTAGACAACGGTGAACCTTCGAACTATGAAGAAGCGATGGCGGGCCCAGATTCCAATAAATGGCTTGGAGCCATGAAATCCGAGATAGAATCCATGTATGAAAACAAAGTATGGACTTTGGTGGACTTGCCTGATGATAGGCACGCCATAGAAAATAAATGGATATTTAAGAAGAAGACAGACGCGGATGGTAATGTGACCATCTATAAGGCTCGGCTTGTCGCTAAGGGTTATCGACAAGTTCAAGGGATTGACTACGACGAGACTTTCTCTTCCGTAGCGATGCTAAAGTCAGTCAGAATCATGTTAGCTATTTCCGCATTCTATGATTATGAGATATGGCAAATGGACGTCAAAACAGCATTCCTTAATGGCTTCCTCAAGGAAGAGTTGTATATGATGCAACCGGAAGGTTTTGTCGATCCAGAGAACGCTAACAAGGTATGCAAGCTCCAGCGCTCGATTTACGGGCTGGTGCAAGCATCTCGGAGTTGGAATATTCGCTTTGATGAGGTGATCAATGCGTTTGGCTTTATACAGACTTATGGAGAAGCCTGTATTTATAAGAAAGTGAGTGGGAGCTCTGTAGCATTTCTCATATTATATGTGGATGACATATTGTTGATGGGAAATGATATAGAATTCTTGGAAAATGTAAAGGCCTATTTGAATAAAAGTTTTTCAATGAAGGACCTTGGAGAAGCTGCTTACATATTAGGCATCAAAATCTATAGAGATAGATCGAGACGCCTCATTGGTCTTTCACAAAGTACGTACCTTGACAAAATATTGAAGAAGTTCAATATGGATCAGTCAAAGAAAGGATTCTTGCCTGTTTTGCAAGGTATGAGATTGAGTAAGACTCAGTCGCCGACCACGGCAGAAGATAGAGAAAAGATGAGTGTCATTCCCTATGCCTCGGCAATAGGTTCTATCATGTATGCCATGCTGTGTACCAGA
This sequence comes from Secale cereale, assembly GCA_902687465.1. Lineage (NCBI taxonomy): Eukaryota > Viridiplantae > Streptophyta > Magnoliopsida > Poales > Poaceae > Secale > Secale cereale. Next base: position 362,068,954 of record LR738709.1, read on the forward strand.
CCTGATGTGAACCTTGCCATAAGTTTGGTAGGGAGGTACCAAAGTGATCCCGGTACGGAACACTGGACAGCGGTCAAGAACATCCTAAAGTACCTGAAAAGGACTAAGGATATGTTTCTCGTTTATGGAGGTGACGAAGAGCTCGTCGTAAAGGGTTACGTCGATGCTAGCTTCGACACAGATCTGGATGACTCTAAGTCACAAACCGGATACGTGTATATTTTGAATGGAGGGGCAGTCAGCTGGTGCAGTTGCAAGCAAAGCGTGGTGGCAGCATCTACATGTGAAGCGGAGTACATAGCTGCTTCTGAAGCAGCGCAGGAAGGAGTCTGGATGAAGGAGTTCATCACCGACCTAGGAGTCATTCCAAGCGCGTCAATCCCGATGACTCTCTTCTGTGACAACACTGGTGCTATTGCTATTACCAAGGAGCCCAGGTTTCACAAGAAGACCAAGCACATCAAGCGCCGTTTCAACTCCATCTGGAATTATGTTCAGGATGGAGACATAGATATTTGTAAAGTGCATACGGATCTGAATGTGGCAGACCCGTTGACTAAACCTCTTTCACGAGCAAAACATGATCAACACCAGAACTCTATGGGTGTTCGATTCATCACAATGTAACTAGATTATTGACTCTAGTGCAAGTGGGAGACTGTTGGAGATATGCCCTAGAGGCAATAATAAAAGCATTATTATTATATCTCCTTGTTCATGATAATTGTCTGTTATTCATGCTTGAATTGTATTGTACGGAAACAGCGATACATGTGTGAATACACATACCACAATGAGTCCCTGGTAGGCCTCTAGTAGCCAGCTCGTTGATCAACAGATGGTCATGGTTTCCTGACCATGGACATGAGATGTCAGTGATAACGGGATCACATCATTAGGAGAATGATGTGATGGACAAGACCCAAACTTGAGCATAACACGAGATCGTATAGTTCGTAATGCATAAGCTTTTCAGTGTCAAGTATTTATTCCTTAGACCATGAGGTTGTACAACTTCCGGATACCGTAGGAGTGCTTTGGGTGTGCCAACCGTCACAACGTAACTGGGTGGCTATAAAGGTACGCATCGGGTATCTCCGAAAGTGTCTGTTGAGTTGGTACGAACCGAGACTGGGATGTTGTCACTCCGTATGACGGAGAGGTACCTCTGGGCCCAATCGGTAAGACATCATCATAATGAGCTCAATGTGACTAAGTAGTTAGTCACGGGATGATGGATTACGGATCGAGTAAAGAGACTTGCCATAACGAGATTGAACGAGGTATCGGGGATACCGACGATCGAATCTCGGGCAAGTACCGTACCGATGGACAAAGGGAATAACATACGGGATTGAGTGAATCCTTGACACAGTGGTTCATCTGATGAAGATCATCGAGGAACACGTGGGAACCAACATGGGTATCCATATCCCGTTGTTGGTTATTGACCGGAGAGTGGTCTCGGTCATGTCTACGTGTCTCCCGAACCCGTAGGGTCTACACACTTAAGGTTCGGTAACGCTAGGGTCGTAGAGATTAATGCACGTGGAAACCCGAATGTTGTTCGGAGTCCCGGATGAGATACCGGACGTCACGAGGAGTTCCGGAATAGTCCGGAGGTAAAGATTGATATATGGGAAGTCCAGTTTCGGCCAACGGGTGATCTCCGGGGGTCACCGGGAGCGTCCCGGGACCACCGGAGGGGCCCCGGGGGTCCACCGGGTGGGGCCACCCCTCCCGGTGGGGCCCCTAGGCCGCGAGGGGATGTGTCCAGCCCTCAGGGCTGGCGCACCACCAAGGGAGGCCCACCTCCCCTGCGCCTAGGGATAAACCCTAAGGGGAGGGGGGGCCACCACTTGCCTTGGGGGAGGGGGACTCCTCCCTGGCCGCCGCCCCCCCTGGCCCCCTATATATATGTGGGGGGGGGGGAGAGGGCAGCCGCACCTCAGCCCTGGCGCCTCTCCCCCTCCCGTCACACCTCCCAACTCCTTTGCAGGGCAGACCGGCGAAGCCCTGCTGCGACATCCACTGCATCCGTCATCACGCCGTCGTGCTGCCGGATCTCTGACGACTTCTCCTCCCCCCTTGCTGGATCAAGAAGGAGGTGACGTTGCTGCACCGTACGTGTGTTGAACGCGGAGGTGCCGTCCGTTCGGCGCTAGATCATCGGTGACGAAGAACATGAAGAGTACGACTACTTCATCCTTGCTTCGTTGAAAGCTTCCGCACGCAATCTTCATAACGGTATGTAGATGCACTCTTAGTTGCTCGTTGCTAGATGTCTCCATACTTGGATCTTGGTGAAGACGTAGAATTTTTTTGATTTATGCTACGTTCCCCAACAACTTCTTCAAGAGGAAGAGTGAGACCCAACAAACCGTCATCAACTTTGCAAATGAAGCTCAACGTCAACATGATGCAAATATCTTGATGATTCGAAGTGACAACTGATACGTTCCAACGTATCTATAATTTTTTATTGTTCCATGCTATTATATATTATGTTTTGGATGTTTAATGGGATTTATTATACACTTTTATATTATTTTTGGGACTAACCTATTAACCCAAAGGCCCAGTGCAGATTGCTATTTTTTTGCCTATTTCAGGGTTTCGCAGAAAAGGAATATCAAACGGAGTCCAAACGGAATGAAACCTTCACGAGAGTTATTTTTGGAACGATACCAACACAAAAGACTTGGAGTACACGCGAGGGAACGAAGGAGGCGGCCACGAGGGTCCATGGCGCACCCCCTCCTACAGGGCACGCCCCCACCCTCGTGGGCCCCCTCTGGTTCCCCCGATGCCCTCCTTCCTCCTATATATATCCATGTACCCTGAAAACATTGAGGCAACAGATAAAACCCTAATTCCACTACCGTAACCGTCTGTTCCCGTGAGATCCCATCTTGGGGCCTGTTCCGGAGCTCCGCCGGAGGGGGGATCTTCCACGGAGTGCTTCTACATCAACACCATTGCCTCACCATGAGTTGTGAGTAGTTTACCACAGACCTTCGGGTCCATAGTTATTAGCTAGATGGCTTCTTCTCTCTTTTTGGATCTCAATACCAAGTTCTCCTCGGTCTTCGAGGAGATCTATTCGATGTAATCTTTTTGTGGTGTGTTTGTCGAGATCCGATGAATTGTGGGTTTATGACCAAGATTATCTACGAGAAATATTTGATTCTTTTCTGAAATCTTTTATGTATGATTATAATATCCTTGCAAGTCTCTTCGAATTATTGGTTTGGTTTGGCCTACTAGATCTATAGTTCTTGCAATGGGAGAAGTGCTTGGCTTTGGGTTCAATCTTGCGGTGTCCTTTCCCAGTGACAGCAGGGGCAGCAAGGCACGTATTGTATTGTTGCCATCGAGGATAAAAAGATGGGGTTTATATCATATTGCTTGATTTTATCCCTCTACATCATCTCATCTTGCTTAAAGCATTACTCTGTTCTTATGAACTTAATACTCTAGATGCATGCTGGATAGCGGTCGATGTGTGGAGTAATAGTAGTAGATGCAGAATCGTTTCGGTCTACTTGTCACGGATGTGATGCCTATATATAATGATCATGCCTAGATATTCTCATAACTATGCACTTTTCTATCAATTGCTCGACAGTAATTTGTTCACCCATCGTAGAATTCTGCTATCATGAGAGAAGCCACTAGTGAAACCTATGGCCCCCGGGTCTATTCTCAACATATTAATCTCCAATCTACTTTACTTTTCTTTATTTACTTTCTGTTGTTATATCCAAAAATACCAAAAACATTACACTATCCTATCTATCAGATCTCACTTTCGTAAGTGGCCGTAAAGGTATTGAGAACCCCTTATTGCATTGGCTGCGAAGTTCTTATTTGTTTGTGTAGGTGTGAGGGACTCGCGCGTGGTCTCCTACTGGATTGATACCTTGGTTCTCAAAAACCGAGGGAAATACTTACGCTACTATGCTGCATCACCCTTTCCTCTTCGAGGGAATACAACGCAAGCTCGAGAAGTAGCAACAAGGGCACCGAGTTCAAGAACTACACCTTGGATGAGTTTCTTAGTGATGAGGGGATGAAACATCAATATGCCGCACCTTATGCCCCTCAACAAAATGGTGTAGTGGAGAGAAAGAACCGGACATTGATCGACACGGCGAGGACCATGATGGCGGAGTTCAAGTCTCCATACAACTTTTGGGCCGAAGCCATCAACACCGCTTGTCATGCATCCAATCGGCTCTATCTCCACAAAGGCTTGAACAAGACTCCGTATGAGATTCTTACTAGTAACAAGCCCAATCTCAAGTACTTCCGGGTATTCGGGTGTAAGTGTTTCATACTCAAGAAAGGTGCTCATTTGTCTAAATTTGAAGCTAGAGCTCATGAGGGCATATTTGTTGGTTATGCTACAAACTCTCATGCTTACCGTGTCCTCAACAAGTCCGATGGACTCATTGAGGAGACGTGTAATGTAGAGTTTGATGAGAATAACGGCTCCCAAGTGGAGCAAAGTGGTACTTGTGATGTAGGTGATGAAATTCATCCTCAAGCCATAAGAAGAATGGGTGTTGGTTATATCTTACCCATTGAGGAACCCCTTGCGGCCGAAGTAGAAGGACAATGTTCCACTCAAGTGGAACCATCATCAACCCAAGACCCACACACTTCCGAAGAACAAAGTGAAGGCCCTCAACCGGATGAACAAGGCCAAGTGCAAGATCAACCACAAGATGGTGGTGAGCCACCAAGTGATGCACAAGGCCAAGGTCCCTCTTCTGAGCATGTTCAAGATCAAGATCAAGCTCTTGACGACGCTCAAGATGATCAACTGATGGGCCTCGAACCCCTCGTTGGTTACCCCAAGTGGAAGGTGTAAGATGCAGTAAGTAGAAGTGTTTTCCCCTAGCAAAGATGCCAAGGATCGAATCCCCAGAGACTCCTAGGTTCAACAAGTAGGTGTCAACTGCTAACGGCGCAATTAGCAATCAACGTGGACCTGCAGACAGATACAAATAACTTTGCTCCCAACGAGTACAGAGAGGTTGTCAATCTCTCCGGCCTTGTAGTTCACAAAGGGTTAAAAGCAATATGATAGTAGTGATAGATAGTGTTTTGCAATAGTAAATAAAATAGCGAAAAGTAAATAGTGGATGTGATCAATGATGGTAATATGGACCGGAGTCTCATGATGTTCACTAGTGATGTCTCTCTCCCAAAAGACGATAAAACAGCTATGTGAGGTAACAAATTACAGCTGGGCAATTGACAGGACCACGAACGCAAACCAATGCTGACTACATTGCAAGAAAGGTTGAGGTTCAAAGCATGGGCGGTACGCCAAAGTAAGTAGACCGAAATCCATCAATATCTACTACTAATCATCCACCTTGAGATATCTATCCAGAACATCTCGCTGGTATTAAGTTGCGAGTTCCACCCATAGTGTAAACTCAATGCAACAGACAACTGCATTAAAAGAACTTTGCGTAAAGTAAACAATCCTTGCACCCGCGGGCACAAGCACCGTTGTTTTCCCCCTTGTGGCAACAACACATCCCCTAGACTCATGTTTCTGTCACTCAAGCTAGTCATCGAGGGGCATGAACCCACAATCGAGCATAACGTTCCCTCTTGGAGTCACTACCTATTACTCGGCCAAAGCAATAAATAACAACGGAGAACATGCAAGAATTACTTATGAACTAAAATATAAAAGAGGTGAATCAAATATATTACTCAAGATCAATTTGAACATAATCTCATAATCCATCGGATCCCAGCAAACTCAACATAGCAACAACATAAGGATTACATAGGTGCCTCGATCATGTAGGGCAGCTCACGAGGACTAATTAGTGAAGCACAAGAACGGGAGGAGAACATCACATTGCTACTGGTCATGGACTCATGGTCCAAGGGAGACTACTCATGAGTCATCCGGGAGGCATCCATGGTGGTGGAGAAGCTCCTGGTGGTGATCCTCCCCTCCGGCAGGGTGCCGGGAAGAGTTCTCCTGGTGCTCCCGATCTTGGAAGCGGCGGCGGCGGCGGAACAGAGATGGGATCGCGAAAAGAAGTCCTGTTCTGAGGGTTACGGGGAACCCTTTAAATATATGCCAAAGTAGGGCACCGAGGGAGCCTCGGGGGGCCTAGGCGCCCCCTCGGCGCGGCCCGGGGGGGGGGGGGGGCGCCCACAGGGCGCCTGGAGCCCCTGTGCCCCCCCAGGCTGCCCTTCGGACGCAGTGTTGTTTCCGGATCGCTGATTTTTTATATAATTTTTCTGGATTTTTCTGGGCAGTTCTCGAAACGTGAAAACCTGAAATACAAAAACAGCCGAAAACAGAAACTGGCACTGGGGTGCACTGGATTAGTAAGTTAGTCCAAATATGATCAAATGTGTATGGAAGTGTATGAATATCATAGCAATATCACCCAAAAGTGGCATGGAGCAAGCAGAAATTATAGATACGTTTTGGACGTATCATCAACTCATAGCTCCTCAATTATCACTTGAAGAGCAATTGGAGCGTCATGCTGCTAAAGTTGCTTCCAGGCTCGCTTCTAGAGAGCATCACATGGAGAATTTTCTTGGAAGCATCACAAAGGGTTTAAGCACTCGTAGACAATTAGCAAACTATTATGCTCATCAAGCTTTTGTCTCTTGTGTTGAACCTCAAAAGGTCTATGAGGCGCTCGAAGACCCCGATTGGCTCAATGCCAAGCATGAAGAACTCCATAACTTCGAGCGCAACAAAGTGTGACGTCTGGTGCCAAGGCTGAAGGAAAACCATAATGTCATTGGAACCAAGTGGATCTTTAAGAACAAGCGAGATGCTCACGACATTTTCATTTGCAACAAGGCTCGTTTGGTGGCTCAAGGTTACTCCCAAGTCGAGGGTATCGACTACGGTGAAACCTTTGCCCCCGTTGCTCACCTTGAATCTATTCGTTTGTTGCTTGCCTATGCTTCTCATCATAACTTTAAATTGCAACAAATGGATGTGAAAAGTGCTTTTTCTAAATGGTCCTCTTAATGAGTTGGTCTTTGTCAAACAACCCCCAGGGTTTGAGGATCCTAAGTTCCCCAATCATGTGTATCAACTCGATAAGGCGCTCTATGGCCTTAAACAAGCCCCACGTGCGTGGTATGAGCATCTTACCGAGTTGTTGCAAGATCGTGGGTTTGAAATTGGGAAAATCAACCCCACTATTTTTACTAAGAAGGTCAAAGGGGAGTTGTTTGTTTGCCAATTATATGTTGATGATATTATCTTTGGTTCACCTAACAAAGCTTTCAATGATGAGTTTGCCGCACTCATGACCGGACAATTTGATATGTCCATGATGGGAGAGTTGAAGTTCTTCCTTGGGTTCGAGATCAAGCAAAGAAGAGAAGGAATCTTCATCAAACAAGCCATATACACTCAAGACATGCTCAAGAGGTTTTATCTAAGCGATGTCAAGCTGGCTACTACTCCAATGCCTACCAAGTGCTAACTTGACATTGATCCTAATGATAAAGCGGTGGATCAAAAGGTATATCATTCTATGATTGGATCCTTGCTTTACCTTTATGCATCTAGACTGGACATTATGTTGAGTGTGGGAATGTGTGCACGGTTTCAAGCCTCACCTAAGGAAAGTAACTTTGTGGCAGTCAAGCGAATTTTTCGGTATTTGGCTCATACCCCAAACTTTGGCTTATGGTACCCAAGAGGAGCAAACTTCAACCTTGTAGGTTTCTCGGATTCAGATTGGGCGGGAAACAAAGTGGATAGGAAGTCCATTTCCGGAGGGTGCCAATTCCTTGGTTGCTCTTTGGTAAGTTGGTCTTCTAAGAAGCAAAGTTGTGTGTCTCTCGTCCACCGAAGCGGAGTATGTGGCAGCCGACAGTTGTTGTGCACAACTTTTGTGGATGATGCAAACTTTAAATGATTACAGTGTCGGTTGTGACAAAGTGCCTCTTTGGTGTGACAATGAAAGTGCCATCAAGATTTCTCTCAACCCGGTGCAACACTTCAAGACGAAGCATATTGAGATTCGGTATCACTTCATCCGGGACCATATTCGGCGAGGAGAAATAGATCTTCATTATGTCAACACACATGATTACATTGCAGATATCTTCATGAAGCCATTGGATGAAGCAAGATTTCGCGAGTTAAGGCATGAGCTAAATATCATAGATTTGAGCAATGTGGATTGAAACCTTGCACACACTCCTCCCACTCAACATGATTATCTTGTCTAGGTGTAGGCATGGACATAGGGGGAATAATGTTCTCTCGATGAACTCTTCCTTCGCCCATTATGCATAAATCGATCAAGTCTTTATTGTTTGCCATTTTAGATGGTACTAGTGCTTCAAAGACGAGTGTTGGTCATGGGACCAAGGATAATTCTTCGCGGTACCATACCAAGTAACTCAAACATAGGTGGCTCCGGCCACCAACCTCTTTTGAAGAGGGGTGTCTCGTGTGTGGTTCTAGTTGTTTGTTGTCCTTCTTTCCTGTTGCCCTATTTGTGTGTTCTTCGTTGGTAGTTGTTTGCATAAGCCTTCTTTTTCGAAACTTGCACTTTCTTGGGGGAGCGGTACTAATGGGGTCTGGCACAGTACTACCGCAAGAGAGCCTCACGGTACTACCGCAACCAGCACGGCAGTAATATTTTTTTCTACCGCTGGTGAGCGGTACTACCGCCCTACGCGCGGTACTTTCGCCCGGGCGGTACTACCGCGATGATACACGGTACTACCGCGTAGGTATGAACGGGTGGGGGTTATAAGCGGGCAGGGGGAGTTCTAATTCCCCCATACCCATTCAACTCGTTTTCCCCACGCCGTCTCTCTCTCTCTCTCTCTCTCTCTCTCGCCCAAGAACGGCGCCGGAGGACCTCGCCGGATCTTTGTCTCCGGCCACTCTCCTCGCATTCCAACCGGTGGGATCGTTCCCCACCTCGCTCTCTTGCCATGGAACAAGATGGTGGCTCCGGTTCAAATGTCCCTCGCTTGAATCCCAGCCGTGACACAGGGTCAAAGCATCTGCGCAACCAAGATGATGTTCCTGAGGGCTCCAATGCACCACAACGCCGAACCAAGTCCACTGCCACCAAGAACAGGGAACCAACAATGGGTATGGACGAGATTCCATCAGATGAGTTCATCGCTAGGAGGAAGATCAATCCCTATGTGAATCCCCGATCTCAGTTCAGAGGAGATGATTTGTTCTGGACCAAGCATCAGTATCTTATCTTCACAGAGGTGCTCAAGAGCAAACACATCTTATATGTGGATGCACACTGGATTGACATGAATCACATGAGGAAGGAGGAGCACCGGGCCTATTTTGCTGAGGCTCTGGACCTTGTGGAACAGTTTGGCATTGAGCATGTCATGTCTTTTCATATGGACTTTGACCCAGAGATTGTGCCCCAGTTCTTTGCTTCGGTCCACTTCCATCCCAAGGAGGAACGCAACATGACTTGGATGACCAATGGACAAAATATGACTGCTACTTGGAAGGATTTCATGGATCCGCTTCAGGTTGCTGATGAGGGGCTCCACACTCCTGTTGGAGTTCGCCCTCATGCCAATCAAGAGTCTGCCAACAAGAACCAGCTGCTGCCCTATTATGTGGAGAAGACACTCGCAAGTGGCAAGAAGACTTGAGTTATGAACCCTTTTCTAGATATTATGCATCGGATCTTCCGCAACTCTCTGTTTCCTCGCATTGGGGACAAGGACAAGGTACATGCATATCTCGTGGACATGATTCTCATTTGTGAGGAGGCACGTCGTGCTCAGCCTCAACCACTTGATATCTCGCATATCATGTGGTGTGAGCTATGCTTTGTGGTGTTCACCCGCAAAGTGCCTATCTATGGTCCATATCTGTTTTTGCTGATCACCAAGACTTGGGAGAAGCTCTATCCTGATGAAGAGTTTGAGGCTCCTCACTGGGTTCGTCATGAGCCTATCAAGCTCCGCATCAAGAGCCTATGGGCTAACACCACTACCCATGCGGAGGCTGCTGTGGCTCAGATGGATGTGGATGAGGAGGAAATTGAGGAGGAGGCAGCTGATGAGGACAGCTCTGGAGGGTATGCTCTCTCATCGTCTGAGCCCTCGTGGGCTAAAAAGCTGAAGAGCAAGATGAAGGCTTTGTTCTGTATGCAGGCCAAGGGGCAATACAAGGCACATGTTGCTCAGAAGCAGGTTCGCCAGCGCGACAAGAAGATCTTAAGGACTTTTGGCGAGGATGTGTCTAGTGGTTCTGAGAAAAGCATTACTCCAGAGGCTGAGTGGATTGCCAAACAGGGATACAAGTGGTATGATTATGAGGAGGAGCAGCAGAAGACTGACGAGGCGCGTGACGACTGATCTCTTCCGCCTGAGCTGCCACTTTTTTCATAGGAGTCCTCTCTGCCCTTTTGGTGTCTCGATGCTAAAGGGAGAGAGAGTGTAGGATTTGCGTGTGTCTTGTGCCGTGTCTTTGCTTTTGTTTGGTTGAACCTTGTTTATCGCTTGCTTTATGTTGGTTTGTGTCATGTGTGTGAGACCTATCATATGGTGTGAGACATATGTACTCTACTCCTTATTTCTTCATTATGTCTATGCTATCTTATAGGTTGTGAGCCTATGCTTCACTTGCCCTGTTACTCTTTGCTCACGATATCCTCCTTGCATCCATGCATAGCGTTATATTATTAGTTGCAAGGAGTGTGTTATTTATAAAATATAAAGGGAGTGTTGATCCTAGTATGTGCGATGTGCAGTACAAAGAATCTTCATAAGAATGCACACATCTAGGGGGAGCTTAGCTATATTTTATATACATGTTGGGTTTGCTTATTATCTTACTTTTTTATATCTATGTGCAAATCCCGTATTGTCATCAATCCACCAAAAAGGGGGATATTGTAAGGGCATATTTCTCCCTAAGTAGTTTTGGTGATTGATGACAATGCTTATGCGGACTAATCGTGTGCATTGAGCATTTCAGACTTCTCATGCCTAGGCACAAGACGATTAAGTGCCCCTCGGAACCTATTGAAGACGGCGTTTCCTTTTGTTTCTTTTCGGTGAAATTGAGTCATAGGAAAGCCATACTATTAAGAGGGGGTCCGCTTCGAAAAGGTTAGGGTGGAATTAACACATACACACCTATTCATTTGCACCACCTTTCCTTCGCTTCTTTGGAGCTCCGGCTGTTTTCCTTGTCTTTGCAAAAACGGTGGCATTCTACTACTTTCACTCTGAGGCATGCGGTAGTAACGCGCAAAGAAAGCGGTAGTACCGCACGGCCTCACGGTAGTACCGCTCCAGGGTTACAATAGTACTGCACACCACGGTAGTACCGTACTGCAGACACGGTAGTACCGTGTGTCCGGCCCTAGCGTCTTAACTAGTACAGAAGTAGGAGCGGAAGTAAATTTTGCTTCCGCACCCTACGCGGTAGTACTGCTCTGAGCAAGCGGTAGTACCGTGTTGGTTTTTTGCATCGATTGAAACTCTACGAAAGTAACCGCGGATTTAATTTATTTAGACCGCGGTCTTCCCCGACCAGTCTGACCCTGCCTTGCGGTAGTACCGTAAGGACGTGCGGTAGTACCGCTCCGACAGTACTACCGTCCGTTGCTTTACGCAACATGGGCTAGATCTGGCTCATGCCGCGCCAGCGGTAGTACCGCTCCTGGAGTGGTAGTACCGCAGGGCCGTGCGGTAGTACCGCAAGTTAAGTGCGGTAGTACCGCATGTTGCGGGCAGAGTTGGTGGATAACGGTTGGATTTGTTCTTCCTCTATATAAGGTGAGTCTTCTTCCCCAAGGAGACTTACCTCTCCCTCCCCAAGCTCCATTGCTGCTCAAAGCTCCATTTCCGCCCGATCTCTCTTCCTAGCCAATCAAACTTGTTGATTTCCTAGGGATTGCTTGAGAAGGCATCGATCTACACTTCGACCAAGAGAAATTTGATTCCCCCCACTTATCCCTTGCGGATCTTGTTACTCTTGGGTGTTTGAGCACCCTAGACGGTTGAGGTCACCGCGGAGCCATAGTCCATTGTGGTGAAGCTTTGTGGTGTCGTTGGGAGCCTCCAATTCGGTTGTGGAGATAGCCCCAACCTTGTTTGTAAAGGTTTGGTCGCTGCCTTCAAGAGCGCCACTAGTGGAATCACGGCACCTTGCATTATGTGAGGGCGTGAGGAGAATACGGTGGCCCTAGTGGCTTCTTGGGGAGCATTGTGCCTCCACACCGCTCCAACGGAGACATACTTCCTCTCAAAAGGAAGGAACTTCAGTAACACATCCTCGTCTTCACCGGCTTCACTTGTGGTTATTTCATACCTTTACTTGTGCAAGCTTTTGTTGTATATCCTAGCTTGCTTGCTTGTGTGCTTGTTATTGTTGCATCATATAGGTTGTCCATCTAGTTGCATTTCTAGACAACCTACTTTGTTGTTTAGTTTAATTTGACAAAGAAAAGCTAAAAATTGTTAGTTGCCTATTCACCCCCTTCTAGTCAACCATATCGATCCTTTCACATGGAAGTTTGATATTTCTACTTCCAGTAAACTGAAGAAATGAAGTAATAAAGGAGAAGTTAATGCCATGTGTGCACAACCAGCATATGAAAGACCAATGTAGTACAGGAGGGTATCTCCAGTTTTCATAGATAATCAGTGAACAAGAGGGCATAATTTCAGTTCGTAGCCAGCCTGCTATATAAATTATGCTAATTAAAAAGACACAACTCTTAATCCATCTTCAACATTTATGAAGCTAGAGAAAATTAGAACATATCTTCTCATTATAAATTCATTGAGCCTGCCCGGGTGTCGGCGACCACATTTGCATATAGCCACGAGCAGTCATCGTCTATGATGACGTGTGTGTGTGACTATTTGCCTGCTGTCGCTGACAGTGCCAGTCGAGAGGGCATGTGGTAGAACATGAACTAACATCTTGATGACCGGATCACCAAGTACCATGGCAAATACTGTGTGATTGTAAAACACATTATGGTTTTCACAATATACTGCAGAAAACTGTAAACACACGCTTACGCCCTTACGGGTGGGACCCCAGCACGTCACACTATCAATTCCTCCTCAGGTTGTCATCCTGACCGGCAGGCCCAGCTTCTTTCAAGGGTCCATTTGTCGATGACGTGTGGACCTGCGACTCGATGTCCGGCGTCACCGTAGTGAGAGCCGAGGTGGTGACACAAATAGAGTCTAAATCGTGTCCTCAAATAAGTCTATGAAATAATCCAATCCTTGTACTGCACAATCTAGTAAATCCCAAGTAACACATGCATACTGACTTACTGAGATGTGTGGTACATTACCTTTACATCAATGGGGCCTACCTAAGTCACCCTACCTCAGTAAGTCATATGGAAAGTATACTTTGCTGAATTTTGGCTCATGCAAAGCTGCTAAATGACCAATTTAGTTTGAATATAGAAAAAAATTAATACAACTTATAGTTTGAAGCAATCGTACAACTGATATGGCTGGTCCCCTGTGTGCCCTCGGTGCGGAGCGCGACGGCACGTATGGCATCGTTCGCCAGCGGGTGTGCTACGTACGTCCATGTCCCCGGCGGGGGCGGCAGCTCCCGCGTGCCGCATTGAATCAAGGAATGAGTTTCAGTGAGAACAGTAATATGTAGATGACTAAACAGACAGTAACACCACGAATGAGTTGATTCTGAGACATGTTTTCTTGATGAAAGGTTTGCAAGTGCACGCTCTTTAATCTCTACCTTTGTGCATCCATGTGAGGGAAGAAAAAAATGATTAGGAGGGAGATGGGGTATTGGTGTTGTTCGCCGTACCTGCACATCAGATGGTTGTGCCGGTGGACGGCGGCTACACGCGTGATGGGATGCTCCAGGATCAGCTGTGGCTCCTCCTCGCTTGCGTGGATCCTGTAGGTGGTGGAGCTTGAGGACAAGAAGATCTAGCTGCCATGGGAGAGGATAAACAAGAGGAAAACGAAGGCCATGGTGAGGCCCCTTCGTCGCTCGTGCCCCATGGCCCGCCGCGTCAGGACGGACGGGAGACGGTAGATCCGTGGTGCCGCGTCGGCAGACAAGTTGAGGACGGGAGAGAGACCATGACGGGGACGCCGACAATCGATAGCCAGCAATCCCCGGGCGGCATCCCCGACGGCCGAGGCCACATGAGGCGAGGCGATGGGTGGGGGCGCCATCGCTGAAGCTGCGACGGGTAGAGGCGATGGTGGCGGTGTCGCTGAAGCTGTGGCGGGTCGAGGCGAGGGGGCGGCTTCCTGAAGGTGTGGCGCTCAATGCGATGGTGCGGCGGTTCCATTACGTGAGTTTTCTTTTGTGTGAATGGGTACGCAAGGAAGGGGATCAGAGAAAAATAATAATTGATTAGCGCTAAACGTGTTTAGTCGCTCGACAATAGCATAATAAGGACTATTAGATTAATGTCAACGGATGGCCGAGATTTGTTGGATCTGCCCATTTTAATCTTTTCATATTGGTATAGATGACCTAGTAAGTTATCTCTGGAACCATATAGAAGAGCTGGATTTGTTCGCCAGATAGAAGAAAGAGTGCACCGCCAAACATAGGACCCTAATACTCCTTCGGTAAAGAATTAATATAAGAGTGCTCAGATCATTTTTTTAACACTAAGAGTGTTTAGGTCACTATTTTTTTAACATAGTACAAACACAAACGCTTATACATATGTGCATACACTCATTCATATGAACACACACGCACACCTTGCACTGAAAGCGCATCGTCGAATATCCTGAAATAAACAATCCAGAAATAAACACAGTACAGACGCAAACGCTTATACATATGCGTATACACTCATCCTTATGGACATACGCGCACACCCTACACTGAAAACGCATTGCCAAAAATTCTGAAATAAATTCAGAAATAATGCGAGCATCAAGATTTGAACTCTAGTAGGCTGAGAATTCCATTGTCCCTCTAACCATCCAATCACAAATTGATTCACTTTAGATTACTAGTTTAGTAATCTAAACATTTTTATATCTCTTTACATATAGAGATAGAGATCTATACTACTATTAAACAAGAGAACATTTTCTGTTCTACTGACACACGGTCAAATGTACACGGGCTGTTTAGCACCATCCAATTTTACGGATTAAAACAATCTATGGTCCCAATTAACGTAAATAGTGCGCTCAGCGTGTAGTTAGCAATTTACATCGAGCGGACCGCGCTCTGCCAAATTTTCGTCCGCCAATGCGTATTCTGCGAAAACGTATTTCTTGCCCCGTTGGTAAATCCCTAACCATGCTGCTTGCGCCCTCCGCCATCGATCCGGTGACCACGCCGGCCGCACTTCCCATGACCACCTCTGCCACGCCCACGCGGCCATCCGCGCTCCCGCTATTGAACGACCAAAGAAACACAACCTCACCATCCGGGGGCTTTCACGCGGCCGCATCGGAGACGTCAAGATCCCGGTGTCCAGATCTGCCACGCCCGGAGGACTCTGCTGCCGCATCGCTTTCCGGGACACCCCCGTGCACTGTGCTCCATCGGCTGGGTCGTGCTGGGCGCCGACGGCGGAGCGGAGGGACCTCGGTTCGAGCTGGAAGAACTCCTCAGGCTGGCTCATAGCCATTAACGGAGGGCCTTTGCTGTTCTGTGCTGGAGATGGCCGCTACAGGTGCGTCTCCTTCTAGGCCCTCCTATTTTTTTCTTTACCCTCCTATTTTTTTCTTTGCCCAGCGAATTTGAGAGACTTGGAATAATTGCTTTACCATCTCTATGTTGAACAATGGCTCGGTAAAAAAAGTTTGAACAATGGTTGTCACAAGGCCGTAACGCACAGCAATGTACTACGTAGCATGCCCCTGTTCTGCTGAACCTCTTATCTTACTTCGTCAAATGTGCAAAATAGGTATGGCCACAGTACAGACTGTTTTATTTAAACATCTGGATTTTTTCACATGTAATGGTCCAAATTTGATGGTCCAGGTATGATTCTCTTACTTTGGTCTAAATTTCTTGTATGAGAAATTTGTGTTGTTGTCAAGATTATTATTTCTCCGAAGTCTCTCTAAATAGTGTCTACAGAGAATTAATTACACACGTGTTTCTGGCTTTATAAATCATTATACTATCAAAAACACAACTGAGCTGGGATACTATAGATTGAAAAATGTTTCTACTTAATGTGATTTCTCCCCTAATTTTGTACATTTTCTACCGGATTCTGGTAGGTGGGGATCAAATGACTCTTGGATGCAGGAGGATTTTATTTGTTAATTAGTCTATTTCCCCAGGTGAGTTGGTACTATGTGCGACTGATTACACCTTAATACATTGCATAAGGGTATTTGCATGTGGGAGCAAGGGGAAAACATAATTTCAGGAATAGTTTTCCCACATAAGAAACAATGATCATGCATCCATTATTCAGGTCTGTCCAAACATATGCATTTGATTATATTTTTACATGAACTCTAGATTGAGGTAAGGCAAACAAACATTGAAAGAAGAGAGAAAATACTTCAGTGTAACATTATGCATTTGTTTGTATGCTTTGTTTAGAAATCATTCTTATTTGTCGCATTAAACCTATGGGAAGTTGCTACTGCATAATAGATTTATTTCATCTATTTACCTTTCCTTCAAGTTTTTGGGCTATGAGTTATGGAAAAATATTATATGAGACCAGGTCTCATATAATGCACGTGAGACCCATTTTGATGGATGAAACGTGGCATTCACAAATCACAAAGCATCTAATCTCTGCCCCCCCTGATTTCAAGTGGGGGTGGGGTGGGTGCTTTGTGATTTGTAAATGCCACGTGTCATCCATCAGGATGGGTCTCACCTGCTAATCCGTGAGACCTGGTCTCATAGAATTTTTTTCCATGAGTTATTCAGTTCGTACAGTCTATTTTAACTACCTGTGCTATTACCCACACGTATTCCCTTGTAACTAATGCTTTCATGTGAATTATTTTCTTGTAAGGAAAATAAAATGTTTTCTACATTCGATATTCTCAACCATGGTTTTTCTTCTGCAGCGTGGTTTATCATCTGGAGATGTTTTTGTCCTGCAATGCGGGGAGGGTCTTTGCTATAGAAAGGACATGCCAAAGGAGTAACCAGCACATGCATTGATATATGATGTGCCAACCAATGGTAAGTCAGTGCCTTTGTAGGTAGCCATGGCAGATGATCAGTGTATGTTGTTACATATATCTGAGATGTACATATCTGTTTTTGAATAGGTTCAAATAGAGTTTTTTGTATTGAATACTTCCATTTCAAAATTGATATTCTCTGGGCACTGAAATTAAGTGTGATTGAAATATCAGGGTTACCTTTCAATTATTTTCATATGGATCTATTGTGTTCTTGGTACTTAATTTTATCAAATTGGTAGTGTGATTCGAGCTGTTTTACGACTTCTGTGTTTAAGAGAAGGGACATTTATCTGTGTAACATAGAAAAATTAGGAATATATTTCCTTTTTTTCTGAAAGTAAGAGCATTTACTATCGTCATGAGGTCCCTTGCACGTGTTATTCTCTTGGGTGAAGCTTCGCTTTGCTTGTGAATCTTATTTTACTGGTTAGAGGAAAGGCACATGTTGATCATTGTTCTCTGTTATAACATTTTGTGCCCCGTGCATTATGTGGGGCGGTGACCAAGTTAACTTGGGTTACCAAAAAGTCATGTGCAATCGTATAATGCATCGGGATGTTTCCTCAAGAATTTTTCACAACTGTCCTAACCATGTCCCAACATTCTGAAGCTTGCTAATGGAAAATAATTCGTAGTCATGCATGCCTTACAAACCAGGTAGGTATGCTCATGGCTGATGACCTCTTTATTTTGTAACACAAATAGTAAATAAGTATTTTAACATATGTGATAGATATTGCTTGTCCTAAACAATCATGGCCCACGATTGCATTTTTGGTTGTTGATACGACTAATGAGGATAGACCTGATTTCTGACAAGAAAAACAAATGATGAGGTAATTTCATTGTTGTTCGATTTTGTCACTGTCACTAGATTATGTAAGACTAAATCAGGCATCTGCCCCAAAATAAATCGATGTCGTTTTCTTAAATAAGCATTAAAGATAGTGCCATATATGATTTTATTACTGATTCCTAGAGGTGGTAATATTTAATTTTCTTGTAGTACTCCCTCCATTCACGAACATAAGACCTTTTAGCTATTTCAATATTGAGTATATATATACACACACAAAGATCCATGAATACACATATTAAAATGCATCTAGATAAATATATGAATTAAGAAAAGCTAAAAGGTACTCCCTCCGATGCAAAATAAGGGCCATGGTTTGAGTACATATTTGAATTAAACCACGACACTTATTTTGAACCAGATGGAGTATTATATTAGTGAACGGAGGGAGTAGTACAAATTTGAAGAGTTGATAATTAACTAATCATAATGATTTTTTTTCATGTATGTCCAAAGAGAAGGAAAATCCTATCATTAATAACCGTTTTGTTCGTCAAAGTTGCGCTATGCCACCTATTTATTATGTTTCTAATTTTCTGTTGGGCCTTCTCATACTTGCAATGGGATGGTGTTGTTGTTAATTAACAACTTAACATGGGACGATTCTGGGAGATATGGATTATACAATCTGTCTTGATCTTTAATCGCGTCTTTTCAATTCAAAATGAAATTGTTGTAAAGTAATAAAAATAGTTTTTTATTGCCGCTGAGAGGTGAATTTGATTGACCGAAGGAAAGGAACAATAAAAATATTGATCGTTAGACCAACCATGCATGACTAGCCCTTGCGCTTTGGTAAAATACTTTTATAGAAGAACTTCTTTGTGAAATTCGCTCCCGATGGAGTCAAACTATGGTTACTAGGCATGCCTCCATAACCCTAACCATTGAGCTACTGCCCGTTCCCAGTCTGGAGTTAGATAGGTGCGGCAGGGATAAGAGAGGGGGCATAGATTATTAATGATGACATGAAGGGGAAAATACTTATTGTTTACATGTTGTATTGCGATCTACATTGATCAATTAAGACGTGCGTTGCACGTGCACACTAACTAGTATTTGGTAACAATCGCAGTAGGAGCTCCCCATCGAACCATTGGTTCGCCATGAGTAATGTTTGAATCGAATGAACGAATGCCTCTCGTCGATGGTTACAGGGAGGATTTATACCCTCTGGAGAGACACGATGGTTTGAAGTGTTGCATCGGTTCCAGAGGGCGCGAGGGAAGAGACGGCGTGCCGCTGGACACAGGCGTCCGAAGCGGGCTCAACTGCCAATTCTACGGTCGAGGGGAGATTTCCTTTTAATCTTAACACTCCCCCTAATCTACGCTTGACCATGTAGAATTATCTTCACAATCCTTCAGGAAGCTCTATCATCTCAAAAGACGCTCTTTCAAAAGTTCTTCATGTAATCCTTGATGAGATCCTGAAACACACACTCACAAAGAAAGATAGTGTAATGTGATGTTGAACAAGAGTGTCTCAAGAAGAGACTCCCCCTGACGCTTGCAAGTCCCGAAGTCTCCGCATACCAATTCCATGAACATATTTTTGGAACGTTGAATTTGGTAGAGACTTGGTAAATAAATCAGCAAGGTTGTCGCATGATTTGACTTGCAGAATGCTTATTTCTCCACTTTTCTGAAGATTATGAGGGAAAAACCATTTAGGAGAAATATGCTTGGTGATATTGCTCTTGATGTATCCTGTTTGCATTTGTGCAACACAGGCCGCATTATCTTCATAGATAATGGTAGGTGATTGTATCGAACCGATTCCACATGACTGTTGTATGTGGTTTATCATTCTGCGAAGCCATACACATTCGCATGTTGCTTCAAATAATGAAATTATTTCAGAATGATTGGTAGATGTTGCCACCAGAGTCTGCTTTGAAGACTTCCATGATATAGCAGTACCACTATGTAGGAACACAAAACCGGTTTGAGATCTGGCATTGTGGGGATCAGACAAATAACCGGCATCTGCATATCCAATCATACCAGAGTCCAGATTTCTTTGGAACCGGTAAAATAGGCCAAGATCCTTTGTGCCTTGGAGATATCGAAAGATATTCTTCACTCCAGACCAATGACGTTTAGTGGGAGCTGCGCTATGTCTAGCAAGTAGATTTACTGCAAATGCAATATCAGGTCTTGTGCAATTTGCAAGATACATAAGCGCTCTAATGGCACTGAGGTATGGAACTCCAGGTCCCAACACCTCTTCTCCATCATCCCTCGGTCTGAACGGATCTTTCTCTACGTCTAGAGATCGAACCACCATAGGAGTTTTAGATGGATAGGATTTGTCCATATTGAATTTTTCCAATATTTTCTGGATATAGGCAGCTTGGTGTACCATGATTCCTGAGGGAAGGTGCTCAAGTTGAATACCTAAGCAAAATTTGGTTTTACCCAAATCCTTCATCTCAAATTCCATCTTTAGGTGATTGCGTGCTTCATCAATGTCTGGTGTGCTGCCAATGATGTTGAGATCATCAACATACACAGAAATGATGCAAAATCCTGTAGAGGACTTCTTGATGAAAACACATGGGCAATCAGCACTATTGGAGTAACCTTTCTGAAGAAGGAACTCACTGAGTCGGTTGTACCACATCCGTCCCGACTGCCTTAAGCCATATAATGACTTATTCAGCTTTACACAATACATGTTGCGTTTTGCATTTTTATTCGGGACAGAGATTCCATCAGGAACCTTCATATATATGTCCGAATCTAGTGACCCGTAAAGATATGCGGTCACGACATCCATCAACTGCATAGATAGACGATTTTGCACTGCCAAAGATATAAGATATCGGAAAGTGGTTGCACTCATTACTGGAGAGTATGTTTCAGTGAAATCAATGCCGGGTTTCTGCGTGAAACCTTGTGCTACGAGCCTTGCTTTGTATCTCACCACCTCATTGTTCTCATTCCGTTTCCGGAGAAAAACCCATTTGAATCCAACAGGGAAAACACTGGGAGGTGTCGGTATTGCTTCAGTGAATACCTTTCTTTTGTTAAGCGAGGCAATTTCTGCTTGGATTGCATCCTTCCATTTAGGCCAGTCGGAGTGCTTTTGGCACTCTACGATAGACCTTGGATCATGATCGGTGAGAAGGGTATCTGCAATCTTTTCAGCAAAATATATGTCGACAGTCGTAGTCTTACGGTCAAATGATTCTCCAGAATCAACATAGTTGATAGAAATTTCCTGCACCCCTAGTGACTCTTCGTGATTTCCCAATATGATTGAGTCTGGGTGTTTCGATGTCCCAGCTAGTGTGTGCAAGCTGGAGCTAGGTTGTGGAGGTTGTCCTTCCACTGGGTGTATACTACCCAACAGGTGTTTGTCAACGTTGAGCTGACTTGCATTTACCGTCTTTGAGGAATTTCTCCTCTCTCTCCTTTGCTGCTTGCGAGAAGCAGGATCCGGGCCAGATGCCATACTACTCCCCCTCTTTTTGGGAACGGGGAGTTGAGTGGTTTTAGTTGGTACCTCCACTCTTTCAGGCGCGTTTCTGGCTGGATTCAAGGATTTAGTTACACCTTTTAGATCAGTAAATGAACCTGGCAGATTATTTGCAAGATGTTGCAAATTAATGATCTTCCGAACTTGAAGTTCGGTCTCTTGGGTACGTGGATCAGAGGATGAAATGGCATGAGCATTCCAATCAATTTCCGGGCATTCTTTCTGGTACTTGAAATCTCCCCCTAATGCCGGAAAATGTTCCTCGTTAAATATACAATCAGCGTGACGGGCTGTGAACAGATCCCCAGTTAGGGGTTCCAGGTACTTGATAATCGACGGCGATTTGTACCCCACATAGATCCCCAATTTCCTGTGTGGGCCCATAGATGTCCGCTGCGGTGGTGAGATCGGGATGTATGTAGCACATCCGAACTTACGCAGATGGGAAATACTTGGAGGATTTCCACGTATCAATTCCAGAGGGGAAGAACTGTGATATGCAGTTGGCCTCAATTGTATCAAGTCAGCAGCGTGTAAAACGGCATGACCCCAACAAGAGGTTGGCAAGTTGCAATTCGTCAACAAAGGTCTTGCAATGAGTTTAATCCTCTTAATCAATGCTTCAGCCAAACCATTTTGTGTATGGACATACGGAACAGAGTGCTGAACTTCAATCCCCAAAGCCATGCAATAATCATTGAAAGCATGTGAGGAGAATTCTGCAGCATTGTCCATTCGGATTGTCTTAATTCGACTTTCAGGATAATGGGCTTGCAACTTAATGACTTGCCTCATTATCTTGGCAAATGCATGGTTCCGTGTGGATAGAAGACACACGTGTGACCATCGTGTAGATGCGTCAATCAGAACCATGAAATACCTGAAAGGTCCAGATAATGGCTGGATGGGACCACAAATGTCTCCTTGAATACGTTCAAGGAACTGAAGTGGTTCAGCTTGTATTTTGAGATGCGAGGGCCTCAAAATTAGCTTTCCCGTGGCACAAGATGTGCACACAAAATCAGAAGATTGAGGGAATTTTGACTCAAGCAAATTATGACCAATGGAATTGCTGGTAATTTTTCTCATCATCCCGATTCCGGGATGGCCTAGGCGATCATGCCAGGTTTGGAATGCATTAACATTCTGAAAAATTACTTTATATGCAACATGTTCTACGGGTTTGATGTACGTATAGTACAAACCGGACGATAGAGAAGGAATTTTCTCATGTACCTTTTTGCCATATCCGTGATCTTTGGTAAAGAGTAGATACTCCTCTTTGTTGTCTTCATGGGTTTCAATGTGAAAACCATTTTTACGGATATCTCGATAACTGATCAGGGTACATGAAGAATCGGGATACAGTAAAGCATCCTCAATTGTCACATGTGTACCACTTGGGAGGGTGAAGATGGCACGTCCAGTACCAACAATCACAGTATCGCGTCCAGCGATAGTAAGAATATCTCCATTCGTCTTTTTCAGAGTTTGGATGTATTTCATTTCCCTCAGTATGGAGTTTGTGGCACCACTGTCCACAAGGCATAATTCCTCATCCATTGGATTGTCCCCGTAGAGAACTATATAAAACAAAGAATTTTCAATAAGAAAACCTCATAATACATAGTATACAATCTTTATTATATCAAATGTGCTGATACAATACAATATAAAGACAACAACAAACTTATGTTCTTATTACAATCATCACAAATGGACATAAATGAGTAGATCACTAGGAGATTGAGGGACTAGTCGAAGTCGCCAAACACGTTGTTTGCGGTGTACTCAATCAACGTGTTCTCCATTTCAGCAGGATCCTCAGGCAGATAGGGAATCATGGCGTTGCTCGGTCCAGGAGGGACATCGTGCGAATCACCGGCTCCTTGTGCGCTATGCGGATGAAGGTTGAAGTTGGCTTCAAACCTTTTCCCCTGAGGTGCTTTGCGTCCCTGAGATTGCTGGTACAGCATAACCAGATGCTTGGGCATTGTGCACTTTTCAGTAGAATGCGTGTAGCATCCACACTTGTTGCAAAGCTTAGATTTATCAAACCTGGGCTTTGAAGTGCCTTTTCCCTTGCCTGAGTTTCTGGATCTTCTGTTCCCATTGCGCTTTCGCTTATGCTCGAAATTGGATTGTTTACCCCGAAAGGGACCATTAAACTTTTGCCTATTCCCGATATTCATATGAACTTCAGGTAAAGGTTGTGCCCCAACTGGGCGCTGAGAGCCATTCTTAGCAAGTAGCTCATCATGCTTTTCAGCCTGAAGTAACATGTGAATAAGCTCGGAATAGACAGTGAAGTTACGAGCACGGTATTGTTGTTGGAGGATCCTATCTGAAGGGAGCATAGTAGACAGAGTCTTTTCTATCTTCTCCCCCTCAGTAGGTTCCTTCTCACAAAAGCGCAGTTTGGAACATATCTTATGAACAGCATGATTGTACTCACCGATGGATTTGAAATCCTGGAGACGGAGATGAGTTCAATCATGGAGTGCTTCTGGCAGGACTACTGCCTTCTGCTGTTCATACCTCGTTTTGAGGGCCAGAAACAGAGTACTAGGAGATTCCTCCTGTAAATACTCAGACTTGAGATCTGGATGAATATGATGCCTTATGGTGAATAAAGCAGCATAGTTCTGCTGTTCTGTCAGCGGTGTGGCTCCGGTCGGAAGAGGAGTCTCAGGGGGCTGGATTGCACGCGCAATCCCACGGGACGCAAGACTGATCTTGATGTCCATAGCCCATGTAGGATAGTTGTGGACATTGAGGGCAAGCTCCTCAAACTCTTTGGCAGTCATCTTTGCCTACATGAGGAACCAGAGATAATTAATTTACATTTGGTAAATTAAAAACCATCATGGTTTTGTAATGAGGACGCAAAAATTTGATGCTCAAGTGAAAACTTGAAAAATTCTCAACCTCAATTGTGTAAACATAACACATTGAAGATCACTTAGATCTCTCAATAATAGGCCGCATCGCCATTACCTTGTGTATGCTACAATTCATATATAATGAGGGAGAAATATTCAAAAATTTGCAAGTTTGGTATGCGAGAGAAGATGATCTCGATCGCAAAGGCATGTTCAAGAGAATTTGATATGTGGTAAACACATGGAACATGTCTTTCTTCCCGAATGAAATTCGGTACTTTATTTATATGCAATCCATTACATAATATAAACACACCCACTAATAATTACACAAGTCCTAATATAGAGTCAATCTAAAGACAGGACTAAAGTGTAATTAGTAGTTAATCTAAGTACTAAACAGTACTAAAAATAGTCTAAAAACTGTACTAATACAATAATTAGTACTAATGTTAATCAAACAGAAAAAAATAAATAAAAAAACGGCCACAAGGGCCAGCCCGTGGCTATCCAGCCGCATGGGCTTGTTTTGCTTGACCTGCATGAGGCCCAGCCAATGCACGGCGTATAAGGAGGCTAGTGCGGAGCGGTTACGGATAAGATCCCCAACCCGCACCGCTACCTCCACTGCTCGTCTTCTCAAGGCCAGCCACCGCCGGCGGATGGAACGAGGCCAGCGCCGAGGCCGAGGCTCGCCGGAGCCCACGAGCCGGCGCGGCGGCCAGGCTGGCGGTCGATGGCGGCGACGGCCCGCTCGAAGAGGCGGCCGAAGCTCCGCTCGGCGCGGATGCTAGAGCCGGCGGCGGTTTCCGTCTGCGGCGAGGCGAGCCCGTTGGAGGAGCCGATCCCGGCCTCGAAGCGGATGACGCCGGAGGCGCCGGTCGGGGCGGAGACGAAGGCGAGCGCCTCCTCCGCGGTCACCTCAGTGCGCATCGGCACGGGTGAGTAGCCGGGAGGGCGGCGACTTGGGCCAGCGTCCTCGGCAGTGGGCGTCGGCGTGTGTGGAGGCAGCCAGCACGCCGGTGGAGGAGGGGGCGGAGGCGGGCCCTCGTGCAGCATGGGTGCGGCCGGGCCGGCGAGCAGCCTCGGGTCAAAGCCGACGAGGGGATGCGCAGCGCCCTCTGTGGCGCACTGGCCGTCCGCGGTGTGTCCAAGGGCGTGGTAACCGCCCCGGGCGGCGCCCACGCCGCGCCCGGCGACGCCCAGGCCGCGTCCAGCGGCGCCCACGCCACGCCCGGCGAGGCCCAGGCCGCGTCCAGCGGCGCCCACGCCGTGCCCGGCGACGCCCAGGCCGCGTCCAGCGGCGTATCGACGGCGACGGGCAAGGAGACGATCACGGCGGTTGTCCTCACTGATGAGGCGTAGGAAGAAGGAAGTGAGCGGCGACATCTCACCGACGGCGAGTCCCCTTCCTCCCTTCCTTTCTCCCTTCGCTCTTGCTTCTCGCTGGTAGTTTCTACGTGCTGATAACGTGTTTGAATCGAATGAACGAATGCCTCTCGTCGATGGTTACAGGGAGGATTTATACCCTCTGGAGAGACACGATGGTTTGAAGTGTTGCATCGGTTCCAGAGGGCGCGAGGGAAGAGACGGCGTGCCGCTGGACACAGGCGTCCGAAGCGGGCTCAACTGCCAATTCTACGGTCGAGGGGAGATTTCCTTTTAATCTTAACAAGTAAATCCACCGGCGGACGTTTTGGTTCGCTTTTTTTTTGAGGCATGTATTTTGGTTCGCTGGGGCTGGGGCTGTGGCCCTTCAAAGAACGATCTAGCTGGCCCATGTAGTAGAAAACCAGCTGTGTAACTCAACTTCCTGTATAATTATTTTCCATTTCTTTAAACGAGCCTATTTATTTTTCTAAACGACAAATAAAATGCCGTCCTCCCCACAATAAAAAATGGCATCTCTCTGTAATAAAAGATATCATGCTATTAATAAAAATTCCATGCTCTTAGTAATAAAACTGCCATGCCGTTAAAAACTAAAGGATAATAAAATTGGCATCCTCTTAATAACAAAATGCCACCCTCTCCATAATAAAAATGCCATCCTACTAATAAAATACCATGCTCTTAGTAATAAAAATGGCATGCCATTAAAATAAAAAATGTCACACTCTCAATATTAATAATGCCATCCTCTTAGTAACAAACATGTCATCCTCTTAAAGATAAAAAATGCCATGTTATTAACAATAAAAATGGCATGCTATAAATAATAAAACATACATGTGAGGAGGAAGCGGCTATTCTGCACCCGGGCTCATCTATACCCGAGTGTGAACAATAAAATAAAATTAATAGCAAAAAAAAAATCCAATTTTTTTGTGGTGTAAGATGTTCAAATGTGTGAGGGTCGTGCAAAATTTTAGCTTCTTTCGACACTCGAGGAGCATGTGGAAAAAAAGACAAAATTTTGGTCTCTGAGAAACTTTTGAAATCAACGTTGTTCACTCTCGATTTTATCATTTTTTTTCTATGAGCTCCTCAAATGTCCGACAAACTAAAACTTTGCATGGACACCACACATTTGAGCATCTTGCACCACAAAGAAAGGAGTTTTTGAATTTGTTTTACTATTTTTTAGATTTTACTATTCATTGGGTGTAGATGATCCTAGACATCGATTTGAATTTGCGCAGTCCGCTAAGTCACCTTTCGTGGCGGTGCCTTGACATACCACTTCTGCTCCTCGAGCCACAACATTACGTGACCCAGCTGTTCGCAACCTGAGTTGCAAAGGAGAACTGCTCGCAGATCATGGGTGCCAACCGTCCTCTGCAATTATCTTGCTGCCCAAGTCAGGATCACCTACCCAGCCATGAAAAATTGCAACTCTACCGCCTAGAGCTGTCGTGATATCGCTTCTCGAAGCTGTTGCCTCGACGCACATCAACCACCCGGAGCAGCTGCCCCAACACCCACTGACCCTGATGTAGAAGGACTCAGAATGGTGGTCAAAATAGCTCTCCAAAGTAGACTTGGGCATCACTTGGGTCTTACGTGCGAAGAAGACGCCTGCTAATGCCATCGGCGGCGGCTCTGAACAAAGTCAGTATAATGCTTTCACCCGAAGCTCATCCCTCCACCACACCAAAAGTGTTTGGGCCCTCGGAGTTGTGCACATTGCACATTGATCTTCCGTCATCAACCACCAAGCACCACTATGTAAGAACCCTCATCAACAGGGGCGGGCCTAGGATTTAAAGACTGTGTATTCAAAATTTCAAAACACTTTTCTGAAGGCTATATCCTTATTTTTGACGATTATAGCGGATTGTAGCACTATATTCCGTTTCCGTATATATATGCAATGTAATCATATACCGAAATAAAAAGCTAATTAGCGAGATTAACTCACCCTCGTATAGCTGTACTGTTTATGAGGAAAAAATGAAGATTTTTGTACGCAGGACGTCCTCTCGGATTATCGGACACAGCACGCCGGGTGCCTGAACTGTGCAGCCGCGCCGCTGGCCGTGTGCCCCTACCTGCTGCAACCGCCGTGCCCTCCTGCGGCGTGATCAATCCTATCTTGTTTGGCGGCCGCATGCGAGATTGGAGTTTGGGGAGGCGAGCGATGCGTCGGTTCGTGGTGGATCACTTCTGAGTGCCTTTATGCGCCAGCGATCAGGTCATCATGGGTGGGCTGTAGCCTAACTGCCTCACCTATCTAGTCACGTATTGGGCTTGGGCCATAGGTGCGGGGAGGGAGAAAACCAAAGAGGTGGGTTGTTCTAGTACTGGGCTGAATTCGTCCCCGCGTGCGAACTTCTGTTAGTGTACCTTTTTTTGTACACACACTAGTAGAAAAAGGGTCAAATGTAGAGCTTATTAGTCCCGGTTTGTAACTGAACCGACACTAATGCGACCATTAGTGCCGGTTCCAGAGGCTAGGCTGGCGACGATAATTAGTACTGGTTCGTGATGAACATTTAGTACCTGTTCGTGGCACGAACCGGTACTAAAGAGGCTGTGACAGGCTGTGGTTAGGCTGGGGCCCCACCAGCACCTTTAGTACCGGTTCGTGCCACGAACCGGTAGAAAAGGATTCTAATCAATTCATTCTGCAGCGCTTTTTTAGTCCCATCTCGCTCGTCTAACACAGTTTTTACCACCTTAAATATGTTATTGCTCAAACTATCACAACCACTTGGTCTTTATTGAACTCTATGCGTAGGATTTGTGGTTGCAATAGGAGTCCTCGCCAGTTCCTAAACCGGTGAGGACTCCTATTAACAATTTAAATTCTACACAAAAAGATCAATGATCATCAATGAATTTTTAACATCATTTGTTATTTTTCATGCATTTACTTAATTTGTTTAGAGCTAAATGACCCTGAAATTGGAAAACACTTCAAATGAACTCTGAAAAGGTTGAAAGTTGGCATGGTATCATCATTTCACCCACATAGCATGTACAAAAAAGTAGAGAGGGTTACGACAAAAATTGGATGCACTTAGTGTACAAAATGGACAATCTCTTTCGAAGTATCAGGGTTTCAAACGAAAACTCATATGTCACAAATGCATTTCATTTTTTTGAACTTATTTGAACTCCAGACTTTTTGTGTGTTCAAAATGCACTGTTCAAATCCACATCATTAATTATCATCCATTTATGAATTCATTTGTTATTTTTCATTCATTTACTGTTTTTAGAGCTAAATGACCCTGAAATTGGAAAACACTTCCAATGAACTCTGAAAAGGTTGAAAGTTGGCATGGTATCATCATTTTACCCACATAGCATGTGCAACAAAGTAGAGAGGGTTACGGCAAAAACTGGATGCACTTCGTGTGCAAAATGGACAATCTCTTTCGAAGTATAAGGGTTTCGAACGAAAACTCATCTGTTACAACAAGGCATTTCATTTTTTAACATATTTGAACTCCACACTTTTTGTGTGTTCAGAATGCAGCATTCAAATCCACATCATTAATTATCAAACCTTTCCGAATTCATTTGGTATCTTTCATGCATTTACTTATTTTTTTAGAGCTAAATGACCCTGAAATTGAAAAACACTTCAAATGAACTCTGAAAAGTTTGAAAGTTGGCATGGTATCATCATTTCACCCACATAGCATGTGCAAAAAAGTAGAGAGGGTTACGGTAAAAACTGGATGCACTTCGTGTACAAAATGAACAATCTCTTTCGAAGTATCAGGGTTTGAGACGAAACTCATACGTTACAAAGGCATTTCATTTTTTTGAACTTATTTGAACTCCAGACTTTTTGTGTGTTCAAAGTGCACTGTTCAAATCCACATCATTAATTATCATCCATTTATGAATTCATTTGTTATTTTTTCATTCATTTACTAATTTTTTGAGCTAAATGACCCTGAAATTAGAAAACACTTCAAATGAACTCTGAAAAGGTTGAAAGTTGGCATGGTATCATCATTTCACCCACACAGTATGTGCAAAAAAGTAGAGAGGGTTACAGCAAAAATTGGATGCACTTCGTGTACAAAATGGACAATCTATTTCGAAGTATCAGGGTTTCGAACGAAAACTCATCTGTTACAACAAAGCATTTCATTTTTTTAACATATTTGAACTCCAGACTTTTTGTGTGTTCAGAATGCACCATTCAAATCCACATCATCAATTATCAACCCTTTTCTGAATTCATTTGGTATTTTTCATGCATTTACTTATTTTTTTTAGAGCTAAATGACCCTGAAATTGAAAAACACTTCAAATGAACTCCGAAAGGTTATAAGTTGGCATGATATCATCATTTCACCGACATAGCATGTGCAAACAAGTAGAGAGAGTTATGGCAAAAACTGGATGCACTTCGTGTACAAAATGAAAAATCTCTTTCAAAGTATAAGGGTTTCAGACGAGAACTCATATGTTACAAAGGCATTTCATTTTTTTGTACTTATTTGAACTTCAGACTTTTTATGTGTTCAAAATGCACCATTCAAATCCACATCATCAATTATCATCAATTATGAATTCATTTGTTATTTTTCATTAATTCACTGATTTTTTTAGAGCTAAATAACCCTGAAATTGGAAAACACTTGAAATGAACTCTGAAAGGTTATAAGTTGGTGCGCGCGCGCACACACACACACATTTTTTTTTACTTATTTTCTGCTTTCTGTTTTTTAGATTAATGTCAAAGTATAGATATATAGAAATATTTTCTGTTTTTTAGATTAATGTCAAAGTATAGATATCTAATATGTCAAATGTTAGATGAATAGCTATATAGAAATGTTAGATGAAATAGTTTTCTTTATAGTTTTAGTTATAGAAATGTTAGATAAATTCTAGATATAGAAATGTTAGTTAGATATAAAATGAAATACCATATAAAAAAATTATTTGTGCGTTACCCAGTGGGCCTGTAAGGCCTTGAGCCTGAATTTGCAGGCCCATAAGGACCCGGCAGGCTCACAGGACAGCGCGACAAAGTTAGGCCCAGAAGCCTGCATTAGAGAGGAGCTCGAAGGAGCAGCCGCGGCGGGGTTTATAAACCAGTGAGGCTGCCCTTCGCTCGGCGAGGTGGGACTAAACTTGCTGCACAGTACTAAAGGGTGGCCTTTAGTACCGGTTGGAGCCACCAACCGGGACTAAAGCCTTCAGTTCCCGCCGCGTCGCCTGGCCAAAATTGACCTTTAGTACCGGTTGGTGGCTCCAACCGGTACTAAAGGCCTCTCCTATATAAACCGCACTGGCCAAAATTTTAGTTTCTTCTCCCTCAATCTCGCTCCTCTCGACGTCGCCGCCGCCCCGCACGCGCGCCGTCCCCCGCGCCCGTCGCCGTCGCCGGCTCGTCCCGCGCCGTCGTCGTCGCCGTCCACGTCGCCGTCGCCGTCGCCGTCGCAGCCCCTGTCGCCATCACCCCCCGAGCCGTCCCCGTGGTCGCCACGCGTGGTCTGCTCTCGCCGCCGTCGATCGTAGTCGTCGCCGCCGCCGCCGATCGTCGCCGCGCTCTGAGCCCCCTGCCACCCCCCGTACACACACACATTATAATTAGATTTTAGTTTTTTTTATATTTTTTAGTTATACAAATGTTAGATGAATTTAAAAAATGTTACTTAGTTATATAAATGTTAGATGAATTTTCTGTTTTTACAGTTTTTTTTATAGTTTTAGTGATAGAATGTAGTTATTTAGTAATAACTAGTTTATTTTTAGTAAGAACTAGTTCATTTTTATTATAGTAAGTGCTTATTGGTTGAACTAGTTAGTTGAATTAATAGAGAACTAGTTGAATTAATAGAACTAGTTTATTCTTTTAGTTCAAACAATATTCCCGCATCGACGTCGACGATGCCTATCCCGCATCCTCGTCGTCGACTCAGCGGAGGCCTGCTTGATCAGAGGGGTCGTGTTCGGGACTGGGCTTCGTCGGGTTGGTACTGGGAGGTGCTTCCTTCCGGGGGGCGCAGCTTGGTGAGGAGCCAGCCCGTTGTTGACCCCGAACCTTCTCTGGTGGCGGGCGCGTGGGCCAGTGACTGTGTGGAGGCTTGAGGACCCCACGGAGGTTGTACGTCACTGTGTCAGCGAGGAGGACGAGCACGTCCTTCGCTACATGGTTGCGTTGGAGGGCAGATTCGACAATACCTGGCAGGTTCTTTAGGGATCTCACTAGAGCTATGATCCTGTGATGGTTCCTTCTCTTTGTGTGTCCACCGCCCGCGCCGATACCCGTCGTTCGCTAGGGTTTTAGCTGTATTAATTAGTGATGTTATATGTATGATACTATTCGAGATGTATTAGTGATAATATTCGATGATGTACGGGCTCAAGAGATGATTTAATTAGTTTTGCCTATTAGTGGTTTTAGCTGTATTAATTAATTGAACTAGTTGATTGAATTAATTGAACTAGTAAGTGTTTATTAACCTATGTTTCACCTATGAACATAGGAAATGTCCTTTGACGACGAAAACAATTTTGTTATGTGTGAACACGTCGAAGACCAGCGCGGTCTGTGCGAACGAAATTTCTTAGTTTATGATAGGCGCTTCAGCATCAAGCTGGATGAGACCTTCGAAGTGGATACAGTAAGTCACAACGACAAGTCTTTTTTCGTAATTTTAAATTTTCACTATTTGCTTCAACTTATAATTTTAAATTTTCACTATTGTACTAGCGTATCCCCTGCCATGCAAGAATTTTTGTCTTGGATAAGATAGGTTTCAGTCCTAACAAAACTATGGAGGTAAAGAGAGTTTATTTGAAGACCGAGCATGGTTATACCTTCGACGTTAAATTATACAATGCAGACACGTACACCTATTTTGAATGCAAAACTTGGCAAGCACTATGCAAGGCTTATGCATTTGAGCCTGATATGCTTATCACCTTTGATATTTGTTCAGAAGATGATATTGAAGGTAATAGAGACATTTGGGTCAATGTGCAGACGTTTCCAGTTCTACCATTATGTGAGTTTCTCAACCATATTTATGTCTTCGATATTGTATTCATAAATAGCTGACAACTAATTTATATTGACAGCTTATTTCCATTCAAGCAAACATGTCCAACCCTTGGTAGACAGGACCGTCCACTGTCCCGGGGATGAACTAAACTGCGAGGAGATAAGTCATTATGTTTCATGGCTTGAAGATCTTGATGCTGTCAAGAAATATTATTTTACTGAATTTGAAAATCTTAATACTCAAAACCTGCGATCAATAGTGCTCGTATTGAACTACGGTCACATCTATTTATGCAAGATGGTAATATTTTTACTATTTGTCCTCAGTGCATCTTTTGCATACATTATTTTTCAAGCTAAACTTCATTGCTAAGTATGTTACTATATGATGTTCTTTAACATGGACTCCCGATGACAGTTGTGCCTCAGTGGATCGGTAATAAAGGTCGCATGTCAATTGTTAGCTTACGGCCAAGTCATCCTACATTGCACATGAGTGCATTCATGATTTCTGGCACCGAACAATGCTTAATAGTGAAAGATGTGAACGATCACAAAGAAGTACTAGGGGGCATCAATGAGAAGCGCAACCCACGATTGGGAGACATGTTCATCTGTATGCTCCAATACGATGAATCAGGAGAGCTACACATGTTCTATGCTATTTTACCTGAGGGAGATCAACATGAGTGATTAGCTAGTTCATGCTCTTAGTACTTGTCCTCTCATGTCCGTGTTCTTCGTCCTGAACTTAATCTCAAAGTGATTTCCTTTGGGGTCTCATGAACGCTTATAATCTCATGACCATGTTGAACTCGATGATATCTTTGCTTCTGGTACAAGTGAATGTTTTTTCTTTAAGCTAGAGTTGGCGGTGATTAGATAGCGGTAATGACTATGATGATTAAATAGTGGTAATGACTACTATGATGATCATTAGCTAGCTATATAGTACTGTTGTTGGCGATGATATGATGCAGGAGTTTTTATATTAATATGACGATGAGTTATTATATCATTTATGAAAGAAACCGCATATTATAATGAGTTGTTAAAT
Source organism: Secale cereale (assembly GCA_902687465.1). Taxonomy (NCBI): domain Eukaryota; kingdom Viridiplantae; phylum Streptophyta; class Magnoliopsida; order Poales; family Poaceae; genus Secale; species Secale cereale. The sequence goes on from LR738709.1 coordinate 362,102,829, forward strand.
CCCTAGGAGTATCGCGGATTAGCTACTTTGAAGTGGATATGGATCGTCCTAAGTGATCAAGTAGATTACTTGATCACTTAGGATGATCCATATCCACTTCAAACTAGCTAATCCGCGGTACTTTCACATAGTGATTTAACAACTCATTATAATATAAAAACAATCTCTAAATTAAATTGATAACACAAAATTAAAGGAAAAATAAAAAATAAAACCAAAACGCCCCAAACCTTTAGTGCCAGTTGGTGTTACCAACCGGTACCAAAGGTATCCCCGCCCCCGGCGCTGGCTCGTGCCACATGGTGGCCCTTTAGTGGCGGTTCGTGTTGAACCGGTACGAAAGGGGCGACCTTTAGTCCCCACCCTTTAGTGCCGGTTACAGAACCGGCACTAAAGGCCCCTATGAACCGGCGGTAAAGCCCAGTTCTGCACTTGTGACATGTACGTATTATACACCATATATACCTAGTCTTTTGTCCCAAAAATGGGTATTCAACTGAACACCCTTGAATTGAACTGGGCCTGCCCCTGCTCACCAACACCTCTTGCAATGAAGTGAAGCAACACACTGTACCGGACCAGATCGCGCTGGATCCACATAGTCGGGCCACCTCTCTGGTCCGCTGCCCGACACCCTCACCCTAGAACACCAACCATGGCCTCGGCGCCACAATAGGCAACATGAGCAAATCTACCAGAATCTCTATTGCTCCCTGTCTCCATGTTGGATGTAGACTACCGACGAACCCGCAGGAACCCGCACACGACATTGATGCCTCATCCAGCAGTAACTCCGCCAGGACGAGACTTGCCTGCTCCCCACGCGTGCGCCCATCCGTGCTTCCGTGCACGTGGCTTGATTTGATTGGAACAAAATAAGGTCCGACCCCATCTCCTTAAAATCAGGGGGGAGATGATTAGATTAGAAAAGAAAAAGAAAAAAAGACAGCCGTAGGATGAAGTGGGAGCACAGATGGGAGCATGGGGAGGGAGCAGGCAAGCCGGATCCCGTCCTCCACCATCGTTGCAGCCCGTGGTGACCGACCTCCACGCCGCAACCACCACATACCTCAACCAAGCAAACCTGGCGCCAACCCGAGCATACCCCCACCGCAGCCGGCCGCCAGCGGGCTTTGCCAAGTGACGTGCGCCTACTGCCAAGCGCCCTTCCTATTTATTGCAATTGTGCACAAACTAATAAATAAACAAGAAATAAAAATGCAAAGAACGTCGTTCATGATCCCATTTGTGATAAAAGGTGAACAAACACTATTGGAATCTGGGTTTTTGCCATCAACCAGCTCTTTGCCATCTGCCAGCTGATGGCAAAGAACTTCTTTGCCATCTGCTTATAAAAAACAGATGGCAAAGAACTGACAGATGGCAAAGAACATGGTTGCCATCAGTCAATTTTTTGCCATCTGCCAGCAGATGGCAAACAATCTTTGCCATTTGCCAGCAGATGGCAAAGAGGTAGCCAACTCCTGTTGCCGTTAAGTGGCTGACGGCGTACCAGCCCCACCTCTTTGCCATCTGCCAGCAGATGGCAAAGAATCTTTGCCAATCTTTGCCATCTGCTGGCAGATGGCAAAGAGATGGTTTTTTTTTCAGGACGACCCCGCAGGAAATCCTATCCCTACCCACCCCGCAGGCCAGAGCCCGAGCTCTGTTCCCCCGTGATTCATTCTCCTCCCTCGTCTGCCTACTGCCGCCGCCGCCACCACCCTCCCCGCACTCACGCACGCGTACACCCATCTTGCTCGCCCCAGCCCACGAATCCTAGACGCCACGAAGATGTAGCATCTCCGCCGCATCGCCCAATTCTTGCTCGCCTCAGCTCCCAGGGATGGAGCAGGACGGCGCCACCCGTCCCCTCGCACCGTGCCCAGGACGGCGGCGCCGTGGACGGCTGGGCGCACGACGACACGGAGCCCCCCTGCCTTACAGCGCCCTGGTAGAGTGTCTCGAGGCCGCATATCCTCCTCTTTGTCGGCGCTTCTGCGGCCACGTCTCTGCTGCCGCCTCCGCGTGCGCGACCCTCAACTATGACGGTGCGTGCCCTTCAACCCTCTGTCGGGAATCGATTGATTGTAAAATTGTCATTTGTTTCTGATCTGAGCGTCCATGGATGGTAGCAGCGCTGGGGAGGAGGCCTGTGACGACCTTGACGCCTGCTCCGTCGACCACAACTACTGCGTCTGCAAGAAATGTACTAAACCAACCACTCATCCCCCCTCGGTTGAGGTGGATTTTGAAGGGGATTGGCATGGATTGAGGTGGATTTAATCCTCTACAAGTTAAAATCCCCTTCAATCCTCTTCAATCCCTTTGGGAGGAGGATTAACCGAATAAGGCATCAGGAATCAGAAACAACCATACATGCTGCCATGAACAACTCATACATTACATTGCTTGTTAGGACAAGCGAATTCACATGGTAGGAACTGTTAATAAGATGAGCAGCCAATGAAGTGGCTAGAGAATTTCAGAATCCAGAGTGTTGCTGCTATAGATCTACTCTGCTCCGCCATTTGGTAATTAAATGGCAATGCAGCAGTTGTGTGGTTCACGGTTTATGCAGCAGCTAGCCATTCTTCTACCGATCTGTTGCTCGGTGATCAATTGTGTGTGGTTGGTTAATTTACTGGGTAAATTGCGCAACTCAGTAGCATGCACACCTGAATGCGCTTGGGATGACCGCAAAAGTCACATGTTCAGCCAGTCATTCCCTTCCAAGCCTATGGCTATGCTATCCAGTGTTTTCCTTATAATTTCCACATGTTATGTGCAGCCGCTTGGATTGGGGATATGTACTTCGGTTTGGGTTTAGAGGGGCAATCTTTGAGCATTTGTATCAAGTATCGAGGATCTCAAGTTCACATCGATCGCACTATGATCAAGTGCATTCCGGTGCTATATAGCTGCAGAAGCAATCGCTGTAAGTGTGACGTCTCTTTTGATCATGCTTTGTTTATTTTTCAATCATTAATATTTCCATTGCTTTTCTTGTTGCATAATTGCTCTAATCTTCAGAAATTTTCCGTTGTTGATAAAAATTGCTAGTATATGCAGTTGTGATCATGAAGTTGTATTGGGCAGAATAGGGAAAGGTCATTTGATTAATGGAATAGATGATGCCTTAACTCTGTTCAAGACAGGTCTCAGCTGTGATCATGAAATTATATTGGGCAGAATAGGGAAAGGTCATTTGATTAATCTAATAGTTGATGCCTTAACTCTGCTCAAGATAGGTCTCAGCCGTGATCATGAAATTGTATTGGACAGAATAGGGAAAGGGTCTTTTGATTAATGGAATAGATGATGCCTAACTCTGTTCAAGATAGGTCTCAGCTGTGATAATGAAATTGTACTGAGCAAAAGAAGGAAAATGTTATTTGTTTAATGGAATAGATTATGTCCTCATGACAGGTCTCAGCTCCAATATTAAAAATCAATGCACCTGAATTGCGACACATTTTTTCTCATTTGGAACTGCGGTTATAAGGTGTTTAATCTGAAAGCTACGCTTTCATGAGATCATCAGGTATGGAAATGCTTGACCATTTCTGTAAATTACATAGTACAACCTATCTTCCTGCCTACTAGATGAAAGAGGGCTTTTATTTACTTAACATGGTTGCCTTATTAACAAAGTCATGGTTTCTGTCAGTTATTTTTTATTACACTACCTAAGGAACAACTCATCTTCCTACCTACCAGATATACTACTGTTTGATTGCGTTGCTCCCTGCTTAAGAAGCTCCACCGTTCTTCTATATGATCCTAAAAAAATTGAGTTCTAATTTTGTGGAAAGACATGCACAGTGCTGATGTTTGGAGGGTCGGTGTTCATTTCTAGTGGTAAATAATCTCAGATTTCTATGTGAACTATAATCCCCATCTAGATAATCCCTCTCGATATAGCTCCCTTCATTTGCACGGCACAATCTAGCTAGCATACAACGGTTCTGATTTGGATTATGGGTGTTTCTCCAAAAACTAAGATTATATGCCTGAGAACAAATAAATAACATTATAAACTTGCCTCAAAGCCTATGGGATGACTGAAGCTTGATAAATAGTTTCATACACACTATGGTCTTGTAACAGTAGAAATAACCTTTGAGGGAAAGAGAACCATAAGTATAGGTCACTGCATAGTAGAAGGCCTGTAGTCGTGTTCATATGCACTAGTCTCTATATAGAAGCCGACAAAAACAGAGGCATCCTAAATTTGGTTTTCTGTTCTTTCTCGTCAGTTAAGAACAAAACATTAACTCTTGGATTATCGGTAGGGGAATATGCCTTATTAGCATACACTTATGGTGGTTATTATTGCTCGACGTTGTGAGGGCAAAGAATATCACATTTTTTCTTAGGAAAGGGTTGTGGCAAACTTTTCATAAGCGCACCTTGTTATAAGAAATGGAAGTATAGATAATTAGATCAGCTGCATATTTCCTTTGTTATATATGTAATCCAGAAGTGCAGGTTCGTGAACTGAAAAAATGGTGGCTCCATGCAGGATTTTGACCTCCATACGAAATCTGCAAGGGTAACAACAACAAAGGAAACTGGTGTAAGATTGAGTACTAAGACTCGAAGATGAGCTACCATCAAGATTATGTCTCGACAATCAAGTATAGTGTGAGCACTTATTTTTCTTTTATACATCAATTAAAATTATGAATTAACTACAAAGTGATCAACAATTCAACATATTTGTCTTAGATACTAAGAAAACTTAGTAATGTCATGTGCCGTATAACTTTGTCTCATCCAGTTAATCAGAGCACAAAGAGTGAATATCAAATTGGCTAACTTGAATTATCTGGAACTTTCACCATACCATGTGTACAGTATCCATTAAAATCTGAAATTGGCTCAATAGTGGCCTTCCCTACTGTTTTTCATCACTTAAAAAAACACAAACTTAAGACTGCAATGCAATATGGGTGCATGCCATTTTTATGATCCCCGAGTAACTGAGAAAAAATAAGTTCATATATAGTTCCGTTGAGTAAACTAAGAAGGGTAAAGTTGCAAAGAAGAAACACAACGATCAACAGTAGTTATCTCTTTATTTTTGAATTAAACTAAAGTTGCCATGGTAGCGATATTTTAGAAAAATCTGATTTTGTAGCAGGGCGCTAAGTTTGACTTAACCTGCAAAAAGTTAAATCAGATTGTAGCGCGAACATAGAGGTAAATATTCTGATGGCAAGCAGTTATGAATGTTTCTAGAATAAGTATATTTGATAAACTTACACACTTTACTGGCTTGATTGATCTAAAAAATTATGGTTATGCACCCACATTATATATCTATAAAGTTGGTACTACATATAAATTCGAGAAGTGATATAAACAAAGCAGTACGTAAACATGCAAAAAATGTCAGAAGAATATCATATTAGTTTCACAATCACAGTTATGCAAGAGAATACAGAAATAAAGTGTACTATTGCTTGAATCTCGAAATAACGCATGATCCATATTAAGTTAATTACCAATATGGTGTCACTCACATAGTACTTCAGATAATATTCCTCCAAACCTGATGAAAGTTCTTTTACGGTTGAGATTTTTGTTAAAAGGAAATACAAATTCAATATTTTTGCAATATAACTGGTGTTGGCTGTTATGCATGATTTTGCCATGTGGTTATGCTCTACTCCTTGTTCATTATATAACTTTGATTTGTTCCTTGGATTAGGAGTTCAAATACATTACTTGGTTTCTTCATGCAAGATTTTCGGTTACTGTTGGATGTTTAACCTTTTCTTGTTCTTATGCAGTAAATTATTTTCATGTGTTGTCAAAATTTCTTGTATAAAATGCTAATGAGTGTGGTTCATTTTCATTTGATCTCTTGCTCTACGCTTGCTCCATAGTCAGCTCTTTGAACTATTGTTCTTATATGTGCTACGCTGTAATGTAGGTGTCAGTTTGGTCTATCTTAAGAGCAGCAGAAGAAACCATTTGAGCTCAGGAAGATGATCTGGTTATCCTGTGAGCTAGTTGTATGCTGGATTAGGGACGAACTTTGATTCAACCTCCCTAGCATGGGACACCCGCTGTGCCTACCGAACTCCCGTCAAGGTATTTTTACCTTATGTGCTCCTGCTGGTACCTAGAATTTTCTTAATGTGCAAATTCCATCATACCTTGGCTTCGTGTGGATTGTTCCATTTTATATCAGACTGGGCAGTTCATACTAGCATGACTCCTTGAATAATGAATCTGATGGTGTGGTTGAACTCCGTGAGAGCAGGCTAGCTAAAATATAAGACACAGAAGTATATAAACTGCTTAGGTCCTGAATGACTTCATATGCTTAGCTAGCTTCAAAATGACATAATAACCTTACTTACCTTCAAAATGACCTATTTAACCTAGGCTAGCTCTAAAATGACCTATACTTAGCATTTTTTCCTCCTAAATAACTCAATATGCTTAGCTAGCTCAAAAATGACAAAATAACCTTGATTAGCTCCAAAATGACTTATTTAACCAAGGATAGCTCTAAAATGACCTATACTTAGCATTTTTCCTCCAAAAGGACTTAATATACTTAGCTAGCTTAAAAATGACCTATTTAACCTAGGATAGCTCTAAAATGACCTATACTTATCATCTTTTCCTCCAAAATCACTTAATATGCTTAACTGGCTCTAAAATGACATAATATGCTTAAGAAATGTCATATTTTAGCTCCTAAATGACTTCATATGCTTAGCTACCTCCAAAATGACATAATGACCTTACTTAGCTCCAAAATGACCTATTTTACAGATATAAGTTGCATCATAATAATCTTCACATTTTAGTTACATCATAATAATCTTCTTCTTCTAGTCTTCTTCTTCTAACTTTCTTCTTTCCCATTTTACAGATTTGCTTAAGATCACGGAAGCTTGGGTTGATGGAGTGCTTGTATTAAGTTTTTGTTTTGACCTTGTGAAACTTGCTGCCTATGGATGAAACTGTGTAATATTGATGAAACTATGTATATGTACGGATGAAACTTGCTACTATTGGTAACATGTGTTGGATATATATATGTGTTCATGACTATTGGTAATATGTGTTGAATATGCTATATTGGTCATATAAATATATTTGTGTTTGATTTTCTGTGAAAATGAATTGATATAAGAAAAAAAAATTAAACGGGGCAATATAGACACTTTGCCATCTGCTGACAGATGGCAAAGAGCTTTGCCATCAGCTGGCAGATGGCAAAGAAACCACGTGTCATCCAAAGAAAAAATTTGGACTGGCCTATTTGGGCTCTTTGCCATCTACCAGCAGATGGCAAAGCTCTTTGCCATCAGCTGGCAGATGGCAAAGTATGCAGCATTTGCCATCTGCTGGCAGATGGCAAAGAGCCTGCAGCCTTTGCCATCAGCCAGCAGATGGCAAAGAGCTTGCATCCTTTGCCATCTGCTGGCAGATGGCAAAGAGCGCGCAGCCTTTGCCATCTACTGGCTGATGGCAAAGTATGCCGTTATCCTTCTAACGGGGCTAACCCCGTTAAGAGGCTTTGCCATCTGCCAGCTGATGGCAAAGGCACAGGGTCTTTGCCATCAGCCAGCAGATGGCAAAGAAGCCTTTGCCCATTGGAATTCAGACAAACTGTTTGCCATCTGCTGGCTAATGGCAAAGCCTTTGCCATTCACCGACCATGCCTTTGCCATCTGCCATGGCAGATGGCAAAGTGCCAGATTCCAGTAGTGAAACGGCATCTTTTCTCCGCAAGTGAAAAGGACACTGATAACGCCCACACATGTGGTGGGAAAGACATCCGTCCAGACGCTCTATAACATACAGACTACGCCGCGTCATCGCATGCATGCATGTGAGTATCTTTTTGTATTTTTAGTTTTTAAAATGTTTTATCTCTTAAATGAAAAATCTGATTGAAGATCCGTTTTAATCATTAAATCCACCGCGACGAGATCTTCGAAACTAGATCTCATATCAATATCTTTGGACGACTTTTCTTTTGGTTAAACGTTGTCATGTCTATTGCATATGAATTGCCATGGTGTTTACACTGAAGTTGCGATGATATGTTTTAGCTATTTTCTTCTACATTTAAAAGTAAAATTTTACATATTACATAATGGAGAATTAAGAAACTAAACTTGTCATGAACCATAAACTAAAATTGCCATGATACATGTACTTAAAATTACCATGGGTCATACAAAAAAATAAATTCATGGTCAAAGTCCTAGAATTGCCATGGCCAAAATACTAAAATTGTCATGCTCTATAAACTAGAATTGCCACATGGCAACTTTAGTTTAAGCACTAAAGCAACTACAGTGTAAACATCATGGCAACTTTTAAGCAAAAAAAATAAAATTTCGTCGATACATATCAACATGGTGTCTAATTTTGAAGATCTCGTCGAGACGGATTTAATGGTGAAAACAAATTTTTAATTAGAAGATAAAATATTTTTAAACCAAAAACCAAAAAGATCCATGCTGATGTCATCTGTTTTGACGTGGCAAAATGAATGATAATGAAGGCGTTTGAGCCATGTTGCTTTGTGCCAAACATGTGGGTGTTAACATTTGCGAGTGAAAATTCATGCTAAAAGGGATATCTAAACTGAAAAATAAAAAAAATCTTATAGGAAAAAAATCAAGCTATTTGTAAGTATATATAGCAAGATTCATAGAACATACCGTACGGATCGAACTCACTTTCTGGAAGCGAAGCAGGTATCTAATCGAGAAGACTTATTATGATGATGACCAACGTTGAAGAGTTGAGCTATGTTGGTCCGTTGTGCGTTTCGCTTCGCAAGTTTGATCAACTTGCTCAACAATCCTAGAGGAGCACGCTTGTCATTTCGACTCACCTCACCGTACAGGGAAATGATCGTCACAAACGGCGTGTGCTCGCCTTCCCCCTTCCGCTCTGGAGTCCGGCTGGCTACATAGGGTAGGCCCTCCCCAACCCCCAAATCTGGGATTCTGGGGAGACCTCAGGCCTTCTGGTTCACCACTATGGCTCTTTACCGCCTACCCCTCCTCCTCCTCCTCCTCGTCCTCATAGCCATCGTACCCATGTTCATCGCCACCGCTTCCCACAGCCAGCTCCCACCGGAGCACGCCGCCGTGCGCCGCCGCCACCACCCTTCCCCCGCCACCGCCAGCGCGGCCACCGTCCAATTCCACTCCGTCACCAGTGCCATCACCTCCATGCACCAAAACCACCCCGGGATGGATTAGAGCCCGTCACCGCTCGAAGCTGTAAGGGCATCTCTTGCCTGAGGTTTTGGTGATGATGACAATCCGTGTTTGGACTAATCGTGTGTCAATATTACTTAGGATGATAACATGTGACACAAGACGGTTAGGCTTTCCCTCTTTAAGGAAAATATCGAAGACGGAGTTTCCGATGCCTTTCTGTTTCTTTTGGTCATAGGAAATCCGTACTATTAAGAGGGAACCCACATCGGAAGGTAATTGGTGAATCAAGTCACGTACACAGATTCTTTGCACCCACCATATTGCCTTCGTTCGTGGAGAGAGAGGTCTCATTTCATCCTTCCTTATTGTAGATTTCTCCACAACGGTAGTTCCGTCCTAATGGGCGGTTGTACCGGTGGCCGGTAGTTCCGGTCAAACCACCGCCCCAAGTACCGCTCAGGGGTGATACCCTCTGTACTGGGTGCGGTGGTAGACCGGTGGTGGCCCGGAAGTACCGGTGTTCTTCTCACAAGAACGGTACTACCGGTGTTTCGAGCGGTAGTACCGCTCTGACTGCCACCACGCAGAAACTATCTGCCAGGCGGTAGTTCCGGCCCAACCACCGTCCCAACTACCGCCCCTGCTTGAAACCTTTTGGTTTCCAAGCGGTAGTTGACCGGAGGTTGGGCGGTAGTTCCGGTTTTCTCCGGAAGACCGGTACTACCGGGCAAGCCACCGGAAGTACCGCCTTAGTGGAACGGGCGCAGGTTTCTTCACTCACTGGTACTACCGGTTGGGATAGCGGAACTACCGGTCCTATGTAAATCTGCACATAACGGTTGGATTGGTGGAGACCCTATTTAAGGAGCCCCTTCTCCCACCTCCACCCTATCTCTTGCCTCTCTCTCTCCACCATTAATGCCATTGAAGCTTTCTTGCCCGATCTCTCTTCCTAGCCAACCAAACTTGTTGATTTGCTAGGGATTGAAGGAGGAGACCTAGATCTATGAAGGAAATATTCCCTAGAGGCAATAATAAAGTTGTTATTTATATTTCCTTATATCATGATAAATGTTTATTATTCATGCTAGAATTGTATTAACCGGAAACTTAGTACATGTGTGAATACATAGACAAAACAGAGTGTCCCTAGTATGCCTCTACTAGACTAGCTCATTGATCAAAGATGGTTATGTTTCCTAACCATAGACATGAGTTGTCATTTGATCAACGGGATCACATCATTAGGAGAATGATGTGATGGACTAGACCCATCCGTTAGCATAGCACTTTGATCGTTTAGTTTTACTGCTATTGCTTTCTTCATGACTTATACATGTTCCTATGACTATGAGATTATGCAACTCCCGAATACCGCAGGAACACCTTGTGTGCTATCAAACGTCACAACGTAACTGGGTGATCATAAAGATGCTCTACAGGTGTCTCCGAAAGTATTCGTGGTGTTGGCATAGATCAAGATTAGGATTTGTCACTCCGAAGTGTCGGAGAGGTATCTCTGGGCCCTCTCGGTAACACACATCATAATAAGCCTTGCAAGCAAAAGACTAATGAGTTAGTCACGAGATGATGTGTTACGGAACGAGTAAAGAGACTTGCCGGTAACGAGATTGAACTAGGTATAGAGATACCGACGATCGAATCTCGGGCAAGTAACATACCGATGACAAAAGGAACAACGTATGTTGTTATGCGGTTTGACCGATAAAGATCTTCGTAGAATATGTAGGAGCCAATATGAGCATCCAGGTTCCGCTATTGGTTATTGACCGGAGATGAGTCTCGGTCATATCTACATAGTTCTCGAACCCGTAGGGTCCGCACGCTTAACGTTTGATGACGATCGGTATTATGAGTTTTAGGAGTATTGATGTACCGAAGGTAGTTCGGAGTCCCGGATGAGATCACGGACATGACGAGGAGTCTCGGAATGTCCGAGACATAAAGATTGATATATTGGACGACTATATTCGGACACCGGAAGTGTTCCGGAAAAGTTTCGGATTTAACTGGATTGCTGGAGGGGGTTACCAGAACCCCCTACGAAAGGGGATGGTCCATAGTGGGCCTTGAGGAAAGGAGAGAGGCAGCCCATAGAGGCTGTCCGGCGCCCCACCAGGGGATCCTAGTTGGACTAGGATTGGGGGGCGCCACCTCTCCCTCCTTTTTCCTTTCCCTCTCTTCCTTCTTGGTGGACTCCTACTAGGAATAGGATTGCAATCCTATTCCTAGTAGGATTGCCCTAGCCGCACCATAGGAGGCCAGCCGGCCCTCCTCCCTTGCTCCTTTATATACGGGGGCAGGGGGGCACCCAAAGACACACAAGTTGAATTGTTCCAGCCGTGTGCGGTGCCCCCCTCCACAGAAACACACCTCGGTCATACCGTCGCAGTGCTTAGGCGAAGCCCTACGCCGGTAGATACATCATATCCATCACCACGCCGTCGTGCTGACGAAAATCTCCCGTGAAGTTCAACTGGATCAAGAGCTCGTGGGACGTCATCAAGCTGAACGTGTGCTGAACGCGGAGGTGCCGTACGTTCGGTGCTTGATCGGTTGAATCACGAAGAAGTTCGACTACATCAACCGCGTCACTTGACGCTTCCGCTTCCGGTCTACGAGGGTACGTAGACACACTCTTCCCTCTCGTTGCTATGCATCTGGTAGATAGATCTTGCGTGATCGTAGGAATATTTTAAAATACTACGTTCCCAACAATGGCATCATGAGCCAGGTCTATGCGTAGATGATATGCACGAGTAGAACACAATGAGTTGTGGGCGATACTAGTCATACTGCTTACCAGCATGTCATACTTTGCTTCGGCGGTATTGTGAGATGAAGCGGCCCGGACCGACATTACGCGTACGCTTACGCGAGACTGGTTTCACCGTTACGAGCACTCGTTGCTTAAAGGTGACTGGCGGGTGTCTGTCTCTCTCACTTTAGCTGAATCAAGTGTGGCTACGCCCGGTCCTTGTGAAGGTTAAAACAACACATACTTGACGAAACATCGTTGTGGTTTTGTATGCGTAGGTAAGAACGGTTCTTGCTAAGCCCGTAGCAGCCACGTAAAACTTGCAACAACAAAGTAGAGGACGTCTAACTTATTTTTGCAGGGCATGTTGTGATGTGATATGGCCAAGACATGATGAGTTATACGGTTTTGTATGAGATGATCATGTTTTGTAAAGTTATCGGCAACTGGCAGGAGCCATATGGTTGTCGCTTTATTGTATGAAATGCAATCGCCATGTAATTTCTTTACTTTATCACTAAGCGGTAGCGATAGTCGTAGAAGCAATAGTTGGCGAGACGACAACGATGCTACGATGGAGATCAAGGTGTCGCGCCGATGACGAAGGTGATCATGACGGTGCTTTGGAGATGGAGATCAAAAGCACAAGATGATGATGGCCATATCATGTCACATATTTTGATTTGCATGTGATGTTTATCTTATTATGCTTCTTATTTTGCTTAGAACGACGGTAGCATTATAAGATGATCCCTTACTAAATTTCAAGGTATAAGTGTTCTCCCTGAGTATGCACCGTTGCGAAAGTTCGTCGTGCCGAGACACCACGTGATGATCGGGTGTGATAAGCTCTACGTTCAAATACAACGGGTGTAAGCCAGTTTTGCACACGCAGAATACTCGGGTTAAACTTGACGAGCCTAGCATATGCAGATATGGCCTCGGAACACTGGAGACCGAAAGGTCGAGCGTGAATCATATAGTAGATATGATCAACATAAGATGTTCACCATTGAAACTACTCCATCTCACGTGATGATTGGGCATGGTTTAGTTGATTTGGATCACGTGATCATTTAGATGACCGGAGGGATGTCTATCTAAGTGGGAGTTCTTAAGTAATATGATTAATTGAACTTTAATTTATCATGAACTTAGTCCTGGTAGTATTAGCATATCTATGTTGTAGATCAATAGCTCGCGATGTTGCTCCACGTTTATTTTTTTATATGTTCCTAGAGAAAACCAAGTTGAAAGATGTTAGTAGCAATGATGCGGAATTGTTCCGTGATCTGAGGATTATCCTCATTGCTGCACAGAAGAATTATGTCCTTGATGCACCGCTAGGTGACAGACCTATTGCAGGAGCAGATGTAGACGTTATGAATGTTTTGACAAAAGCTCGATATGATGACTACTTGATAGTTTAGTGCACCATGCTTTACGGCTTATAACCGGGACTTCAAAAACGTTTTGAAACGCCACGGAGCATATGAGATGTTCCAAGAGTTGAAATTAGTATTTCATACTCATGCCCGTGTCGAGAGGTATAAGACCTCTGACAGTACTTTGCCTACAAGATGGAGGAGAATAGCTCAACCAGTGAGCATGTGCTCAGATTGTCTGGGTAGTACAATTGCTTGAATCAAGTGGGAGTTAATCTTCCAGATAAGATAGTAATTGACAAAGTTCTCTAGACACTATCACCAAGTTAGTAGAACTTCGTGATGAACTATAATATGCAAGGGATGACAAAAGTAATTCCCGAGCTCTTCACGATGCTGAAATCGACGAAGGTAGAAATCAAGAAAGAACATCAAGTGTTGATGGTTAACCAGACCACTTGTTTCAAGTAAAGGGCAAAGGGATAGAAGGGGAACTTCAAGAAGAATGACAAGAAAGTTGTCACTCCCGTGAAGAAACCCAAAGCTAAACTCAAGCCTGAAACTAAGTGCTTCTACTACAAAGGAAATGGTCACCGGAAGTGGAACTGCCCTAGATATTTGGCGGATAAGAAGGATGGCAAAGTGAACAAAGGTATATTTGATATACAGATTATTGATGTGTATTTTACTAGTGTTCATAGCAACCCCTCGGTATTTGATATTGGTTCAGTTGCTAAAGAGTAGTAACTCGAAATGGGAGTTGCATAATGAACAGAAACTAGTTAAAGGATGAAGTGACGATGTGTATTGGAAGTAGTTCCAAGATTGATATGATCATCATCGCACACTCCCTATACTTTCGGGATTAGTGTTGAACCTAAATAAGTGTTATTTGGTGTTTGTGTTGAGCATGAATATGATTTGATCATGTTTATTGCAATACGGTTATTCATGTAAGTTAGAGAATAATTGTTGTTCTGTTTACATGAATAAAACCTTCTATGGTCATACACCCAATGAAAATGGTTTGTTGGATCTCGATCGTGTAATACACATATTCATAATATTGAAGCCAAAAGATGCAAGGTTAATAATGATAGTGCAACTTATTTGTGGCGCTGCCGTTTAGGTCATATTGGTGTAAAGCGCATGAAGAAACTCCATAGTGATGGACTTTTGGAATCACTTGATTATGAATCACTTGGTGCTTGCGAACCATGCCTCATGGGCAAGATGACTAAAACTCCGTTCTCCGCAACCATGGAGCGAGCAACAGAGTTGTTGGAAATCATACATACTGATGTATGCGGACCAATGAGTGTTGAAGCTCGCGGCAGGTATCGTTATTTTCTGACCTTCACTGATGATTTGAGCAGATATGGGTATATCTACATAATGAAGCACAAGTCTGAAACATTTGAAAAGTTCAAAGAATTTCAGAGTGAAGTGGAGAATCATCGTAACAAGAAAATAAGAGTTTCTACGATATGATCGTAGAGGTAAAATATTTGAGTTAGCGAGTTTGGCCTTCAATAAAAAAACAATGTGAAATAGTTTCACTACTCACGCCACCTGGAACACCACAGTGTAATGGTGTGTCCGAACGTCATAACCGTACTTTATTAGATATGGTGCGATCGATGATGTCTCTTACCGATCTACCACTATCGCTTTTGGGGTTACGCATTAGAGACAGCTACATTCACGTTAAATAGGGCACCATCTAAATCCGTGGAGATGACACCGTATGAACTGTGGTTTGACGAAAAACCTAAGCTGTCATTTCTTTAAGTTTGGGACTGCGATGCTTATGTGAAAAAGTTTCAACATGATAAGCTCGAACCCAAATCGGAGAAGTAAATCTTCATAGGATACCCAAAAAGAAACTGTTGGGTACACCTTCTATCACAGATCCTAAGGCAAGGTCTTTGTTGCTAAGATTGGATCCTTTCTAGAGAAGAAGTTTCTCTCGAAAGAAGTGAGTGTGAGGAAAGTAGAACTTGATGAGGTAATTGTACCTTCTCCCGAATTGGAAGGTAGTACATCACAGAAACTCGTTCCAGTGATTCCTACACCAATTAGTGAGGAAGCTAATGATGATGATCATGAAACTTCAGATCAAGTTTCTGCTGAACTTCGTAGATCAACCAGAGTTCGTTCCGCACCAGAGTGGTACGGCAACCCAGTTCTGGAAGTCATTTTACTAGACCATGATGAACCTACGAACTATGAGGAAGCGATGATGAGCCCAGATTCCGCAAAATGGCTTGAGACCATGAAATCTGAGATGGGATCCATGTATTAGAACAAAGTATGGACTTTGGTTGACTTGCCCGATGATCGGCAAGCCATCGAAAATAAATGGATCTTCAAGAGGAAGACCGACGCAAACGGTAATGTTACTGTTTACAAAGCTCGACTTGTTACGAAAGGGTTTCGACAATTTCAAGGAGTTGACTACGATGAGACTTTCTCACCCGTAGCGATGCTTAAGTCTGTCCGAATCATGTTAGTAATTGCCGCATTTTATGAAATCTGGCAAATGGATAACAAAACTGCATTCTTTAATGGATTTATTAAAGAAGACTTGTATATGATGCAACCAGAAGGTTTTGTCAATCCTAAAGGTGCTAACAAAATGTGCAAGCTCCAGCGATCCATCTATGGAATGGTGCAAGCATCTCGGAGTTGGAATATACGCTTTGATAAAGTTGATCAAAGCATATAGATTTATACAGACTTGCGGTGAAGCCTGTATTTACAAGAAGTGAGTGGGAGCACTACAACCTTTCTGATAAGTATATGTGAATGACATATTGTCGATCGGAAATGATGTAGAATTTTCTGGAAAGCATAAAGGAGTGTTTGAAAGGAGTTTTTCAAAGAAAGACCTTGGTGAAGCTGCTTACATATTGGGCATCAAGATCTATAGAGATAGATCAAGACGCTTGATAAGACTTTCGATGAGTACATACCTTGATAAGATTTTGAAGTAGTTCAAAATGGATCAGTCAAAGAAGGAGTTCTTTCCTGACTTGTAAGGTGTGAAGTTGAGTAAGACTCAAAGCCAGACCACGGCAGAAAAATATAGAGAGAATGAAAGTCATTCCCTATGCCTCAGCCATAGGTTCTATAAAGTATGCCATGCTGTGTACCAAACATGTTGTGTACCTTGCCATGAGTTTGGCAAGGAGGTACAATAGTGATCTAGGAGTAGATCACTGGACAACGGTCAAAATTATCCTTAGTAACGGGATGACTAAGGAAATATTTCTCGATTATGGAGGTGATAAAGAGTTTGTCGTAAAGGGTTACGCCGATGCAAGCTTTGACACTAAATCCAGATGACTCTAAGTATCAATCTGGATGCGTATTGAAAGTGGGAGCAATTAGCTAGAGTAGCTCCATGCAGAGCATTGTAGACATAGAAATTTGTGAAATACATACGGATCTGAATGTGACAGACCCGTTGACTAAACTTCTCTCACAAGCAAAACATGATCACACCTTATTACTCTTGGGTATTAATCACATAGCGATGTGAACTAGATTATTGACTCTAGTAAACCCTTTGGGTGTTGGTCACATGGCGATGTGAACTATGGGTGTTATTCACATAACGATGTGAACTATCGGTATTAAATCACATGGCGATGTGAGCTAGATTATTGACTCTAGTGCAAGTGGGAGACTGAAGGAAATATGCCCTAGAGGCAATAATAAAGTTGTTATTTATATTTCCTCATATCATGATAAATGTTTATTATTCATGCTAGAATTGTATTAACCGGAAACTTAGTACATGTGTGAATACATAGACAAAACAGAGTGTCCCTAGTATGCCTCTACTAGACTAGCTCATTGATCAAAGATGGTTATGTTTCCTAGCCATAGACATGAGTTGTCATTTGATCAACGGGATCACATCATTAGGAGAATGATGTGATGGACAAGACCCATCCGTTAGCTTAGCACTATGATCGTTTAAGTTTTACTGCTATTTCTTTCTTCATGACTTATACATGTTCCTATGACTATGAGATTATGCAACTCCCGAATACCGGAGGAACACTTTGTGTGCTACCAAACGTCACAACGTAACTGGGTGATTATAAAGGTACTCTACAGGTGTCTCCGAAGGTACTTGTTGGGTTGGCGTATTTCGAGATTAGGATTTGTCACTCCGATTGTCGGAGAGGTATCTCTGGGCCCACTCGGTAATGCACATCACTATAAGCCTTGCAAGCATTGCAGCTAATGAGTTAGTTGCAGGATGATGTATTACGGAACGAGTAAAGAGACTTGCCGGTAACGAGATTGAACTAGGTATTGAGATACCGACGATCGAATCTCGGGCAAGTAACATACCGATGACAAAGGGAACAACGTATGTTGTTATGCGGTTTGACCGATAAAGATCTTCATAGAATATGTAGGAGCCAATATGAGCATCCAGGTTCCGCTATTGGTTATTGAACGGAGATGAGTCTCGGTCATGTCTACATAGTTCTCGAACCCGTAGGGTCCGCACGCTTAACGTTTGATGACGATCGGTATTATGAGTTTATGAGTTTTGATGTACCGAAGGAGTTCGGAGTCCCGGATGAGACCGGGGACATGACGAGGAGTCTCGAAATGGTCGAGACGTAAAAATCGATATATTGGACGACTATATTCGGACATCGGAAAGGTTCCGAGTGATTCGGGTATTTTCGGAGTACCGGGGAGTTACGGGAATAGAAGAGAGAGGCCAAAAGGAAGGAGGCGCGTGCCCCCCTTCTAGTCCGAATTGGACAAGGGGTGCAGCCCCCTTTTCCTTCTCCCTCTCCCCCTCTTTCCTTCTCTCCTACTCCGGAAAGGAAAGGGGAATCCTACTAGGACTTGGGAGTCCTAGTAGGACTCCCCACACTTGGCGCGCCCCCTCTAGGGCCGGCCTCTCCCTCCCTCCTTTATATACGGGGGCAGGGGGGCACCCAAAGACACAAGTTGAATTGTTCCAGCCGTGTGCGGTGCCCCCCTCCATAGAAACACACCTCGGTCATACCGTCGCGGTGCTTAGGCGAAGCCCTACGCCGGTGAATACATCATATCCGTCACCACGCCGTCGTGCTGACGAAACACTCCCGTGAAGCTCAACTGGATCAAGAGCTCGTGGGACGTCATCAAGCTGAACGTGTGCTGAACGCGGAGGTGCCGTACGTTCGGTGCTTGATCAGTTGAATCGCGAAGAAGTTCGACTACATCAACCGCGTCACTTGACGCTTCCGCTTCCGGTCTACGAGGGTACGTAGACACACTCTTCCCTCTCGTTGCTATGCATCTGGTAGATAGATCTTGCGTGATCGTAGGAAAATTTTTAAATACTACGTTCCCCAACACAACCCAGTTCTGTAAATCATGTTACTAGAGCATGATGAACCTACGAACTATGAGGAAGCGATGATGAGCCCAGATTCCGCAAAATGGCTTGAAGCCATGAAATCTGAGATGGGATCCATGTATGAGAACAAAGTGTAGACTTTGGTTGACTTGCCCGATGATCGGCAAGCCATCGAAAATAAATGGATCTTCAAGAGGAAGACCGACGCAGACGGTAATATTACTGTTTACAAAGCTCGACTTGTTGCAAAAGGTTTTCGACAAGTTCAAGGAGTTGACTACGATGAGACTTTCTCACCTGTAGCGATGCTTAAGTCTGTCCGAATCATGTTAGCAATTGCCGCATTTTATGATTATGAAATCTGGCAAATGGATGTCAAAACTGCATTCCTAAATGGATATCTCAAAGAAGAGTTGTATATGATGCAACCAGAAGGTTTTGTCGATCCAAAAGGTGCTAACAAAGTATGCAAGCTCCAGCGATCCATCTATGGACTGGTGCAAGCATCTCGGAGTTGGAATATACGCTTTGATGAGGTGATCAAAGCATATGGTTTTATACAGACTTTTGGAGAAGCCTGTATTTACAAGAAAGTGAGTGGGAGCTCTGTAGCATTTCTAATATTATATGTAGATGACATATTGTTGATTGGGAATGATATAGAATTTCTGGATAGCATAAAAGGATACTTGAATAAAAGTTTTTCAATGAAAGACCTCGGTGAAGCTGCTTATATATTAGGCATCAAGATCTATAGAGATAGATCAAGACGCTTAATTGGACTTTCACAAAGCACATACCTTGATAAGATTTTGAAGAAGTTCAAAATGGATCAGTCAAAGAAAAGGTTCTTGCCTGTATTACAAGGTATGAAGTTGAGTAAGACTCAATGCCCGACCACTGCAGAAGATAGAGAGAAAATGAAAGTCATTCCCTATGCCTCAGCCATAGGATCTATCATGTATGCAATGCTGTGTACCAGACCTGATGTGTGCCTTGCTATAAGTCTAGCAGGGAGGTACCAAAGTAATCCAGGAGTGGATCACTGTACAGCGGTCAAAATTATCCTTAGTAATTGGATGACTAAGGAAATATTTCTCGATTATGGAGGTGATAAAGAGTTCGTCGTAAAGGGTTACGCCGATGCAAACTTTGACACTAAATCCAGATAACTCTAAGTATCAATCTGGATGCGTATTGAAAGTGGGAGCAATTAGCTAGAGTAGCTCCATGCAGAGCATTGTAGACATAGAAATTTGCGAAATACATACGGATCTGAATGTGGCAGACCCGTTGACTAAACTTCTCTCACAAGCAAAAACATAATCACACCTTATTACTCTTGGGTATTAATCACATAGCGATGTGAACTAGATTATTGACTCTAGTAAACCCTTTGGGTGTTGGTCACATGGCGATGTGAACTATGGGTGTTATTCACATAACGATGTGAACTATCGGTATTAAATCACATGGCGATGTGAGCTAGATTATTGACTCTAGTGCAAGTGGGAGACTGAAGGAAATATGCCCTAGAGGCAATAATAAAGTTGTTATTTATATTTCCTTATATCATGATAAATGTTTATTATTCATGCTAGAATTGTATTAACCGGAAACTTAGTACATGTGTGAATACATAGACAAAACAGAGTGTCCCTAGTATGCCTCTACTAGACTAGCTCATTGATCAAAGATGGTTATGTTTCCTAACCATAGACATGAGTTTTCATTTGATCAACGGGATCACATCATTAGGAGAATGATGTGATGGACTAGACCCATCCGTTAGCATAGCACTTTGATCGTTTAGTTTTACTGCTATTGCTTTCTTCATGACTTATACATGTTCCTATGACTATCAGATTATGCAACTCCCGAATACCGTAGGAACACCTTGTGTGCTATCAAACGTCACAACGTAACTGGGTGATCATAAAGATGCTCTACAGGTGTCTCCGAAAGTATTCGTGGTGTTGGCATAGATCAAGATTAGGATTTGTCACTCCGAAGTGTCGGAGAGGTATCTCTGGGCCCTCTCGGTAACACACATCATAATAAGCCTTGCAAGCAAAAGACTAATGAGTTAGTCACGAGATGATGTGTTACGGAATGAGTAAAGAGACTTGCCGGTAACGAGATTGAACTAGGTATAGAGATACCGACGATCGAATCTCGGGCAAGTAACATACCGATGACAAAAGGAACAACGTATGTTGTTATGCGGTTTGACCGATAAAGATCTTCGTAGAATATGTAGGAGCCAATATGAGCATCCAGGTTCCGCTATTGGTTATTAACCGGAGATGAGTCTCGGTCATGTCTACATAGTTCTCGAACCCGTAGGGTCCGCACGCTTAACGTTTGACGACGATCGGTATTATGAGTTTTATGAGTATTGATGTACCGAAGGTAGTTCGGAGTCCCGGATGAGATCACGGACATGACGAGGAGTCTCGGAATGTCCGAGACATAAAGATTGATATATTGGACGACTATATTCGGACACCGGAAGTGTTTCGGAAAAGTTTCGAATTTAACTGGATTGCCGGAGGGGGTTACCGGAACCCCCTACGAAAGGGGATGGTCCATAGTGGGCCTTGAGGAAAGGAGAGAGGCAGCCCACAGAGGCTGGCCGGCGCCCCACCAGGGGATCCTAGTTGGACTAGGATTGGGGGGCGCCACCTCTCCCTCCTTTTTCCTTTCCCTCTCTTCCTTCTTGGTGGACTCCTACTAGGAATAGGATTGCAATCCTATTCCTAGTAGGATTGCCCTAGCCGCACCATAGGAGGCCAGCCGGCCCTCCTCCCTTGCTCCTTTATATACGGGGGCAGGGGGGCACCCAAAGACACACAAGTTAAATTGTTCCAGCCATGTGCGGTGCCCCCCTCCACAGAAACACACCTCGGTCATACCGTCGCAGTGCTTAGGCGAAGCCCTACGCCGGTAGATACATCATATCCGTCACCACGCCGTCGTGCTGACGAAACTCTCCCGTGAAGTTCAACTGGATCAAGAGCTCGTGGGACGTCATCAAGCTGAACGTGTGCTGAACGCGGAGGTGTCGTACGTTCGGTGCTTGATCGGTTGAATCGCGAAGAAGTTCGACTACATCGACCGCGTCACTTGACGCTTCCGCTTCCGGTCTACGAGGGTACGTAGACACACTCTTCCCTCTCGTTGCTATGCATCTGGTAGATAGATCTTGCATGATCGTAGGAAATTTTTAAAATACTACGTGCCCAACAATCTACACTTCCACCAAAGGAAACTTGATTCCCCCATACTTTCTTGTGTGGATTTCGTTACTCTTGGGTGTTTGAGCACTCTAGACGGAAGAGGTCACTTCGAAGCCACAATCCATTGTGGTGAAGCTCCGGGGTTTCCTTGGGAGCCTTCAATTAAGTTGTGGAGAGAGCCCCAACCTTGTTTGTAAAGGTCCGGTTGCCGCCTTCAAGGGCACCACTAGTGGATTCACGGCACCTTGCATTGTGTAAGGGCGTGAGGAGAATACGGTGGCCCTAGTGGCTTCTTGGGGAGCATTGTGCCTCCACACCGCTCCAACGGAGACGTACTTCCCCTCAAAGGGAAGGAACTTCGATATCACATCCTTGTCTTCACCGTCTCCACTTGTGGTTATTTCTTACCTTTACTTGTGCAAGCATTACTTGTTTAACTCCTATAGCTTGCTTGCGTTGTTGTTTTCCTTTCTCTCCATTAGTTGACATCTAAATAGAATATCTAGTCAACTTACTTTGTCGCTTAATTTAAAGTGGTTAAGAAAAGCTAAAAATTGTTAGTTGCCTATTCACCCCCCTCTAGTCAACCATATCGATCCTTTCAATTGGTATCAGAGCCTCGTCTCTTTTTAAGGACTTTACCGTCCGAAGAGTATGGGTGACAACGTAGTCGAGACGGGGGACCATTCCGGTGGAACTCCGTCCTTGTCTCCGTCAGATGGGGGAGCCTCGGTCTCTCGTGAGGAGTTCAATGTGGCCTTGACCACATTGAAAGAATCACTAGCGAGCGAGGTCAAAGGCATGTTTAAAGATTTGCTTGAGGGGCTTAAATTATCCACCACACCGTTGGAAGTGGCTCGTCCCGCTACCAACGTGTCGGAGGCTAATCCCGACAAGGGAGAAGCTAGTAGTGAGCAAGCCCCTGTTACTAAGAATGGGAGTGGGAAATTTGCCCAATCTGCTCCTCCTATTCACTATGGAGGACCCGTTCCCACACCGCATTTAAATTCCGTTGGGCCCCCTCCCAGGTTTATCAAAAATACTGATTTTGCTACTTGGGTGTTTCGTTTCAAACGTCATATTAATCATTGTTCCACTAACCTTTGGAGAATCATTGAGCAAGGTTTTTATCCGTATGATCCCGGCAACATGACTCCAAGAGAAACTACAGATCATCAGTTCAATGAGTCTGCTCTTTGCATTCTTCAAGATTCCATCCCTCCTAAAGACATTGCACACCTTCGACCCTTCACTGTGGCCAAGGAAGCTTGGGAGCATGTTGGCACGATGTACAAGGGAAGCACCAGCATTCAACGCTCCAACTATGAAGTGGTGCAAGATGAAGCTGATGAGTTTGCTATGATCGAAGGTGAAGATCCTCGTGAACTTTTTCGAAGATTAACTATCCTTGCGGTTTCTCTTCGAGATCATGGCAGTAAGGATACAGATGACAATTGGATCAAGCGCAAGTTCCTCAAGGCCATGATGCCCTATCATAAGGCCATGTCCTCTGTCATACGTCAGAGACCGGACTTCCACACTTTATACTCAAATGAAGTGTTGGATGAATTTTGTTGCCATGAGGATCTTGGATGTGACCGCCGACAATGCGGTCTTAAGAGCTCAACGATCTAAGAAGCCTAATCTTGCACTGAAGGCCAAGGCTTGTGTGGAAGAGGAGGAAGTGGAAGATGATGATGAGTGTAGCCCCGAGGACACCAAATATGCCTATCATGAGCACATGGCTCTTGCTTCAAGGCAATTCTGGGGCAAGAAGAGCACAAGACCCAACTTCAACAGGAACAACTCTGGTGGGAACAAAGGGAAGCAACGAGTTCAGACATGTTTCAACTGTGGAAATGTAAGTCACTTCGTTGTGGATTGCCCATATGAGAAGAGAGAAGACTTTGGAGGCAAGCTTATTCGGAAGGACAAGTCAAAGTCCTATCCCAACAAGAACAACCTCAACAAGAAGACTCCTCCGAAAGTGTTGGTAGCCCAAGAGGAATATGTTGAGGATGATGATAATGATGAAGACGATGAGGTGACCACCATGGCCACAGTTGCAATTGCTACTACTCAGCGCTCATCCCTCTTCGACTCTCCAAATGAGAACATCACAACCAAGTGTCTCATGGCCAAGGCCACCAACAAGGTAACCCCAAGCATCAATACTACTCTCTCTTCTAATCCTTCATTGACAAACTGTATTGATGAGAGTGAGGGTGCTAAGGAGGGAGAAAATGAATTTGAGTTGTTCATGAAAAATCTTAAGGGCAAACACAAGAAGCATTTTGTTGCTCTTTTGGAACAACTCGGTGAGGCCAATGACATGATCGAGGCACACGAGGAAACCATTACTAAAATGGAAGGACATAGTCGAGACTATGCCGATGAGATATCGGATCTCTCTAATGCTCTTGAAGAAGAGCGTGGTCTCCGTTTGGCTCTTGAGGAGTCACACAACGATGGCCATGCTAAATTAAAGAAAGATCTTGATCATGCTTTAGTCGTCTCTCGTGTCCTTAATTCCGAGAAAGCAAAACTTGAGGTTGACCATGCTAAACTCAAAGAGGAGTTTGACATACTTGACAAGGCTCACAAGGCCTTGAAAGGTATGCATACTACTCTCAAGGAGTCTCATGATCAACTCCAAGTTTCGCTAACCAAGGAAAATGCTATCTTTCCTCGCATGGTTTTGATTGATAATGCAAATGCTACTAACCCATGTTGCGAGCATGTGCATCTTGTTGAAGAAAATGCCGAGTTGAAGAAGCAACTTGAGAAAGGCCTTGTGACTTGCATACAAGGTGAGAAGAACCTCAACACCCTTTTGAGCAATCAAAAGGAGGTTGTGGCAAAGGAAGGAATTGGGTTTGTTCCTAAGCCCAAGAAGAAGAAGAATGACAAGACCAAGCAACCACCCCCTCTCTGACAATCTTTTGTGAAAGAAGGAGAGTGCACGTCAAAGAAGAAGAAAAGTGGTGGTGTCAAGAAAAACTCCACCATACCATCAAACATGGCCGGCGATTTTAATCCTTCATATGTTTTATGCCGTGCTAGTGATGGTCATGTGTTTGCTAAATTTGTTGGTTCTTCTTATGAGTACATTGAATGGTCCATTTGGGTTCCTAAGACCATTGTTACTAACCTCAAAGTACCCATTACCAAATGGGTACCTAAATCCAAGCATTGATTTATTGTAGGAGTTTGCTTCCGGTGGGGGATCATGGTTGCTTGATAGCGGAGCCACAAATCATATGACCGGAAGCAAAGACTTGGTGGTGGACGTGCATCTCAATTGATCTATGGCCACCAACGTCGAATGGGGTGATGCTTCATCGTCTAAGGTATTGGGACTTGGCAAGGTTGTTGTCTCTCATGATATCACGATCGAGAAAGTCATGCTTGTTGAGTCCCTTGCATACAATTTACTTTCTGTTCGCCAACTTGCACTCATGGGCTTTGCTACATTCTTTGATATTGATACTGTGGCCCTCTTGTGGAGCAAGACTCTTAAAGTAGCCTATGTTGGGCATGTCGAGAACGGCCTTTATGTGGTTAACTTCTCGAAGCAGCCCACTAAGTTCGCGACATGCCTAATGGCTAAAGTTGATGTGGGGTGGCTTTGGCATCGCCGTTTGGCCCACGTCAATATGAGATCTTTGCAAAGTCTTCTCAAGGGGGACCATGTCCGAGGACTAACGAATGTTAGCCTTGCCAAAGATCGTGCTTGCAGGGCTTGCTTTGAAGGAAAGTTACATGAGAAGGCTCACCCTCCCACGACTATCATCTATTCAAATAGACCCCTAGAGCTCCTCCACATGGACCTCTTTGGGCCTCCATCTTTTGATAGTCTTGGAGGTAGGAAGTATTTCTTGGTGATTGTGGATGATTACTCAAGATACACCTGGGTATACTTCTTCAAGAAGAAGAGTGAGACCCAAGAAACCGTCATCAACTTTGCAAATGAAGCTCAACGACAACATGAAGCAAAGATTTTGATGATCAGAAGTGACAACGGCACCGAGTTCAAGAACTACACCTTGGATGAGTTTCTTGGTGATGAGGGGATCAAACATCAATATGCACCCCCATATACCCCTCAACAAAATGGTGTAGCGGAGAGAAAGAACCGAACTCTAATGGATGCTGCAAGAACCATGATGGCTGAATTCAAATCTCCATACAACTTTTGGGCCGAAGCCATCAACACCGCTTGCCATGCATCAAATCGTCTCTATCTCCGCAAAGGCTTGAACAAAACTCCGTATGAGATTCTTACCGGTAACAAGCCAAATCTCAAGTACTTCCGGGTATTCGGGTGTAAGTGTTTCATTCTCAAGAAAGGTGTTCGTTTGTCTAAATTTGAATCTAGATCTCATGAGGGCATATTTGTTGGTTATGCTACGAACTCTCATGCTTACCGTGTCCTCAACAAGTCCACTGGACTCATTGAGGAGACGAGTAACGTAGAGTTTGATGAAAATAACGGCTCCCAAGTGGAGCAAAGTGGTATTTGTGATGCAGGTGATGAAATTCCTCCTCAAGCCACAAGAAGAATGGGTGTTGGATATATCCTACCCATTGAGGAACCCCTTGTGGCCGAAGGAGAAGGACAATGTTCCACTCAAGTGGAACCATCACCGACTCAAGACCCACACGCTTCCGAAGAACAAAGTGAAGGCCCTCAACCTGATGAACAAGGCCAAGTGCAAGATCAATCTCAAATTGGTGGAGAGCCATCAAATGATGCACAAGGCCAAGTTCTGTCCCCCGAGCAAGATCGAGATCAAGAGGAAGCTCAAGATCAAGATCTAGCTCCTGACGACGCTCAAGATGATCAACTCAGTGCTCCTCAGTTAACACTTGAAGAGCAATTAGAGCGTCGTGCTGCAAAAGTTGCCTCCAGGCTTGCTTCCAACGAGCATCACATCGAGAACATTATAGGAAGCATCAAAAGGGGGGTAAGCACTCGTAGAAAATTAGCAAACTATTGTGCTCATCAAGCTTTTGTCTCCTGTGTTGAACCTCAGAAGGTTTATGAGGCGCTCGAAGACCCTGATTGGCTCAATGCCATGCATGAAGAACTCCTTAACTTCGAGCGCAACAAGGTGTGGCGTCTGGTGCCAAGACCAAAGGAGAACCATAATTTCATTGGAACTAAATGGATCTTTAAGAACAAGCAAGATGCTCATGGCATTGTCATCCGCAACAAGGCGCGCCTGGTGGCTCAAGGCTACTCCCAAGTCGAGGGTATCGACTA
The DNA here is from genome assembly GCA_902687465.1 of Secale cereale. Lineage (NCBI taxonomy): Eukaryota > Viridiplantae > Streptophyta > Magnoliopsida > Poales > Poaceae > Secale > Secale cereale. The sequence continues at coordinate 362,130,090 of LR738709.1, forward strand.
CGGTGAAACCTTTGCCCCCGTTGCTCGTCTTGAATCCATTCGTTTGTTGCTTGCCTATGCTTCCCATCATAACTTTAAATTACAACAAATGGATGTGAAAAGTGCATTTCTTAATGGTCCTATTAATGAGTTGGTGTATGTTAAACAACCCCCGGGGTTCGAGGATCCTAAGTTCCCCAATCATGTGTACCAACTCGACAAGGCACTCTATGGCCTTAAACAAGCCCCACGTGCGTGGTATGAGCACCTTACCGAGTTGTTACAAGATTGTGGATTTGAAATTGGGAAAATCGGCCCCACTCTTTTTACTAAGAAGGTCAAAGGGGAGTTGTTTGTATGCCAACTATATGTAGATGATATTATCTTTGGTTCTCCTAACAAAGCTTTCAATGATGAGTTTGCCGCACTCATGACCACTCATTTTGAGATGTCCATGATGGGAGAGTTGAAGTACTTCCTTGGGTTTGAGATCAAGCAAAGAAGAGAAGGGATCTTCATCAAACAATCCAAGTATACCCAAGACATGCTCAAGAGGTTCAATCTAAGTGATGTCAAGCCGGCTACTACTCCAATGCCAACCAAGTGCCAACTTGACATTGATCCCAATGGTAAAGCAGTGGATCAAAAGGTATATCGCTCTATGATCGGTTCCTTGCTTTACCTTTGTGCATCTAGACCGGATATTATGTTGAGTGTGGGAATTTGTGCACGGTTTCAAGCCTCACCTAAGGAGAGTCACTTTGCGGCTGTCAAGCGAATCTTTCGATATTTGGCTCATACCCCAAACTTTGGCTTATGGTACCCAAGAGGAGCAAACTTCAACCTTGTAGGTTTCTCTGATTTGGATTGGGCGGGAGACAAAGTGGATAGGAAGTCCACTTCTGGAGGGTGCCAATTTCTTGGTTGCTCTCTTGTTAGTTGGTCTTCCAAAAAGCAAAGTTGTGTGTCTCTCTCTTCCACCGAAGCAGAGTATGTGGCTGCTGGAAGTTGTTGTGCTCAACTCTTATGGATGAGGCAAACTTTAAAGGATTATGGTGTCACATGTGACAAAGTGCCTCTTTGGTGTGACAATGAAAGTGCCATCAAGATTTCTCTCAACCCGGTGCAACACTTCAAGACGAAGCATATAGAGATACGGTATCACTTCATCCGGGATCACATAAGGCAGGGAGAGATCGAGCTTCACTACGTCAACACTCATGATAACCTTGAAGATATTTTCACGAAGCCCTTGGATGAAGCAAGATTTCGCGAGTTAAGGCATGAGCTAAATATCATTGATTTGAGCAATGTGGCTTGAGCACGTGCACACCCCACCATACTCATCATATTGTCTAGTCTAGGTGTAGGCATGGAAATAGGGGGAGTGGTGTTCTCTCAATGAACTCATCCTCCCCCCACTATGCATAAATTGATATGCTTTTCACATTCGTCATTTGTGATGACACTTGTGTTTCAAAGACGAGTTATGGTTATGGGCCCAAGGATAATTCTTCGCGGTGCCATGCCAGTTGACTCTAACATTGTTGGCTCCGGCCACCGCCCTCCGTTTTGGTTGGTTTCTGGTCTTCGTGTATTTCTCGTACTACAGTGACTTACTCCATCCCAAGCCATCCCATCCCAGCCATCTACTCCAAATGTACACAAGCTTGTTATCATGGAGTGAGTGGGCACACCCTGGCGGTACAACCGGTGGTTCGAGCGGTTCTACCGCTTAATCACTGGTTTTCAGCCCAGCGGTTGTACCGGTCTAGAGCAGGCGGTTCTACCGCTGGTGTTCTGACCTGTACCCCCGGCCGGTACTACCGGTGTTGTTTAGCGGAACTACCGCCTGGCGCGGAAGTACCGCTCCACCACCTGGCAGCAGCCGAACCGGTACTACCGGTGCTGATCTGGGCGGGTATATAAAGCACGGGATGAAGAGGTTTCTTCCTCACCCGTTCATTATTTCGCCCCAGCCGCCGGTTACTCCGCTCTCTGCCCCGTAGCGCCCTCCGGCTCTACGGATCCGTCGGCCCTTCACTGGATCTGCTCCGTGGAGGCCGCCTCTTCTTCGATCTCCTCCCATGGATACCGGTATTGCCCTGCTTCTTCTTTGTATTAGGGTTCTTCTTGAATCCTCTTTCTAGGGCAATGCCTGTAGTCCTTCATTTTTGGCTAAATGACTTGAGGGAGAGGTCCGTATAGTTTCCTATTCACTTGTGCGTAATTAGAATAGACACCGTGCATGTAGTTTCTGAGATCGGGTAGTTTCCTTCATCTTCGTAGATCCGTTCTCAGCGGTACTACCGGTCACTCGACCGGTACTACCGCCGGCCGGAACTACCGGTGCTAATACCGGAACTACCGGTTGCTCTGAATTTATATGCATTGCCTCTATTCTTCGTACGTACTAGTGAATTATTCTTCTGATCTTGTGTACATTCCTCTCATCTTTTCTGGGTTGCTATGTGTTCTCCGTGTGCGTTTGCAGGTGGCTCTAGCTCTCGCTCTGGTCAGTTTGCCAAAAAGAAGGCCCGTAGGGGCAAGAGGCCAGCCGATGATGAAGATGTTCCTGAGGTTGTGATCCCCTCCAAAACAACTCGCCGGGAAAAATCAGTGGCAGCCAAGCAGCGTGCAGCACTTCTGATGTACAAATGGAAGCTTTCGGACTGGGAGAAGTTTCGGTTTCAAGACCCCTACACCGTACCACCTCCTCCACGTTGGAATAATCCTCGCTTCCGCAATGAGATGCAGTTGAGGATTGTGGATGACATCTTTGAGCACCACAAGAACAAGTTCACCCGTATGTGGTCAATTGATCTTGCCAAGTGGAGAAGCTGCACAGCTTACTTTGGAGAGGCTCTGGAAGTCTGTGAGGAGTTTGATTTGGTCAAGCTCATGGAGCTGCGGTGTGACTTTGATGTGGAACTCATTCATCAGTTCTATGCTACTGTCCACTTCGGCAGTGACGATCAGCGTCACCTCTCTTTTATGTGCCGGGATGAGTTCTTCCTTGTTCCCTGGAGTGCTTTCTGCAATGCCTTGGGCTATGAGGACACTGGCTTAGAAGGCCAAGGTGGTCTCCGTCCTCACGACCGAGCCCAACCCATGGATAAAGTGAAGCTTGCTCCTCTATATATCCCTGGTCATGTCATAATAGGTAAATCCAATGACCTTCTGCCTGTTTATGACATCCTTCACCGTGTGTTCCGGTGCGTGCTGCTGCCCAAAGTTGGGAACCAGGATGATATCTATGGCTATCTTGTGGATCTGCTTGTAGCTATGAAGACCAAGCGTGGCAAGGGCATTACTTTTGATGTGTCCAAATGGATGTGAGAGGAGATGTACAACTGTGTTTGGTACCGCAAGGTACCGATCTACGCTCCCTTTGTGATGCGCTTCCTTTACTCAGTGTGGGAAGTGCGGAGGCCTGGAGAGCCTCTTTCTACTCCGGACAGGCTCACGGAGCATGAGGTCAAGGTGCTGAGACAAAAGAAGCATAAAACTCCTAGATTCGCTGCGGGCAATGAGGATGATGTCTTTGCTACCTCAGATGATGATGACTTTGAGTTAGAGGCTGGGGCCAAGCCCTCCTGGATGGAGAGGCTTACTGCCAAGGTCAAGAAGACCTTCTGCCTACAGGCCCACGTCCAGAAGAAGCTCTACAAGGCTCATGTGAATGAAAAGATGGCGCGACGCTGGCAAATTCAGTTGATGAAGCACCTCAATGTGCCTGATGTGCAGAGCGTTTCTGAGAAGTGCATCACTCCTGAGGACAAGTGGTGCCTTGCCAACTGCCAGTGGTCAGATGATGAGCCTACCACCTCCACCACTCGAGCGACCGTGGATGCGATGGAGACTGAGGCTGAGGTGGCTCAGGACGACGAGGACACAGAAGACTCTGACGATGGTGACTCGGATGATTCTCTGGCGACAGGCGAGGAGCTGTACTGAGCCCTGGGGCGTTAGACTCGCTCTTTTCCTTTTTGGTGCTTGATGCCAAAGGGGGAGAGTTGAGTAGTGCTGTAGGTCACGGGAGTTGCATGGGAGTGTTTCTTGGTGTTTCTTTGTGTTTTTCTGTGAACTTAAGACTTGTTTTCTTAGTTTCTATGCTCTATCTTAGCTCTATGAACTTCGTTACCGTGATCTCCAGTTGCATGGTGTAAGACATGTGCCCTTATCTTAATTATCCATGCACTTTCGGTTCTAAGTACTTTGCTTTCACATAATCTGTTGTATATTTGTTCTATTTTTAGTCACTGGTTGGTTTATAAAACCTAGGGGGGAGCATAGATCCTAGTGTAAGCACTTTTGCATTCCAAAAGCAAACTCTATTAAGTGCTCACACTCAGGGGGAGCTCTACCTTCATTCTATAAACTCCCGTGATCGTCTCGTGGTTGTCATCATTCACCAAAAAGGGGGAGATTGTAAGGGCATCTCTTTCCTGAGGTTTTGGTGATGATGACAATCCGTGTTTGGACTAATCGTGTGTCAATATTACTCAGGATGATAACATGTGGCACAAGACGGTTAGGCTTTCCCTCTTTAAGGAAAAGATCGAAGACGGAGTTTCCGATGCCTTTCTGTTTCTTTTGGTCATAGGAAATCCGTACTATTAAGAGGGAACCCACATCGGAAGGTAATTGGTGAATCAAGTCACGTACACAGATTCTTTGCACCCACCATATTGCCTCCGTTCGTGGAGAGAGAGGTCCCATTTCATCCTTCCTTATTGTAGATTTCTCCACAGCGGTAGTTCCGCCCTAATGGGCGGTTGTACCGGTGGCCGGTAGTTCCGGTCAAACCACCGCCCCAAGTACCGCTCAGGGGTGATACCCTCTGTACTGGGTGTGGTGGTAGACTGGTGGTGGCCCGGAAGTACCGGTGTTCTTCTCACAAGACCGGTACTACCGGTGTTCCGAGCGGTAGTATCGCTCTGACTGCCACCACGCAGAAACTATCTGCCAGGAGGTAGTTCCGGCCCAACCACCGTCCCAACTACCGCCCCTGCTTGAAACCTTCTGGTTTCCAAGCGGTAGTTGACCGGAGGTTGGGCGGTAGTTCCGGTTTTCTCTGGAAGACCGGTACTACCGGGCAAGCCACCGGAAGTACCGCCTTAGTGGCACGGGCGCAGGTTTCTTCACTCACCGGTACTACCGGTTGGGATAGCGGAACTACCGGTCCTATGTAAATCTGCACATAACGGTTGGATTGGTGGATACCCTATTTAAGGAGCCCCTTCTCCCACCTCCACCCTATCTCTTGCCTCTCTCTCTCCACCATTAATTCCATTGAAGCTTTCTTGCCTGATCTCTCTTCCTAGCCAACCAAACTTGTTGATTTGCTAGGGATTGAAGGAGGAGACCTAGATCTACACTTCCACCAAAGGAAACTTGATTCCCCCATACTTTCTTGTGTGGATTTTGTTACTCTTGGGAGTTTGAGCACTCTAGACGGAAGAGGTCACTTCGGATCCACAATCCATTGTGGTGAAGCTCCGGGGTTTCGTTGGGAGCCTCCAATTAAGTTGTGTAGAGAGCCCCAACCTTGTTTGTAAAGGTCCGGTTGCCGCCTTCAAGGGCACCACTAGTGGATTCACGGCACCTTGCATTGTGTAAGGGCGTGAGGAGAATACGGTGGCCCTAGTGGCTTCTTGGGGAGCATTGTGCCTCCACACCGCTCCAACGGAGACGTACTTCCCCTCAAAGGGAAGGAACTTCGATATCACATCCTTGTCTTCACCGTCTCCACTTGTGGTTATTTCTTACCTTTACTTGTGCAAGCATTACTTGTTTAACTCCTATAGCTTGCTTGCGTTGTTGTTTTCCTTTCTCTCCATTAGTTGACATCTAAATAGAATATCTAGTCAACTTACTTTGTCACTTAATTTAAAGTGGTTAAGAAAAGCTAAAAATTGTTAGTTGCCTATTCACCCCCCCTCTAGTCAACCATATCGATCCTTTCAGAAGCTACGGCGGGAAACCCCCATGAACTGACCGTGCCACCCCAAGCAGCCACACCACCGCCTCCACCCCAGGCACCCCTGCTGCTGCAGAAGGACTCGGACTCGGAGGGGTCGTCTTCTGCTCCGGCCTCTCCAGCCGCGGCTGCCGCTACGACAACGACGACGTTTCTACCGATCCTCAACCAGTGCGCCGCCGAGGCATCATCAAGCTCTGCGTCTCCCGTCTCGAGGGTGGTGGGCTCGGGCAGCGAAGAGGGGCTGCTGCCACTGGCGAGGGTTCTTACGGCGCTGGGGTACGACGAGATGGCATCGGCGGCGAGGCTCCACCACAACCTACCGCCGCTCACGAGGTGGCACGGGCCGATCACCATCTTCGCGCCTGCCGACATCTCCCTCCAGACGTCGTCCTCCAAGTGCTCGCGCCACCGCCTCCTCTTGGACCACATCACCTTGGGATACTACCCCTACTCCGAGCTCACCGACGCCCCCACCATCAAGATTCCAACGGCTTCCAACCTCTGCCTCAACATCGACACCGTGGGCGGCACCTTCTCCGTCCACCACTCCAGGCTCTTCGTTGAAGGCGCCGAGATTCCCCACCCTGAGGTCTACAACAACGGCCGCTACATCGTCCATGGTGTTGAGTTATAGATTAATTAGGAAACATAAGATAGACTAGGATTTGTCCTGCCTTGTCTTGTACTCCAAGTTGATCATTGTACTCCTATATATATGCCCATGAGGCTCAAGCAATACACAAACTACTCCACAATCTTTTCTCTCCCTTCTAACATGGTATCAGCCTAACAGATCTAAACCCTAGCCGCCGCCGTCGCTTCCGCACCGTGCCGTCTCCGGGGCGGATCTTCATTATCGCCGCTGGGGGCCATGACGCCCGTACCTAGGGTTCGTCCGCCGGTCGTGTTGACCGGCTGCCCTAGAGAGTCCTTTCCCGAGCCGTTGTTTCGTGTTTTTCTCTCTCTCGCCGGTCGCTTTGATTGGCGTTTACTTTGTGGTTTTTCCGATCTAAGATCGGCTTGCGTCGCCCACCACCGCCGTCGACACCCGCGCGCCTCTACTCCGACACCGGCGCGACTGGCCGGCTACTTTATCGACCCGACGGCCTCGCGCAACAGGCGGCCCCTTAAGGCCGTCGTCCGCGCGTCGGCCCGCCCGTCGACCTACGCCGGCCGTCACCGCCCTGCTCCGACCAGGACACCTGCATCGCCTTCACCCGGCGGCCTCGCGTCATGCGGCGGCCAATCATAGCCTCCGCTCGCGCGCTGGCCCACCCCATCGATCCACGCCACCCGTCTCCGTCGCATCTACACGGCGGCCCTGCGGGTTGCCTCGCCGGCCTCGTCTCCGGTGGCATCAGGCTCGTCGACTGTCTCAGCTCGGGCGCCGCTACTGGCAGCCCGGGTGCCGGTCGCACGACGTCCCACGCCGTTCGTCCTCGCCGGCTTCATCTCGGACTCCGCCGCCACCCCATCGTCACCAAGCGGCGTCCCCGACCTTGCGCGTGATCGGATTGATCACCCGCCCGCCTCCGTGATCCGCCTCATCTAAGCCGTGCGGCCGACCTGGCCCGTCGGTTGCGCGCGTCTTCGCAGGCCCCGTGAAGACTGTCCCGAGTTCAACGCGCCCCTCTACCGATCGAGCAACGGACTACCGTTGCATCGCTCCGTCGGACCGCAACGTCGTCGCCGTGCAGTTCTCTCCGCGGCTGCACCGATCCGTGTCACCGCTGCGACGCCCCTTCGGGCCGTAGTGCCGCGGTCCATGGTCCATCGCCGCCCCGAGGTGTCTGCTCCAGGCCGTCCTCATGGTTGCGCTGACCCTCGCGCCGCCGCTGTGTCGCCCCGTCAGGCCGTAGCGAGCGTGACACGTGATCCACGCCGTCGCCCGAGGCCGTTCCCACTATTGCACCGACCCACTGTCCGCCACTGCGCCGCCCCTTCGGGTCATTGCACCGTGGCCTGCGGTCCCCGCAACCGCCCCGAGGTCTTCCGCCGTCGCCCTGATCTGCCCACCGCCATTGCGTCGCTCCTTCGGGCCGTAGTGCCGCGGCCCGCGGTCCCCCGCAGCCTCCGCGCGTCGACCTTCCGTGGTATGCGCCGCGCCGCCTCCCTTGGCGCGGGAACGTCATTGTCCGCTGTGACGCCCGGGTAATTAAGCTACAGTAACCATCTGCTAATGACGACACGTCATCAGAATTACTGTTGATAACCTCGCGATGATCCAATCTCGTTCGAATTCAAAAGTGAAAATTATGTCAAACGAAAAAGATTTCCAAATATTAAAACTAAAATGTTCGGGTGGTGCCAAACAATGCATAAGCAATTATGGTGGGAAAACCACATTTTTATAAAAATAATTAAAAGCACTATATTAATTAAAATAGTAGCTAAAACCCTTAATTAAATGCATGTGGCATTTTATAAAATACTAAACCGTTTTGTTTTTGGGTAATTCCTTTTTGTGTGGCAATGTGTTATATTGTATCACTGATTTAGGGATCTACCTTATAAATTATAAAACTAAAATTGGTTAAGAGTTAAAAGAAAACAGAATAAGGAAAACAGAATAAAAACTTAAACTTAAACAAAGGTAAAAAGAAAAGAAGATAAATACCCCCCCTCTTCCCTGGGCCAAGTGGCCCAGCTGGACACGGCCAGCCCATTTTCCCCCACTCCCTCGGCCTATATGGCCTCCACACCCCCAACCCCTAGCCACCGACAGCCCACCCCTCCCACTCGTCTCTCCTCCCCCTCTCGATCCAGTTTTGGATCGGGCGACGACCACGCACGCCGTCCCATCGCCAACGTCGCCGGAGCCGCGTGTGCCGTCAACCTGTCACCTCGCCGAGTGTCGCCACCCTGGCCTCCTCCTCGCGGCTCCCTCGTCAACGCGGACTCCTGTGGCTCTGGTCGGGGAAAGCCGACGCCCCCGATGCCCCGCGCCGCCACGACACCACCGCCGTCGTCCTCGACTGGCTCCCTCGCGCCTCGACGCCCCCGTGCATTGACGCCGTCTGTGAGCTCCCTCCCCTCTCTCTTCCCCATCTGTTGCCGCACTTGCGCACGCGCTCGTCCCGCTTTGCTCCCCGCCATCGTCGCCGTTCTGCTGCGGCCAGCGACGTAGCCGCCCGCATCGTCGCCCCGCTCGTGCCGCATCGCCGCCCCGCTCGTGCCGCATCGCCGCCCCGCTCGTGCCGCATCGCCGCCAGCCTAGCGCGCCTCCCGCATCGCGCCGCTCGTAGCCGTCCCCCCCACTGGTCTGAGCTGCGCCGCAGCCCCGCCTCGACGCGACCGGCCGGCGGCCGTCCCTCGCCTCCGGCGGGCGCACCGCGCCCCGGCGGCCGTCGCCCGCCCTGGCGGCCCACATCGGCGCCCCGCCGCGCCCCGGGGCCGTCGCCCGCGCCCTGCCTTCCGTCGTGGCGCCTCCCCTAGTCGCCGCCCGCCCTCCCTCCGCCCACCACGCCTAACTCGGCCGCCCCATCGCTATGCGCTCGTCGGAGCCCCGCCCGCCGGTGACGCCCGGTGGCCATGCCCCGCTCCCCCGCTCGGGTTCGCTCGCCCAGCGCGTCCCCTGGGCGTGAGCCTGTTCGGGCGGACGCCAGCGCCCGCAACCGATAGCCCGACCCACTAAGGGCCCCTAGGGCCTATGACAATGGGGGCCCAGCCCCAGAACGAAAAAAAGAGATAAAAAAAGAATTAAAAATAAAAATAAAAATATTAATTATTTAATTAACTAAATTAATTAACTAAATTAATCACTGTTTAATTAACCTAATCAATTAACTAAACTAATTAAACTTGTTTAGTTAGTCTTAGGCAATGACAGGTGGGACCCGCTGGTAAGTTTGACTAGTCAACCATGCTGACGTCAGCATGATGTCATGCTGATGTCATAAATCCTTTTTGAATTGATTTAATTAATATTAAATTCCAGAAATTAATAAAAACTTTAGAAAATCATATCTTTTAAACCGTAACTCGGATGAAAATAATTTATATATCAAAGTTGCTCAGAACGACGAGACGAATTCGGTTCCGCGGTCCGTTCGTCCGCCACACCTCTTTATCATACCGAACGTGCAACATTCCCCCTCCTTTTCATCTGCCCGAAAACGCGAAACACCGGGAATACTTTCCCGGATGTTTTTAATCCTTGCCAGCATCACCTCCTACTACGTTAGGTCACACGTAGCACCGCGTATTTCCATGTTATGCTTTGTGATGCCATTGTTTGCTCTGTTATTTATTTGTTTCCCCTTCGTTGCTTATTTTCGGTAGACTCCGATACCGTGATAGACCCCGAGACCATTGATGCTTCGGTGTTCGACTACGGCTACGCTTCCGAAGATTCCTTACGTCTGCAGAGCTTCCAGGCAAGCCCCCCCTTTTGATCACCAGATATCGCCTATTCTTCTTTCTACTGCTTGCATTAGAGTAGCGTAGCATGTTACTGTTCGGTTACTCCTATTCTGTTGCATAGCCTATCTTTGCTGCTACAACCGTTGATACCTTACCTGCAATCCTAAATGCTTAGTATAAGATGCTAGTATTCCATCAGTGGCCATACATTCTTGTCCGTCTGCCATGCTATTCTATCGGGCCGTGATCATTCGGGTGGTGATCACGGGTATATACTATATACATACTTTACATACACATGATGATGATTCGGATATGGGGGATGAAGGGGCAGGTGGTTCTACCCAGGTAGTGGTGGGCCTGGGTTCCCGACAGCCCCCTGATGGTTACTTTGTGGCGGAGCGACAGGGCGGGTTGCGACCACCTAGGAGACAGGTGGGTCTGGCCCTGGTCGTTGTCCGCGGTTATTTCATAATAACACGTTTATCGGGATCTTGGTATTTGATCTGAGTCTGGCCATTTGGTCTATACGCACTAACCAGCTACGTGGGAATAGTTATGGGTACTCGACGTCGTGGTATCAGCCGAAGCCTTTTTGACGTCAGCGACTTAGCGGCGCGCGCCGGATTGGACTGGAAGCCTACTCTGGTATTAGGAGAGGCTAGGTCTGCTTACCGGCCGCCCTCGCAACGTGCAGGTGTGCATTGGGCTATGGGCCCAGACCCCTGTGTGCTTAGGACTTAGACCGACGTGCTGACCTCTCTGCTGTGCTTAGGTAGGGCTGCGACGTGTTGATCTTCCGAGGCCGGGCATGACCCTGGAAAGTGTGTCCGACCAAATGGGATCGAGCGTGCTGGGATATGTGGTGCACCCCTGCAGGGAAGTTAATCTATTCGAATAGCCGTGTCCCTCGGTAAAAGGACGACCCGGAGTTGTACTCTGACCTCATGACAACTAGAACCGGATACTTAATAAAACACACCCTTACAAGTGCCAGATATAACTCGGCGGTTGCTCTCTCATAGGGTGACGAGGGGAGGATCACCGGGTAGGTTTATGCTATACAATGTTACTTGGTGAACTTGCCATCTATTCCCTTCTACTGCTTCAAGACGGAGGCTGCCAGAAGCAAGGATACTTGTTACTTCCAGCTACTCTCTTCTTCTGCTGCAAGATGGACGTTGCGAGAAGCGTAGTCTTCGTTTGGATTAGCTATCCCCCTCTTATTCCGGCATTCTGCAGTTTAGCCTACAGATATTACCCCCCCTTACACATATAACATTGCATATGTAGTGTAGATCCTTGCTTGCGAGTACTTTGGATGAGTACTCACGGTTGCTTTGCTCCCCCTTTTCCCCCTTTCTTCCTTTCTTCTAGGATGATGCAACCAGGTGGTGGAGTCCAGGAGTCAGAGGATCCCGAGGATGTTTCTACATGGAGATCGGCTTCGAGGAGTAGTTAGGAGGTCCCAGGCAGGAGGCCTTGCCTTTTCGATCGTTGCTACTTTTGTGCTAGCCATCTTATGGCAACTTGTTTAACTTATGTCTGTACTCAGATATTATTGCTTCCGCCGACTCTTGTGTTCTCGAGCTTATGTATTCGAGCCCTCGAGGCCCCTGGCTTGTAATATAAAGCTTGTATTATTTTAATTTGTGTCTAGAGTTGTGTTGTGATATCTTCCAGTGAGTCCCTGATCTTGGCCGTACACATTTGCGTGTATGATTAGTGTACGGACAAATCGGGGACGTCACAAGTTGGTATCAGAGCCAACTGCCTGTAGGAATCCCCCTTTCCAACTCCTTGGCCGAAGTTGAGTCTAGTCTTTGAAAAACAAATTTACTAACTTGTTGTGTGGCTTACGGGTCCATAGCACCATTGGGTGGTATTAGGATCTTTTACTCCTCGTCTATACTCTGGGACTCTTATCTCTCTTCTATTCGGGATAAAGGAATTTTGCTAAATCTAACATTAGGATCTCGTTATCACCTTCACCCGGAGAGCACCTTATGATCGATGATCGCCCGCTGCACCAGAAGACCCTGAAGATACTCTCCGCTGTTAACCCGAGAACTTGTGTTCATCGCCTTTGTAATTCACTGCCACCGATATATCCCTATGGATATCTGCATGCACTTGTCATACTCATGATCATTCCTCGTCGCTCTTGTTATTACAAGAGGCCTCGAAATATTCTCCGTTGTCTCGAGAATCCTTTGAGTTTATTGTCTTGCAGTTTTATTTCGCATGAAAACCCTTACGGTTATTTCCTCACATTTATCGAGGATCAGTTGTTCTCAATTGATCATGTGTCTCACAAAAATCTTCTGAATACTTTTCGATCCTTCGAAAATCCTCTGCAGCCAGTTACTCTTGAAATTCTTGCCTGCTGACCTTATGGTTAATTCCATATGACTAGTAGTCTTCGTTAACATCCCTTATCTTAGCCATTTTGATCCTATTGATTCAATGTGTGCGTATGCACACAGTCATCAGGTTATCCTTTTTAAAATTATCTTTCCAGCTCAGACGTCATTCCGGACATGGGTTGGTTCTCGGCAATTCAAACCCTTATTGATTTTCCAACTAAGTGTTTTCCACTTATCCATCCTTGATCAGAGCGTCTGCTTCTGATCCTTCGTTTTGGAAACCATAATTTCTTTCTATTTAAGTATCAGGCTAATCAGGTGATTCTTGAATCTGATGCCTCTGCATTCTTTCTTCCTCTAAGTGAGTACCGATACTCACATTAGCTCCGTTTTGGATCGTCCGATCCATTGTGGATTATTATCCGACCGTTCCGACATATCAAAACCTTGAGTCCCCCCCCCCCCTGATACATAATGCCTTTGGTAAATTGTATCCTCTCCTTGTCCAATCACGCTCTGCTTTCGAGCTTGTGTTGTTACTTTTGAAACTTGTGGTATATGTTACTAAGATGCCCGATGGGTTGAACCTATGCCTTCCCCTAATCCATGAGAACCCAAAAGTTTTCACAAGTCATACCCTTCCGGTGTTCTACCGGATAAAATTCCAACACTACAATTTTATCAAAGCAAGAGGTAAATGAAACGTATGCATTGGAGAAATGGAAGTCGACCTTGAGCTTTTGTTCATGCCCATGGAAATGATGTAGACCGTCTCGGGAGCTTCTTGCAAAATGATTTTTCATCTAAATAATTCTTTCGGTGTCAATAAATTTGATCCCGTGCAGTTATGGTTTCGACCATGCTGTCCTTATTCAATATATCTGGAATAAATCCATTCCACGCCTCGCCAATTTTTGACAAGGTTAAATCATCTACTGTCATAGGTCGATGACCTAGTTCAACTTCTATCGTGTTCTACCTTCGAGTTTTACCCTCTGATATCTCGAGGATATCATGCCTTTGCACCACACCTTTTGAACTTTTGATGAAGTAATACCTTTGCTTGTCGTAATCACTCTACGGGTTCTAGGTTGCCGTCAACCGAGGACACCATTTAGTAAATCAAATCCGCTCTAAAAATTCAACACCCCTAGTAGATGTTACTGGGAAATTTTTAAACTCAATCTGGTTTACTCCTTGACTATCGGGTACATCCCTTGTCTAGCTATCTTTGACTGTGCTACCTCGTCCTTCTTTGGTGCACGAATTCGTCAGTGTGAGAGCACGACTTACGTTGAGCTATCAGCATCATGTTGCTTGTCTCAAAAGGCAACGTTGGTTCCGATCTTGCATCTTTTATATTGATCCTATAACTTGCCACTTCGTCATTCTCTTGCTTGTTGACGTTGTTGTTTGATTGCATCCTCTTGAAACTTCCCGACAAATGTGTCGGATCACCTTCAACACTTTGACTTCTTTCGAGATGTCAACTGTGTTCATGATGAGAAATACCCTCCTTGCCTTCGATGATTATTATTACCATCGGCAACACCCTTGACTTCCTTTCATCACGAACTTGACCGCATTATGAATACAACTTGCTCTCAAGCTAGTGTTGTGTTCTGCCTTGAAGTATTACTGTCCTTTATGTCGAGAATGTTGTGGGGATTGTTCCACCTCTTAGAGATTCTCGGTATGATGATACTTCTCACCATCACCATTCTCCCTTGGCCCCGTGTTGTTTCTAACCGGGATATCAATATGTTAACGATGCTACTTGAGTTCTATACTTCTAGCAACCCTATTGCTATGAAGTTAATGACCGACAGTTTGTTTTTAGACTGTTAGTTATTGAATCGTCCCTCTAACATTGATCTTGCTGCCTAAGGTCATATTTCGGGCACACCTTCCAACTATTGATTAATGGTGTATGTTTTCCTCGAGCATACAACATTATACCATTTGAATTGACAAGTGTCATCTTCTTGTTCACATTATTGTGGAAATCCATCCGTTTGGAATTCTCGATAAATTGACGCTGAGCCCATCAGCCACCTACTCATCCTCTCCTTGGTTAAATGATGAACTATTGTTTTGGGAAACCGCTCCCATAGTTCATTTCTCGAGAATCTTGCACTCTTCTTCTCGAACATCCCGAGTCTGAGGTATCATGACACCATTCGGATCTGAATCTCGGTCAGATATGATGGTTGGGACAACTTTCCAGTAGTTATAATGTTGGTCCTTTGATGACCTGGTAATATGATGTCATGCCTAGCACCCCTGGCCGGAGGACCCATCATTATAATGTCTTTTGCAAGTATAATCATCCTTCGAGGAGGAAATTGTAAGACTTATTTTATAAGTTGCTCCTGATGGATCATTTGTGAATCCAAAGTCTGGCCCTTGTTTGAAACACCATATCATTGCTACCTCGAAGCATGACTATGATACCCCACTCATCAACAGGAACATTTGAGGCACGATGCTAAGTGTTTCTTGGTCAGTTATCCAAACACCGTTGTATGGGTAACGTCTTGATTAATCCTTGCCTCTTTATCTGAATGGTTGGGTACTTGCTCTCCTACCCTGTATGCCATGTTCTGATTGTCCAAGGGAAGGATATACTCCTAATAATTGTGTGTAATCACAATTTTTCTTTCCATTTGTTTGTTTAACCTTTCTTTGATCTACATATAATCTAAGCAGTAATAATTTTCTGCTTATGTAAACACCTTGGTGTACAACTCTCTCAGTAAGGCCCTGTTACTATGGTTGTAACATTCCGGTAACCACCGATGGAAGGAAAACCTTGCCTACTGGTCTGCCTCCTTTCAAAGAGCAAGAAAATGGTTCTCTTCGTCCCCCGTCCTTGGTTCCGACATTGATGCCGACATAGCTGACAAGCTATCCACTCACTTGCCTCCCTGTCGAGGCTGTGCAAGATGTCGCCACCCTTTCTACTTTCAACCCACATGGTGGGCCCATAACCCACAGGTCCACTGGATCGAAACCTAACTCTCTTGTACAACCCTGATTCTAATGTATACTTTGCACTTGGCTTCGTGTGTAATTCACGAGCTAAATTCTATCATGTCTCATCCTGATATCAAACACCATATTATTCTCGTTGTTCAAGCCCCCATTCCAGCTTCTGGTTAGGCATCGAATGACTGCCTACCCGTTTGAAACTTTGGTACCATCGATTCACTGAAATACTACGCGTAGGGTACTTCGTGTATCGCTTTCTGAATTCACTGGCAGATGCACATACTTCATGGAGATACGTTCCTCCAAAGTTTCCCCCCTTGTCGCATTCGTAGGACGATGGAGATCCCGTAGAAAGGATGACAACTTGATCACGATGGCTTGAAGTAGATAAACGAAGACTTCAATGAAAGGGATCAACCTCTTCGAAAGGGCAGTCAAGACCGAGAAGACTCGTTAGGTTTTCGCTACCAACACTTTTCCCCCGTGCTCCACCGCTTAAATCTCGGGACGAGATTTCTTGTAGTGGAGGAGAATTGTGACGCCCGGGTAATTAAGCTACAGTAACCATCTGCCAATGACGACACGTCATCAGAATTACTGGTGATAACCTCGCGATGATCCAATCTCGTTCGAATTCAAAAGTGAAAATTATGTCAAACGAAAAAGATTTCCAAATATTAAAACTAAAATGTTCGGGTGGTGCCAAACAATGCATAAGCAATTATGGTGGGAAAACCACATTTTTATAAAAATAATTAAAAGCACTATATTAATTAAAATAGTAGCTAAAACCCTTAATTAAATGCATGTGGCATTTTATAAAATACTAAACCGTTTTGTTTTTGGGTAATTCCTTTTTGTGTGGCAATGTGTTATATTGTATCACTGATTTAGGGATCTACCTTATAAATTATAAAACTAAAATTGGTTAAGAGTTAAAAGAAAACAGAATAAGGAAAACAGAATAAAAACTTAAACTTAAACAAAGGTAAAAAGAAAAGAAGATAAATACCCCCCTCTTCCCTGGGCCAAGTGGCCCAGCTGGACACGGCGAGCCCATTTTCCCCCACTCCCTCGGCCTATATGGCCTCCACACCCCCAACCCCTAGCCACCGACAGCCCACCCCTCCCACTCGTCTCTCCTCCCCCTCCCGATCCAGTTTTGGATCGGGCGACGACCACGCACGCCGTCCCATCGCCAACGTCGCCGGAGCCGCGCGCGCCGTCAACCTGTCACCTCATCGAGTGTCGCCACCCTGGCCTCCTCCTCGCGGCTCCCTCGTCAACGCGGACTCCTGTGGCTCTGGTCGGGGAAAGCCGACGCCCCCGATGCCCCGCGCCGCCATGACACCACCGCCGTCGTCCTCGATCGGCTCCCTCGCGCCTCGACGCCCCCGTGCATTGACGCCGTCTGTGAGCTCCCTCCCCTCTCTCTTCCCCATCTGTTGCCGCACTTGCGCACGCGCTCGTCCCGCTTCGCTCCCCGCCATCGTCGCCGTTCTGCTGCGGCCAGCGACGTAGCCGCCCGCATCGTCGCCTCGCTCGTGCCGCATCGCCGCCCCGCTCGTGCCGCATCGCCGCCAGCCTAGCGCGCCTCCCGCATCGCGCCGCTCGTAGCCGTCCCCCCACTGGTCTGAGCTGCGCCGCAGCCCCGCCTCGACGCGACCGGCCGGCGGCCGCCCCTCGCCTCCGGCGGGAGCACCGTGCCCCGGCGGCCGTCGCCCGCCCCGGCGGCCCACATCGGCGCCCCGCCGCGCCCCGGGGCCGTCGCCCGCGCCCTGCCTTCCGTCGTGGCGCCTCCCCTAGTCGCCGCCCGGCCTCCCTCCGCCCACCACGCCTAACTCGGCCGCCCCATCGCTATGCGCTCGCCGGAGCCCCGCCCGCCGGTGACGCCCAGCGGCCATGCCCCGCTCCCCCGCTCGGGTTCGCTCGCCCAGCGCGTCCCCTGGGCGTGAGCCTGTTCGGGCGGACGCCAGCGCCCGCAACCGATAGCCCGACCCACTAAGGGCCCCTAGGGCCTATGACAACGGGGGCCCAGCCCCAGAACGAAAAAAAAGAGATAAAAAAAGAATTAAAAATAAAAATAAAAATATTAATTAATTAATTAACTAAATTAATTAACTTAATTAATCACTGTTTAATTAACCTAATCAATTAACTAAACTAATTAAACTTGTTTAGTTAGTCTTAGGCAATGACAGGTGGGACCCGCTGGTAAGTTTGACCAGTCAACCATGCTGACGTCAGCATGATGTCATGCTGATGTCATAAATCCTTTTTGAATTGATTTAATTAATATTAAATTCCAGAAATTAATAAAAAACTTTAGAAAATCATATCTTTTAAACCGTAATTCGGATGAAAATAATTTATATATCAAAGTTGCTCAGAACAACGAGACGAATCCGGTTACGCGGTCCGTTCGTCCGCCACACCTCTTTATCATACCGAACATGCAACATTCCCCCTCCTTTTCATCTGCCCGAAAACGCGAATCACCGGGAATACTTTCCCGGATGTTTTTCATCCTTGCCAGCATCACCTCCTACTACGTTAGGTCACACGTAGCACCGCGTATTTCCATGTTATGCTTTGTGATGCCATTGTTTGCTTTGTTATTTATTTGTTTCCCCTTCGTTGCTTATTTTCGGTAGACTCCGATACTGTGATAGACCCCGAGACAATTGATGCTTCGGTGTTCGACTACGGCTACGCTTCCGAAGATTCCTTTCGTCTGCAGAGCTTCCAGGCAAGCCCCCCCTTTTGATCACCAGATATCGCCTATTCTTCTTTCTACTGCTTGCATTAGAGTAGCGTAGCATGTTACTGTTCGGTTACTCCTATTCTGTTGCATAGCCTATCTTTGCTGCTACAACCGTTGATACCTTACCTGCAATCCTAAATGCTTAGTATAAGATGCTAGTATTCCATCAGTGGCCATACATTCGTGTCCGTCTGCCATGCTATTCTATCGGGCCGTGATCATTCGGGTGGTGATCACGGGTATATACTATATACATACTTTACATACACATGATGATGATTCGGATATGGGGGCTGAAGGGGCAGGTGGTTCCACCCAGGTAGTGGTGGGCCTGGGTTCCCGACAGCCCCCTGATGGTTACTTTGTGGCGGAGCGACAGGGCGGGTTGCGACCACCTAGGAGACAGGTGGGTCTGGCCCTGGTCGTTGTCCGCGGTTATTTCATAATAACACGTTTATCGGGATCTTGGTATTTGATCTGAGTCTGGCCATTTGGTCTATACGCACTAACCAGCTACGTGGGAATAGTTATGGGTACTCGACGTCGTGGTATCAGCCGAAGCCTTTTTGACGTCAGCGACTTAGCGGCGCGCACCGGATTGGACTGGAAGCCTACTCTGGTATTAGGAGAGGCTAGGTCTGCTTACCAGCCGCCCTCGCAACGTGCAGGTGTGCATTGGGCGATGGGCCCAGACCCCTGTGTGCTTAGGACTTAGACCGACGTGCTGACCTCTCTGCTGTGCTTAGGTAGGGCTACGACGTGTTGATCTTCCGAGGCCGGGCATGACCCTGGAAAGTGTGTCCGGCCAAATGGGATCGAGCGTGCTGGGATATGTGGTGCATCCCTGCAGGGAAGTTAATCTATTCGAATAGCCGTGTCCCTCGGTAAAAGGACGACCCGGAGTTGTACTCTGAACTCATGACAACTAGAACCGGATACTTAATAAAACACACCCTTACAAGTGCCAGATATAACTTGGTGGTTGCTCTCTCACAGGGTGACGATGGGAGGATCACCGGGTAGGTTTATGCTATACGATGTTACTTGGTGAACTTGCCATCTATTCCCTTCTACTGCTTCAACACGGAGGCTGCCAGAAGCAAGGATACTTGTTACTTCCAGCTACTCTCTTCTTCTGCTGCAAGATGGACGTTGCGAGAAGCGTAGTCTTCGTT
The DNA here is from genome assembly GCA_902687465.1 of Secale cereale. Classification (NCBI taxonomy): domain Eukaryota; kingdom Viridiplantae; phylum Streptophyta; class Magnoliopsida; order Poales; family Poaceae; genus Secale; species Secale cereale. The sequence continues at coordinate 362,149,713 of LR738709.1, forward strand.
TGGATTAGCTATCCCCCTCTTATTCCGGCATTCTGCAGTTTAGCCTACAGATATTACCCCCCCTTACACATATAACATTGCATATGTAGTGTAGATCCTTGCTTGCGAGTACTTTGGATGAGTACTCACGGTTGCTTTGCTCCCCCTTTTCCCCCTTTCTTCCTTTCTTCTCGGATGATGCAACCAGGTGGTGGAGTCCAGGAGTCAGAGGATCCCAAGGATGTTTCTACATGGAGATCGGCTTCGAGGAGTAGTTAGGAGGTCCCAGGCAGGAGGCCTTGCCTTTTCGATCGTTGCTACTTTTGTGCTAGCCATCTTATGGCAACTTGTTTAACTTATGTCTGTACTCAGATATTATTGCTTCTGCCGACTCTTGTGTTCTCGAGCTTATGTATTCGAGCCCTCGAGGCCCCTGGCTTGTAATATAAAGCTTGTATTATTTTAATTTGTGTCTAGAGTTGTGTTGTGATATCTTCCAGTGAGTCCCTGATCTTGGCCGTACACATTTGCGTGTATGATTAGTGTACGGACAAATCGGGGGCGTCACATCCGCGCCGGTCTTCGTCAAGCTGTCGGGTTCTTTGCCTACTTTAAGCACCGCCGCCGCACTCTTAACCTAGCCGTCGCCGCCACCGCTCTTCTTCGGCTGCCGCCGCCGCTACCCCCGTAGCCGCCGCAGCCGCCCGTCCACCCCCTTCGTCTTCGACCAGCACCAGCCCGTCACCAGCGTCGTCGTCATCTACCCCGACCACTTCGTATACTCCAACCACCGCGGGCGACATCGGCCCCGCGCTGATTGGCGCCGTGATCGTCGTGGAGTCCTTCTCTGCTGGCCTCTCCGACTTCTCCGACATGGCGCACAGCTCGTGCAGGTCCTCGTCTACGCATGCCCGATGCTGGCAACACCGATGCGTGCCTTCATCCACGACGTGTCCCCTGGCCTGGCAAGCCTGGTATGGCGCTTCGTCAACTTCGTCTTCGTCCGTCTACGCATGCCCGGTGCTGGCAACACCGATGTGTGCCTTCGTCCACGACGTGTCCCCGGGCTTGGCAAATCCGTCGCGACGCATCGTCAACATCGTGTTCCTCCCGGCGCACCACTACTTCGGCACCACTGTGCCCATACAAACTTGGCGCCTCCTTGCGCCCGCGGCTCCTCGGCGACTTCCTCGACACAGGCTACCCCGACACGACATCCAGCACGGCATTCTTCGCACGGCAACCTCGACAACGGCTACACCACCTACGTTCTCGGCTACTTCGACAAACGGCACAAAGGGCTACCGCCTTGCTTGAGCAACCTCATCGGTTTCCACTCCAGCCACGACTCCGCGATGCATCGACCGTTACGACTGTGGGGGG
>LR738709.1:362151189-362163394 GCA_902687465.1 Secale cereale
GACTGCGGGGGGATGTTGAGTATATAGATTAATTAGGAAACATAAGATAGACTAGGATTTGTCCTTCCTTGTCTTGTACTTCAAGTTGATCATTGTACTCCTATATATATGCCCATGAGGCTCAAGCAATACACGAACTATTCCACCAATCCTTTCTCTCCCTTCTAACACATGGCCTCTGCACCTTCCCGCAACCGCTCTCACGCTACTCCTACTTCGACCTCTCGCACTTGTACCACTGCCACGACAACAACATGCCAACCCGAGCCCCCCGTCCCCCGCATCGCTCCTCCAGGGGCGACACGGACGGAAGCCCCCAAATCCCGCTGCCGACCTCCCTTCCTCCCTGCCCTCTCCCCTCGCCACCGTAGAATGACATGGTCGGGCGAAGCCCATCGCCTGGATGGCGGTGGCGGGGCCTTCCCATCTCGCGGCGGCGCGGAGGTGGCCAATCTGGTGCGGTGGCCACGGTGGTGGTCCTCGGCGCGTCTTGCGCGAGGGCTCGATAGGGCGCGGATCCGGGGCCGCCCTGCTCGAATCTGCGTGTGGTGGGCGCGGTGGGGGCTCTGCTCCCGCCATGACTTGCCGGAGGTGGCCTGCTCGGCCGGCCCAGTGTCCTTTTCTGTCGAGGTTTGTAGTGTGCTCCAGCCGGCGCGGTGCTGGTTTGAGCTGCTGGTCTCCCGTAGCAGTGGCCTCTACGTGGTGTAGGGGGTCCTGCCGGTGGTGTGTCTAGCTGCGCTACTCCCTCCCAGATCTGGTATGGCTTCGTGTGCCTTGGGCAGGTTGGATTCGCTTGGACCCGGCCTGAGGTGGTATGAATCTGACCATGGGATGCGTCGGGGCAGCCATGGTCACTTGTGGTGGTGCAGATCAGCCCACACCTCACTCAACCGGTCTTCGGGAGTGTGTCAGTTCAACTTGAGCGAAAGCCTTGCTACAACTGGAGCCGGCGGCGGCGACGCCTGTGGGCGCCGCTAACCTCCTTGGAGGCGTCGTTGTTTTTGTTGACTGCACCCTCCTCGTCGAGAGCCCAGGGGAAACCCCAGTCCAGGTCCTCCTGCACGGATGATGGCGGCGCCACCAGCGTCGCAACCCTTTTTGAAGGCATCATCTTTGGGGTCAACATGGTTATTGTGTGGGTGTTGCTTGCTGCCAGAATGTTGTTGGTGGTGGTGCGGCCGGTTGGTGTCGACGGTGGTTTGTGTTGCTGCTGTCCTGCTTCCTATGTGTTTGTCTTCGGTGGTGTTCCCTGGTGTCGGCCATGTTGCTCTGCATGTTCAAGTATCTCCCTTGGTGGCTATTGTGTTGCGGTGAGATTAGTGCTCTTGGTGTTGTTCTGGTTCAACTTTGCTCTTCGACGACGCAAGATGCCTCCCCAACTTGCTAATTGTTTCAAATTCTCATGGCGGAGCTCCCAGTCAAGGTTCGTGTTGTCACTCGTTGGTTGTGGTTGCTCCTCAGTTGTGTCGTGAGGTTTGGTATGCACGCGGGTACGGTGCGTTAGGTTGCTTGCTTAGTCTTGATATTGTGATCCTTCGATGACACCCCACTTCTACTTGTGCCTCGTATGGTGTTCGTCCTTCAACCTGATAGCTAGGTCGGACCTTGTCCTGGATGTCCTTTTTTCTCATCCTTTGTAATCTGCTTACTTGTATGGTTTTCGGCCCGGTTTTCCTCATAAACGGGGTCAACTTGTTTAGGTTTTCGATCCAGTTTCCCTTATAAACTGAATCAGCCAAAGCTTAAGGGGTGACTCTTGATTTTGCGAGCTTTTTGAGCAATATATTCAGGTGGGGATTCCCTCCCCCGTTGACCGTTAAAAAAAAACATGCCGACCTTGCTATACGTACGACAGGATGTCTGTACAACACTGTACGATTAGAGATAATCGTGCACAATTCAGTTTGTGGGCCATAGCAATTAGAGATGATTTGCTCTCTGGTCGTACTGGTCGGACAGGAAAATCATCGTACGCAAAGCAGTTTGGAAAACACGCCAACCCGGTCGGACGCGACCTCCGTCTCCATGTCCGCGATGCTTGTGAGCATCAGGATCCGCGAGGCCATCGCCCGCCTCAGCGATGCAGGTTAGAGACGGCTTCATGCCGCTTTGCCATGGCGACACCGGCGGCCACCGGAAGTCCTACGTACGTCGTGATGAGTACTGAACTTCTGATGGTAATTTGTGGCTGCGTGTTTGTTTCGCTATCGAGCACTGCTTGAATGAGTTGATGCCCTCTGTTGAACTACACTAAATCTGTATCAGTTCTTCCTTTAGTTGCTCTGTTGATGATGTGCAGGCGCCCTTGCAGCTTGGGTTGTGGATGTGCAGTTCTGCCAATGATAGGTTCGATTGTCTTTCCTGATGTTCCTTGCTCCTGATATGCTGTGCTAATTCTGCTCCTCATCAGTTACTGTCGAAATGGCATCTCCATAGGTTCATTAATCCAAACTTTACATGATCTTCTGAAAATGTTGTTCGGTTGGTAATTGGTATAATAAGAGTCTTGGTTTGATCAAGCACCACGGTAGCAATTGGATGCCATTGAATTGTTTTTGTCAATAACTCATAGTGATCTACTTTCTCTCATTTCTGTAAAGATGGAAAAGACAGTTTACAATTGAACCTTCTCCACCATGGTTTACCCGAGAAATGCTAGACTTACGGACAGATTCCTACTGGATTTTTGTTACGGACTCATGTGTGGAGTTGTGGTTGGCGAAGATTAGGGAAGAGAGGTCCCACCAGCTGAAATCATGGGTATTGCTAGAGAGGTGTCCGTAGAATCATTCCGTATCAGTTTTCCGTAAGTGTAGGATTTTCATGGTTTACCCTGTTGTCGTTTCTTCTTGAAATGTGCCTTGTTGTGGTTCTTTGTGGACCTATGTTTGCTGTGGCCGCCTGGATTGATTCAGTTGATTAGCTCCGGGTTATGCAACTCCAGCTTATTTGGGCTTCAAACTTGGTAAAGATTTGAAGGATCTGGTTCTGCAGTTACGCTATTCTCATCTCGTGTAGAGATATATGCACTATATGCCACTTTTTGTGTCATTTTCGTTAAGCTGGTTCAGTTTGCTTCTAGGCTGGATGTTGTTCAATTTACTGAGTTTTGTTGTTAAGTCATACGTTTGTTTAGGCACGGATGCCCTCAGTTTGCAAACATGTGACATTTTTCTGTGTGTATTTTGGTCACTGATTCACCACATGTTCTGTTTTTCCATGGATTATATTCATCGAAAGAGTGTCACACGGGCATCAAACCTACCGAGACTAGCTCGTCAACCTTATTAAATTCCATTGTATGGCAGGTATGTTTGTTACGTAAGTTTAAATATATTTGATAAGGGATTTCTGCTGCTTAAACACCAAGGTTCCACGTGCATCTACATGTATAATAAAATTGAAAAAATACTAAAAAATCGGAAACATAATAATGAAATTTTGGGTATCAAACCTGCCCGTCCATTCTACTCACGTGTGAAGTTTTGTAAAAAAATAAAATCTGTTGTATTCTTAGTGAAAAAAATACAATCAAGACCTTGCTATTCATTCCAACAATGTTTTTCTATAGCTTAGATTTTGACTTTTTCGCTCACAACATCATGGACATCATTTCTTCATGAAACTTCATACGTGAGTAGAATGGTCAATTTGTTTGATACCCAAAATTTCAATAGATTTTTACCTCTTTCTTGTATTTTTATTTATTTTACTGTTCCAATGCGCGTCGTACCATGTTCCAAAATTCATATATGTTTCTACTGGCTTTTTTTACCAAGTTACTAGATATTCTCTCCATTCCACAACGTAATGTGTATTACTCTTTTAGAGGATGTTGGCGTACCCACCTCCTGGGGGCATCCCTACTCACGCATGCCTTTCGCGTCGTACGATCCATGCAGGCCTCGCGCCGGCGACTTTACCCCCATCCAATCAAGTGCAAGTGTTCGTCACCTCGCTGACGTCCTCGGGGGTCCATGACCTACGGTCCGCTGGTGCGTTCAATACCATCTTTCTGCAGTGTTTTTTGTTGCACCTGTGTTTGCCATCTCGTGCATCGGTTGAAAGTGTCCGTTGTCGCGGGTTATCAGTTGTTAGCATCACTTGGTCAAATTATGTCGGTTACCTCCCATGTGATGTTGTCGGGTTGATGGAGGGTCGTTGCTTTCCGGGTTCGGTTTGTCGGCCACTTTTGGTGTGTGGTCAATGGCCGGTTAGGAGATCCTTGGGATGCTACTTCTCAGTTTGTTTGGGTCGGCGGCGTGGTGCTCGGTTCATCCTGCGATGTTCCTTCTGTATTATTGTAATTAGTTGATAACTGAAAAATCCATTCAGCAATGGGAGGTCAAATGTAGTTAGTTTTCGAAAAACATATACTCCCTCCGTAAACTAATATAAGTGCGTTTAGAACACTAAAATAATGATCTAAACGCTCTTATATTAGTTTACGGAGTAAGTAGTTATAAAGAAAGCAAATACTCTCTCTGTAAAGAAATATCCTATCGTTTAGGTCACTACTTTAGTTCTTACAATTGATCCAGCAATTAGAAGATCTTGTTCAAAGGTCCAGTGTGAAGTTTGAAAAACAATTCTACTCCCTCATATCCGAATTAATTGACGAAACCTCTATACAATGCATAGAGAACATTGTTGTATAGAGGTTGTGTTAATTAACTTGGAACGGAGGGAGTATATAACTTCTATGTGTGCGGAGGCTTTTTTAAATTAAATAGTAAACTTTAGTACTGATAAGAAGATGAAGAGTGTACTATGCTTTTTCGCAAATGTATTTATTATTATTGTATAAATGTGGTATACACGGGTAAATGGGCCTAAGTGCCTAACCTTTTGTGCAATTCACAAAATCAAACATTTTTCAATCAAAAGTTAGCGTTTTTCTTTCATCGCATGTTTTTGTTTTTATCCATTTGCTTCTTATTTCTTTGAGCACCATACATCCTCTTTTTTCTTCATTTAGGCGAAGTACTGGGTGAAAACTGAAAATCATCATTGAAGCCCATCGGATCAAGGACGTACTGTGCAGAGATGATGGGTATAAAATTAGCCACTTAACCATAGTTTTGCAAATAGCCCCTGCTCTTAATTCAGTAGTGCTTGGTAAATATTTAGCCAAAAAGGAAAACGAATCAACCCACGGAAGGTTTGCTTGGAGGTGGCGTTGATACGACGTGATCAATCTATGTCCTACGCTATCGCCATGTGCCCTAGCTCTCCGATGGCCCCAGCCTTGAGCCCTCTTCTTCACCCTTTGCCGGCCCCATACAACAGCGCTAGCCCTCTGTCGGCCCCATCGAACATCGCGAGCCTCTGTTGGCCCAGATCCCCCGCCCTCCATCGGCCCAATCCAGCAATGCTATGTTGGAGAACGTAGTATTTTTAAAAAAATCCTACGACCATGCAAGATCTATCTAGGAGAAGCATAACAACGAGCGGGAGAGTGTGTCCACGTACCCTCATACCGAAAGCGCAAGCGTTTAGTAATGCGGTTGATGTAGTCGAACGTCTTCGCAATCCAACCGATACAAGCACCGAACGTACGGCACCTCCGCGTTCAGCACACGTTTAGCTCGATGACGTCCCATGAACTCTTGATCCATTTGAGGTCGAGGGAGAGTTCCGTCAGAATGACGGTGTGGTGACGGTGATGATGAAGTAACTTGCGCAGGGCTTCGCCTAAGCACTACGACGATATGACCGAGGTGTGTAACTGTGGAGGGGGCACCGCACACGGCTAAAAAATCAACTTGTGTGTCTAAGGGTGCCCCCTTGAAGGAAATATGCCCTAGAGGCAAAAATAAAGTTGTTATTTACATTTCCTTTTATATCATGATAAATGTCTTTTATTCATGCTATAATTGTATTAACCGAAAACTTGATACATGTGTGAATACATAGTCAAAACAGAGTGCCCCTAGTATGCCTCTACTAGACTAGCTCGTTAATCAAAGATGGTTATGTTTCCTAACCATATACATGAGTTGTCATTTGATCAATGGGATCACATCATTAGGAGATCACATCATTAGGAGAATGATGTGATGGACAAGACCCACCTGTTAGCTTATGTAATGCCCCGGATGTAATACTTTCCCTTTTTGGCAATATATAACTTTGGCTTCATCGGTTCCATTCCGGGTTCTTCGTCTTTTCGGGTTTTCGTCGTTTTGTCGTGTGCGTGTGTGCATTCATCCATGTCATGTTGTCATGTGCATTGCATTGCATTCATGTTGTCATTTGCATCCGGTCCCACTCGTTCTTTCCCGTTGCCCTTTTCGAGTTCCGACGCTCTCACACGTGCCCGTGGCTTCCCCGAGTCCTTCCTTTGTGTTTGGCCGTGTAACGTTTCCGGTTTGGTGTGAGACTTGTCGTGCGATGTTGTTTTGATACGTGTGACCCGCCTATCAAGTTGCGTCGCGTATGGAGTTCGTTTGATGCTCCAACAGTTATTCTCGTGGGCTAAAAGTACCTCCTTTTTGAGGCCCAAGAAACCCCTCCAACAACCCACCAACCCAGCTCAAACCCTTCCTTTCATCTAGGCCGTTCAATTGTGATCTCATGGCCGAAAACCACTCCTCATTTGGGCTACCCTAGCTCCTTGTGCCTATATAAACGTCAATCCCCTCCAATTTTGCGTCCAAAACCCTAGTGCTTCCACCTCTGCCGCGTCGTGCTTCCACTGTTGCCGCGCCGTGCTTCCACCGTTGCCGAGCCGTGCTTCCTCCGCCGCCCAGCCGTGCTTCCACCCGCCGCGTGGGACCGCGGGGCCCGAGGCCAGCCCGCCGCGCCGCGATCCGGGCCAGATCCGCGCCGCCCCTCGTCTTCCTCTTCTCCGGCGGGTTGCGGTGCCACCCTCCGCCGCCGGCCGGACCTCGCCTCGCCGCCGCCTCACCGCCCCCTCGCCGCCGGCCCAGGCCCCCGCCGCCTCGGCCCCTCGGCCACCTCGCCGCCGCCGGACTCAGGCCGCCCGCCGCCTCGGCCGGAGCGCCTCGCCGCCGCCGCCCCGGCCTCCCCTCTCGCTGCCGGCCTCCCTTCGCCTGCCGGCCACCTCGCCAGGGGAAGCCAGCCGCCAGCCGCCGCTCGAGTCACCAGCCCCGATCCGATCGGCCGATCCGATCTGGGAGCTGGGCCGAACCCTAACGGGCCGGTGGACCCGCTCCGCCGCCCGACCCGCATCCGCGACCCGCTTGACCGCTCCGTCCGCACCCGTTGACCAGCAGGTTGACCTCGTTTTTTTGCCTATGTCTTTAGTTTTTTTTGTCTGATGCATTTTTGTGATGAGGATATCTTTTACTGTGCATGTCCGTTTTGTGTGTGTGATATGTCAAAATGATCGTGGTGACATGTACTATGTTTTGTTCCATTGTGCCATGCATGTTTGAGGTCATCTAGATGTCTTAATCTTCATGGGAAGAGTGCTACTTGTTATAAACTGCTGCTATTAGTTGTTTTCATGCCATGTTTGCAATGTGATAACTTGTTGCATGTTTATCCAAATGAAGCAAATGATATGTCCACATGTTCATCATGAGATGCTCTACATGTTGGTTGCTTTAGCTTGCATGATAGATTTCATATTGCCATGCTTATCTCCTTTACAAAAGTGCTTGTGGCAGTTATGTTGTTAAACTTGTTACGAGATGCCTAGTTGAGGAGCTCGTTGCTATTGATGTGGTTGTCCCCTTGTTGCATGCTTATAGGTTTTGGATTCCCCATCATGTGTACTTTGCTGTGGTGCAAACCACTTGCCATGTTATGCTTTGAGGTGACTTAAACTTGCTCACAAACATGCCATGATATTACTGCTGTTTTAACACTTAGTGAAATTTCACTAAGTCTGGAATCTATAATTTCCAGATGCCATGTTTGCTTGTTGTTCTAGGCAAATCCATGCTAGTTTTGGGGTGACTATTGATGATTCCTTGTTGTATATGTTGTTGGCTATCCATTCATGCCCTCACATGCTCATTTGGGTGGATGTAGCATATTTAAATCTTGCTCCCAAGTTGCTATAAATTACTGCTGTCAGGTTTTTGTTGTCAAGTTCAAAATGTTATAGCTTGTTGCTATTGATACATGCCTCCTATGGAGATGCTCCAATGGAATTGTTTGCTGTAGGATATGTCTACTTTAAGTCCATGCTCCTTGTCATGATGTTTGAGTGCTGTAGAGTATATATTTCTTGCTCCGAAGTTGCTATGTGGCTGTTAATTTCAGCTTTGCATGTTTCTTGTTTCGGGTGTATCTTTTAGCCCGTTGCTCCGTTTTGAGCAAGTCCTATATGAAACTTGTGTGATTTTGCATGTAGATTCATAATATCCTCTGGTTATCATGTTTTGAAGTATCTTGCTTGTTGCATATTGTCATGTTCCTTGTGCTGTATCTCTGTGTTTCCTATGTTGACTTTATATGCTTCCTAAGTGCATCTACAGTGCTTCCTTAGTGCATCAGCCATGCATCCTGTAGATTTGCGCATTGCATCTTGTTTGATTTCGTGCCTCGTGTGTTCTTGTGTTTGAGTAGAGCCGGAAGCCGAGAACGAGTATGAGAACGAGGTTACTACCGAGGTTGAGAACGAGGAGCCCTCTTACGATCCCATCGACGACTCAACAGGCAAGATGACCTGACCCAGATATCATTACTATCTTTGCCTATTGCTAGAAGTCTCGCTCTTTAGCTTATTGCCTCGATGCCCATGTTTTCCTGTCAGCCTCCTATTGTAACCATGTATTTGTCTAACCACCCTACCTATGCAAACCATTGATTGGCTATGTAGGCTTCGCTCAGCCCCTCTTATAGCATTGCTAGTTGCAGGAGAAGATTTGAAGATTCTTGCTTCTTGTTGAAGCTTGTTGGGATGTCACACTATATAAACTCTTAATGAAATCATCTATATATTGGTAATGGGTGGAACGCTAAGCCTTTTGCTTGGTGTTTTGTTCCTCTCATGCCTCCCTAGGAACCGTATAAACCGGTGTTATGTTCCTTGATTTTGCGTTCCTCACACGGTTGGGGTTATGGGACCCCCTCGATAAACCGCTAAGTGCTAAGTCTTTTCCAGCAAGTCCCAACATTGGTACTATTTGCCTAAACGACTAAAAACTTGCCGAGGGAGTAATTAACCCGAGGTTTAATTTAATCAACCCCCCTGGGCCAGTGCTCGATTTGAGTGTTGGTCCAAACTAGAGCCACTTGCGGTGCAACCCAGTTCGCTGGGGTCTTCGGTATCTGTACGTAGTGCTCATCCGGTCGTGGCCTGAGACTAGATACGCGCGGCTACTATCAGGGTGTCGGCACGCCGGGAGGATTTGTTGGATTAGCCTTACCTTAGTCGGAGTATCTTGAGCACGTGTGACGCCCCCGATTTGTCCGTACACTAATCATGCACGCAAATGTGTACGACCAAGATCAGAGACTCACTAATAGATATCACAACACAGCTCTAGACATAAATTAAAATAATACAAGCTTTATATTACAAGCCAGGGGCCTCGAGGGCTCGAATACATAAGCTCGAAAACACAAGAGTCAGCGGAAGCAACAATATCTGAGTACAGACATATGTTAAACAAGTTTTCCTTAAGAAGGCTAGCACAAAAGTAACAACGATCGGAAAGGCAAGGCCTCCTGCCTGGGACCTCCTAACTACTCCTCGAAACTGATCTTCCCGTAGAAACATCCTCGGGATCCTCTGGGTCCTGGACTCCACCACCTGGTTGCATCAACCGAGAAGAAGGAACAGAAGGGGGAAAAAGGGGGGGGCAAAGCAACCGTGAGTACTTATCCAAAGTACTCGCAAGCAAGGATCTACACTACAAATGCAATGATATCTGTGTAAGGGGGGTAATATCTGTAGGCTAAACTGCAGAATGCCAGAATAAGAGGGGGATAGCTAATCCAATCGAAGACTACGCTTCTCGTAACGTCCATCTTGCCGCAGAAGATGAGGGTAGCTGGAAAGTAACAAGTATCCTCGCGTCTCGCAGCCTCCGTCTTGAAGCAGTAGAAGGGAAATAGATGGTAAGTTCACCAAGTAACATCGTATAGCATAAACCTACTCGGCGATCCTCCCGCACATCACCCTGTGAGAGAGCAACCACCGAGTTGTATCTGGCACTGGTAAGGGTGTGTTTTATTAAGTATCCAGTTCTAGTTGTCATGAGGTCAGAGTACAACTCCGGGTCGTCCTTTTACCGAGGGACACGGCTATTCGAATAGATTAACTTCCCTGCAGGGGTGCACCACATAACCCAGCACGCTTGATCCCATTTGGCCGGACACACTTTCCAGGGTCATGCCCGGCCTCGGAAGATCAACACGTCGCAGCCCTACCTAAGCACAGCAGAGAGGTCAGCACGCCGGTCTAAGTCCTAGGCGCGCAGGGGTCCGGGCCCATCGCCCAACGCACACCTGCACGTTGCGTACGCGGCCGGTAAGCAGACCTAGCCTCTCCTAATACCAGAGTAGGCTTTCCAGTCCAATCCGGCGCGCGCCGCTAAGTCGCTGGCGTCAAAAAGCCTTCGGCTGATACCACGACGTCGAGTACCCATAACTATTCCCACGTAGCTGGTTAGTGCGTATAGACCAAATGGCCAGACTCAGATCAAATACCAAGATCTCGATAAACGTGTTATTATGACATAACCGCGGACAGCGATCAGGGCCAGGCCCACCTGTCTCCTAGGTGGTCGCAACCTGCCCTGTCGCTCCGCCACAAAGTAACCATCAGGGGACTGTCGGGAACCCAGGCCCACCACTACCTGGGTGGAACCACCTGCCCCTTCAGCCCCCATATCCGAATCATCAACATGTGTATGTAAAATGTATGTAGTATATACCCGTGATCACACCCAAGTGATCACGGCCCGATAGAATAGCAGGGCAGACGGACAAGGGTGTAGGGCCACTGATGGTATACTAGCATCCTATACTAAACATTTAGGATTGCAGGTAAGGTATCAACAATGGTAGCAACAATGACAGGCTATGCAGCAGAATAGGATTATCGAAAGCAGTAACATGCTACACTACTCTAATGCAAGCAGTAGAGAGAAGAGTAGGCGATATCTGGTGATCAAAGGGGGGGCTTGCCTGGAAGCTCTGCAGACGAAAGGAAATCTTCGGAAGCGAAGCTGTAGTCGAACACCGAAGCATCAATGGTCTCGGGGTTTTATCACAGTATCGGAGTCTACCGAAAATAAGCAACGAAGGGGGAAACAAATAAATAACAGAGCAAATAATAGCATCACAAAGCATAACATGGAAATACGCGGTGCTACGTGTGACCTAACGCAGTAGGAGGTTATACTGACGAAGGAGGGAAACATCCGGGAAAGTATTCCCGGTGTTTCGCGTTTTCGGACGAATGAAACGGAGGGGGAAAGTTGCGGGTTCGGTATGCTAGGGAGGTGTGGTGGACGAACGGACCGCGTATTCGGATTCGTCTCGTCATTCTGAGCAACTTTCATGTACAAAGTATTTTCATCCGAGTTACGGTTTAAAAGATATGATTTTCTAAAGTCTTTATTAATTTCTGGAATTTAATTAATTAATTTAATAAAACATTATCCAGAATAGTGCATGCTGACATCATCATGACGTCAGCATGACATCAGCAGTCAACAGAGGGTTGACTAGGTCAAATTGACGTGTGGGTCCTGCATGTCATACCCTAAGACTAACTAAACAAGTTTAATTAGTTTAGTTAATTGATTAGGTTAATTTAATTATAATTAATTAACTTAATTACCCAATTAATTAATTAATATATAAATATATTTAAAATTATTATTTTTATTATTATTATTATTATTATTTTTTGTTCTTTTCTTTTCTTTTCTTTTTTTTAAACATTTTGGGGTAGGTGGCCCACTGTCATAGGGCCAGAGGGGTCCTTTAGCGGGGCGGGTGCATTGCGGGTGCTGGGCATGCGGGCGCAGCCCAGCACCGCGCTGCGGGGCACCGGCGGCCCTGGCGCCGGCAGGCAACCGGCCAGGGGCTGTGCGGGGCCGGCGAGGCAAACCGCGGAGGGGCAGCGGCGAGCCCAGCGGGGACGGCCCGACGGGCACTAGGTTCGGGCGTCTGCGGCAGTGGCCGTAGCCGCGGCGGCAGTTGGGGGCGGGAGAGCGCCGGCGGCGGGGCGAGGCTGTGGCGGCGGAGCGAGGGGAGCATGGCCACGGGCGGGCGT
>LR738709.1:362172488-362232769 GCA_902687465.1 Secale cereale
TGTTTCTTTTTATTTTTTTGTTTTTGTTTTAACTTATTCTTTTCTGTTTTGTTTTTAGATTCTTTTAAACTTTGTTTTATAAAACACACAACTAGTTTATAAATTAGTTTTAATAATTAGCCCACAGCCACATTTAACTTTTACAGCTAAATAAAATAGTTTAATATTTTATTGTTTATAAAAAGAATTCAAATAATTGTTTTGCTGTTGTTTTAACTATCTTGGTGCATCTAAACACTTTACAAAATTGTGGTTTCAACATGACAAATACCCAGAGAATATTTGCCACACTTGGAACATTTTTGTTTCACGTTTGTCAAATTTAAATTTTGACTTTAATTTGAATTTGAATTTGAACAGGATGTGGATTAACGAGAGATTATCAACAGTAACAGTGGTGACGTGGCATCATTAGTGTGTGGTTACTGTAGCTTGATTATCCGGGCGTCACAGCACGGGATTCCGAGGATACTCGGGCCTTCCCACCTTGGAGTTGCGACTCCGCGGATCATGGGCTTGTCATGGGCCAAGTTGGAACACCCCTGTAGGGTTTTGAACTTTCGAAAGCCGTGCCCGCGGTTATGTGGCAGATGGGAATTTGTTAATATCCGGTTGTAGAAAACTTGACACCATGTTCAGAACACACTACCAGCGTGAGTACCGTGACGGTCATTTTCCGAAAGGGATTCGGAAAGTGAACACGGTGGGGTTATGTTTGACTTGCTTAGTTAGGATCACTTCGTGATCATCTTATCGTTCGAGGCACTTCTCTTCTCGCTCTCTTTTACGTAAGTTAGTGCTAGTGCTGCTGCAACCTCTTATTCTTTCTTCAACCTTGTTCCACACCCAAGGCTTGGATAGTTGTGTTACCCGGGAACGGGATTGCTGAGTCCTTTGTGGCTCACAGATTCTACACCACACCAGATGCAGGTACTATGGTGAGCTACACAGGAGACGGCACCGAGCTAGACTGGGAGTACGACGAGGAACGTAGCCGTTACTATGTGCACTATCCCATTGATCAGTAGAGGTTTCTATTAGGGGCGATTCAGACCTGTGGCTTTATGTTATGTTTGGTATCTTTCATTTGGATCTTCACCCGTAGACAAGTTGTGATGTTATTTGAATGATGTTTGGCTATGTAATGAATTGTGTGACGTGGCGAGGGTAAGACAACTATCTTTTTCCCTTTCATCCCTATTTTTACATGAGATGTGCAAAGATACCGAACTTGCGATCATTCCAGAATGGGCTTATACCTTTAAGTCGTGCCTCGACACGTAGGAGGTATAGTCCCATCCTGGGCATTACAAGTTGGTATTCAGAGCCTTCTCCGACCTAGAAGCCCCCACTGATTGATCGAATCGTTGACGGTTGAGTCTAGGCACACACTGAAAATGTTTTGAGTCCTATATTTATATCGGAGAGTAGGATTTCTTTTGCTCCTCATCTCTTTTCACTCTGGTGAGGACTCCTGACAATTACTCTTGCCTCTTCTACTCTCAAAATTGCACCAATTTTTTTTTAGGAATCTCGCGAGTATTGTTTGGATTGTTTCGATGTCTTTGTGACGAGAATATTGTTCTCGATGCCTCCTGACATTAGGGGTTGTGGCAGTGTCCCGGGGAGTTGAGCTCCGAGGTATTGTCGTCACAAACATATCGCGTCAGTTCTAGAATACTTAAGATGGCCGACATCGAAAACTCTCCTATACGGTTAGTGGCAAGATAACCCCGACATCACCCAGTACTGGGGAGGTAGTTCGGGAGTATTGCCATAGCTTGTATAGTAGATGCGTTTCGAAGGTCCGAGGTAGATGGTTTCCAAAAATAACTGGTTATGTGTTGAAGGATGGATACAGCTGGATGTAGGATTAGAGTTGAGTGCGCGATGCTGCCCCTGTATCCCCAACACCTGATTGCATAACTGGAAACTTTCGGAAATTAATAGGTGGGTTCATCTAGTAGCTCGTAGGCATTCTTCCAACGAATGCAGGTTACGGAGTTAGGGGTTCTACATTGAGTGAAGTGGTTTTATGGCCGATGTTCCGATCGGGAGTTGCATCTTAAAGGGTCCTTGGCTATGCTGATCCGGGGGCTATGCTGATCCGGGGAATGCAAAACCCTTTTATAACACGTTCCATAAGCTTTCAGCACAAAGATGTCGAACGAAGCTCCTATCTTGTATTTGTTCTATCTGCACCTTGTTGTTTTTCTTATTTACCTTTTGTCTTCCAAGTGGCTTCTCGTGAAGATTGTTGTTATCATTAAACTGAGAATTTCATTCGTTCCTCTTGTTCGAATGATTCTTGTGAAGACTATGTTGCATTTCTAGCCGTTGTTTCAGCTTATATCTTCTTTCAATCAAATGGCTAATGGTGGTCATCTCTTTCAGGATGGCTCCTAAAAGGGTTCCCAACGCTAACCCAGAGGGTGAAGAGGTTCCTGAACGTCCTCCTTCCCCTCCTCCTCCGTGTGAGGCCTGGAGAGCAATTATGCAAACTATGAATCAGAACACCCAGATGCTTATGCAGATGATGCAGCAAATGCAAGCAAATCAGGGTGCCCAAGGGAACCAAGGCAATTTGTTCAACCAACAGCACTTTGCTACGCTCAACCAGTTCTTGGCAAATCAACCAAAGGCTTTCAGTTACTGCGTGGACCCTCTCGATGCTGAAGACTGGATAACTAATATCAAGAAGCATTTTGAGTGCAGTAACGTCAGGCCTGAGGACTATGTGAAGTTTGCAGCCTTCCAACTCAAGGACCAAGCAGCTGATTGGTGGCAGCAGTACAAAGACTCCAGAGAAGGGCGTGTAATCTCTTGGGAGGAATTCTGCAAGGACTTTCGCTCTCACCACATTCGAACAAGTGTCATCGAGGGTATGCGTGAGAAATTCCGCAACCTGAAGCAAGGGTCTATGTCTGTCTTCCAATATAATGTCAAGTTCCAGAACCTTGCCCGCTATGCTAAGCAAGACATCCCAGATGCCAAGAGCAAGATCTATCAGTTCCGTGGTGGTCTGAAGGATGAACTCCAACTTGCTCTCACCTTGTTCGAGCCTGATGAGTTTGACAAGTTCTATAACATGACACTTAAGCAAGAGGCAGCCCAGCTCAAGATGGAAGCTTCCAAAAAGAGGATCAGAGATGTTGTTCACTCCTCCTCATCTTCTCAAGTGGTCGCGAAGCAACATAAGTTTTGGCTTCCATCTCCTCCAGTGATCCGATCTCCCTACAACAACAACAAGAACTTTGGTGGCCGTGGTTTCTCCCACCCACCCAACCCAAGCAATCAGTCAAAGAATCAGTTTTAAGCTTCCAAGTCAAGTGCTCCTCATTACCGTCCTCTCTCAGAAGTGGTTTGCAACAAGTGTGGCCAGAAGGGTCATTATGCTAACAAGTGCCCCAACCCAAGGCGCCTTCCGCCTCCTCCACCTGTCAGCACTGCTATTGTCAAGCACAATCCCAAGGTTGCAAGAGTGAATCTGATGAATGCAGCCCAAGCAGAGAATTCTTCAGATGTGATACTTGGTAACCTACCAGTTAACTCTATTCATGAAAAAGTATTGTTTGATTCGGGTGCATCGCTTTCTTTCATTTGAAGACCTTTTGTTGCTAAGCATGAATTGGTTTCGGAGAGCATTCCGAGACCTTTGAAGATTATTTCTCCGGGTTTGCAAATGACTTCCAACTCAGTTGCTCCGAATGTATCTATTCGCATGGGTGATTACCGCTTTCTGGCTAATCCGGTTATTCTCGGCAATTCCGACATTGATCTTATTCTCGGGATGGATTGGCTTTCTCAGCATGATGCTCACATTGATTGTGCAAATAAGGAAGTCAAGATTACTCATTCCGACAAAGATGTGATTATCTTCGCCTCTCGGGATAACACAATCAGGCTATTCTCTCTCAATGACAAGGGAGAGATTAATGCCATCTCTCAAATTCCGGTGGTTAATGAATACGAAGATGTTTTCCTCGAAGAACTTCCAGGCATGCCTCCGCATCGTCAAGTTGAATTCGTCATTGAACTCGAGCCTGGTACTGAGCCAGCATGCCGGCGTCCGTACAAGCTCTCTCCTGAAGAGTTAAAGGAGTTGAAGAAACAGCTTGATGAACAAGAGCATATGGGTCTGATCAGGCCTAGCACGTCTCCTTGGGGTTGTGGTGTCTTATTTGTCAAGAAGAAGGATGGCACGGAGCGCCTTTGCGTCGATTACTGGCCATTGAACAAGAAGACAATAAAGAACAAGTATCCGCTCCCCAACATCAATGAATTGTTCAAGCAGCTCAAAGGAGCTAAAGTGTTCTCAAAGCTCGATCTCCGAATGGGCTATCACCAAATTCGCATTCGCGAAGAAGATATCCACAAGACTGCCTTCAGAACGAGCTATGGCTCCTATGAGTATACATTCATGTCTTTTGGTCTCGCTAATGCTCCACCTACCTTATCGAGAATGATGCACTACATTTTCAACCCCTACACCAACGAGTTTGTGCTTGTGTATCTGGATGACATCTTGGTATTCTCCAAGAATGAAGAGGATCACGAAAAGCACCTCCGTCTAGTTCTCGACAGACTCCGTGAACATAAGTTCTATGCCAAGTTCTCCAAGTGCGAATTCTGGCTCGATAAGGTCTTATATCTGGGCCATATCATCTCCGCTAACGGTATTGCTGTGAACCCCGAGAAAGTTGAAGCGATTGTCAACTGGGAACCTCCTCAGAACGTCAAGCAACTCCGAAGCTTTCTTGGTCTTGCTAGCTATTGCAGAAGGTTCGTTGAGAACTTCTCCAAGATTGCCAAGCCTCTCTCCAACTTACTGCAGAAGAATGTCAAGTACAACTGGTCTCCGGATTGTGATGTGGCATTCAGAACTCTCAAAGAAAAGCTCATCTCTGCTCCAGTTCTTACTCCTCCAGATGAGTCCAAGCCCTACGAAGTATTCTGTGATGCTTCTCTTCAAGGACTTGGTGGTGTGCTAATGCAGGACAAGAAAATTGTGGCATACACTTCTCATCAACTGAAGCCAAGTGAGAAGAACTACCCCACACATGATCTCGAACTAGCAGCTGTGGTACATGATTTGATTACGTGGAGACACCTTCTGTTGGGCAGAAAAGTCGACATCTTCACCGATCACAAGAGCTTGAAGTACATCTTCACACAGCCGAACCTGAACCTCCGCCAGACTCGTTGGGTCGAGATGATCCAAGAGTATGATCCAAGCATCAAATACACACCTGGCAAGGCGAATGTGATTGCAGATGCTTTGATCAGAAAGGCATATTGCAACAGTCTCCTTATCAAGCCGTTTCAGCCTGAGCTTTGTGAAGCTTTCAGGAAGCTCAACCTCCAAGTTGTTCCGCAAGGATTTCTTGCAAATCTTCAAGTTGCTCCTACCTTGGAAGATCAGATCCGTGAGGCCCAACTCAGTGATGCTATGGTGCAGAAAGTGAAACATGGTATTGCAAAGGGTACTCCCAAATACAAGTGCTATCGCGTTGATGAGAGAGATACCTTGTTCTTTGAGGACAGACTTGTGGTTCCCAAAGGTGATCTCAGGAAGCTCATAATGGACGAAGCCATGATTCCCTCCTTTCGATTCATCCTGGAAGTTCCAAGATGTACCAAGACCTCAAGCAATCTTACTGGTGGACTCGCATGAAAAGGGAGATTGCCCAATTCGTGAATGAATGTGATGTCTGCAGAAGAGTGAAGGCAGAGCATCAACATCCAGCCGGTCTTCTCCAACCTCTTCCTATTCCCGAGTGGAAATTCGACCACATTGAAATGGATTTCGTCACTGGCTTTCCTAAGTCCAAGAGAGGGAATGATTCTATCTTTGTGGTGATTGACAAGCTTACCAAAGTCGCTCACTTCCTTCCAGTCAAAGAATCCATCAATGCAGCTCAACTGGCAGAGTTGTACACTTCCAGAATTGTGTCCTTACATGGCATTCCTCAAGTTATCTACTCAGACCGTGGAAGTTTGTTCACTTCCAAGTTCTGGGACTCCTTTCAGTCTGCCATGGGCACTAAGATCCGTTTCAGCACTGCATTTCACCCTCAGACTAGTGGTCAAGTCGAGAGAGTGAATCAGATTCTCGAAGACATGCTTAGAGCTTGTGTCATCTCTTTTGGCATGAAGTGGGAATATTGCCTTCCATTTGCCGAGTTCTCTTACAACAACAACTTCCAAGCAAGTACCGACAAAGCTCCGTTTGAAATCCTCTATGGCAGAAAGTGCCGTACCCCTCTCAACTGGTCCGAGACTGGTGAACGTCAACTTCTTGGCAATAACTTGATCTCAGAAGCCGAAGAAATGTGCAAAGTCATACGTGAGAATCTCAAGGCCGCTCAGTCGCGTCAGAAGAGCTACTATGACGGCAAGCATCGTGATTTGGCCTTCAACATTGGGGATCATGTCTATCTCCGTGTTTCTCCTATGAAAGGCACCCAAAGATTCGGTATCAAAGGAAAGCTTGCTCCTAGATACGTGGGCCCTTTCAAGATCCTTGGCAAAAGAGGCGATCTAGCCTATCAACTTGAGCTCCCTTCCAACTTCGCTAATGTTCATGATGTGTTTCACGTGTCTCAACTCCGCAAGTGCTTCAAGACACCTGAACGCACCATTCCGTTTGAGGAGATTGATCTTCAACAAGACTTGTCTTACCGAGAGCATCCCGTTGCTATTCTCGAAGAAACCGAGCGCAAGACCCGCAACAAGTCAATCAAATTCTTGAAAGTCAAGTGGTCACACCACACCGACCGACAAGCTACGTGGGAACGAGAAGATCACCTTCGTTCCGAGTACCCTTCCTTCTTCCAGTCCTAGATCTCGGGACGAGATCTTTTCGTAGTAGAGGAGAGTTTGTAATGCCCTGGATGTAATACTTTCCCTTTTTGGCAAAATATAACTTTGGCTTCATCAGTTCCATTCCGAGTTCTTCGTCTTTTCGGGTTTTCATCATTTTGTCGTGTGCGTGTGTGCATTCATCCATGTCATGTTGTCATGTGCATTGCATTGCATTCGTGTTGTCGTTTGCATCCGGTCCCACTCGTTCTTTCCCGTTGCCCTTTTCGAGTTCCGACGCTCTCACACGTGCCCGTGGCTTCCCCGAGTCCTTCCTTTGTGTTTGGCCGTGTAACGTTTCCGATTTGGCGTGAGACTTATCGTGCGATGTTGTTTTGATACGTGTGACCCGCCTGTCAAGTTGCGTCGCGTATGGACTTTGTTTGATGCTCCAACAGTTATTCTCGTGGGCTAAAAGTACCTTCTCTTTGAGGCCCAAGAAACCCCGCCAACAGCCCACCAACCCAGCTCAAACCCTTCTTTTCATCTAGGCCGTTCAATTGTGATCTCGTGGCCGAAAACCTCTCCTCATTTGGGCTACCCTATCTCCTTTTGCCTATATAAACGTCCACCCCCTCCAATTTTGCGTCAAAAACCCTAGTGTTTCCACCTCTGCCGCGCCGTGCTTCCACCGTTGCCGAGCGGTTCTTCCTCCGCCGCCCAGCCGTGCTTCCACCGCCGTGCTTCCACCCGCCGCGCGTGCCCGCGGGGCCCGAGGCCAGCCCGCCGCGCCGTGATCCGGGCCAGATCCGCGCCGCCCCTCATCTTCCTCTTCTCCGGCGGGTTGCGGTGCCACCCTCCGCCGCCGGCCAGATCTCGCCTCGCCGCCGCCTCACCGCCCCCTCGCCACCGGCCCAGGTCCCCGCCGCCTCGGCCCCTCGGGCACCTCGCCTCCGCCGGACTCAGGCCGCCCGCCGCCTCGGCCGGAGCGCCTCGCCGCCGCCGCCCCGGCCTCCCCTCTCGCCGCCGGCCTCCCTTTGCCCGCCGGACACCTCGCCACGGGGAAGCCAGCCGCCAGCCGCCGCTAGAGGCACCAGCCCCGATCCGATCGACCGATCTGATCTGGGAGCTGGGCCGAACCCTAACGGGCCGGTGGACCCGCTCCGCCGCCCGACCCGCATCCGCGACCCGCTTGACCGCTCCTTCCGCACCCGTTGACCAGCAGGTTGACCTCGTTTTTTGCCTAAGTCTTTAGTTTTTCTTTGTCTGATGCATTTTTGTGATGTGGATGTCTTTTACTGTGCATGTCCGTTTTGTGTGTGTGATATGTCAAAATGATCGTGGTGACATGTAATATGTTTTGTTCCATTGTGCCATGCATGTTTGAGGTCATATAGATGTCTTAATCTTCATGGGAAGAGTGCTACTTGTTATAAACTGCTGCTATTAGTTGTTTTCATGCCATGTTTGCAATGTGATAACTTGTTGCATGTTTATCCAAATGAAGCAAATGATATGTCCACATGTTCATCATGAGATGCTCTACATGTTGGTTGCTTTAGCTTGCATGATAGATTTCATATTGCCATGCTTATCTCCTTTGCAAAAGTGCTTGTGGCTGTTATGTTGTTAAACTTGTTACGAGATGCCTAGTTGAGGAGCTCGTTGCTATTGATGTGGTTGTCCCCTTGTTGCATGCTTATAGGTTTTGGATTCCCCATCATGTGTACTTTGCGGTGGTGCAAAGCACTTGCCATGTTATGCTTTGAGATGACTTATACTTGCTCACAAACATGCCATGATATTACTGATGTTTTAACACTTCGTGAAATTTCACTAAGTCAGGAATCTGTAATTTCCAGATGCCATGTTTGCTTGTTGTTCTAGGCAAATCCATGCTAGTTTTGGGGTGACTATTGATGATTCCTTGTTGTATATGTTGTTGGCTATCCATTCATGCCCTCACATGCTCATTTGGGTGGCTGTAGCATATTTAACTCTTGCTCCCAATTTGCTATAAATTACTGCTGTCAGGTTTTTGTTGTCAAGTTCAAAATGTTATAGCTTGTTGCTATTGATACATGCCTCCTATGGAGATGCTCCAATGGTATTGTTTGCTGTAGGATATGTCTAATTTAAGTCCATGCTCCTTGTCATGATGTTTGAGTGCTGTAGAGTATATATTTCTTGCTCCGAAGTTGCTATGTGGCTGTTAATTTCAGCTTTGCATGTTTCTTGTTTGGGGTGTATCTTTTAGCCCGTTGCTCCGTTTTGAGCAAGTCCTATATGAAACTTGTGTGATTTTGCATGTAGATTCATAATATCCTCTGGTTATCATGTTTTGAAGTATCTTGCTTATTGCCTATTGTCATGTTCCTTGTGCTGTATCTCTGTGTTTCCTATGTTGACTTTCTGTGCTTCCTTAGTGCATCTGCAGTGCTTCCTTAGTGCATCAGCCATGCATCCTATAGATTTGCGCATTGCATCTTGTTTGATTTCGTGCCTCGTGTGTTCTTGTGTTTGAGTAGAGCCGGAAGCCGAGAACGAGTACGAGAACGAGGTTACTACCGAGGTTGAGAACGAGGAGCCCTCTTACGATCCCATCGACGACTCAACATGCAAGATGACCTGACCCAGATATCATTACTATCTTTGCCTATTGCTGGAAGTCTCGCTCTTTAGCTTATTGCCTCGATGCCCATGTTTTCCTGTCAGCCTCCTATTGTAACCATGTATCTGACTAACCACCCTACCTATGCAAACCATTGATTGGCTACGTAGGCTTCGCTCAGCCCCTCTTATAGCATTGCTAGTTGCAGGAGAAGATTTGAAGATTCTTGCTTCTTATTGAAGCTTGTTGGGATATCACACTATATAAACTCTTAATGAAATCATCCATATTGGTAATGGGTGGAAGGCTAAGCCTTTTGCTTGGTGTTTTGTTCCACTCATGCCACCCTAGGAACCGTATAAACCGGTGTTATGTTCCTTGATTTTGCGTTCCTCATACGGTTGGGGTTATGGGACCCCCTCGATAAACTGCTAAGTGCTAAGTCTTTTCCAGCAAGTCCCAACATTGGTACTATTTGCCTAAACAACTAAAAACTTGCCGAGGGAGTAATTAACCCGAGGTTTAATTTAATCAACCCCCCTGGGCCAGTGGTCGATTTGAGTGTTGGTCCAAACTAGAGCCACTTGCGGTGCCACCCAGTTCGCTGGGGTCTTCGGTATCTGTACGTAGCGCTCATCCGGTCGTGGCCTGAGACTAGATACGCGCGGCTACTATCAGGGTGTCGGCACGCCGGGAGGATTTGCTGGATTAGCCTTACCTTAGTCGGAGTATCTTGAGCACGGGATTCCGAGGATACTCGGGCCTTCCCACCTTGGAGTTGCGACTCCGCGGATCGTGGGCTTGTCATGGGCCAAGTTGGAACACCCCTGCAGGGTTTTGAACTTTCGAAAGCCGTGCCCGCGGTTATGTGGCAGATGGGAATTTGTTAATATCCGATTGTAGAAAACTTGACACCATATTCAGAACACACTACCAGCGTGAGTACCATGACGGTCATTTTCCGAAAGGGATTCGGAAAGTGAACACGGTGGGGTTATGTTTGACTTGCTTAGTTAGGATCACTTCATGATCATCTTATCGTCCGAGGCACTTCTCTTTTCGCTCTCTTTTACGTAAGTTAGTGCTAGTGCTGCTGCAACCTCTTATTCTTTCTTCAGCCTTGTTCCACACCCAAGGCTTGGATAGTTGTGTTACCCGGGAACAGGATTGCTGAGTCCTTTGTGGCTCACAAATTCTACACCACACCAGATGCAGGTACTATGGTGAGCTACACAGGAGACGGCACCGAGTTAGACTGGGAGTACGATGAGGAACGTAGCCGTTACTATGTGCACTATCCTGTTGATCAGTAGAGGTTTCTATTAGGGGTGATTCAGACCTGTGGCTTTATGTTATGTTTGGTATCTTTCATTTGGATCTTCACCCGTAGACGGGTTGTGATGTTATTTGAATGATGTTTGGCTATGTAATGAATTGTGTGACGTGGCGAGTGTAAGCCAACTATCTTTTTCCCTTTCATCCCTATTTTTACATGAGATGTGCAAAGATACCGAACTTGCGATCATTCCAGAATGGGCTTATACCTTTAAGTCGTGCCTCGACACGTAGGAGGTATAGTCCCATCCTGGGCATTACAACTTAGCACAATGATCATTTAGTTTTACTACTATTGCTTTCTTCATGACTTATACATGTTCCTATGACTATGAGGTTATGCAACTCCCGAAAACCCAAGGAACACCTTACATGCTATCAAGCGTCACAACATAACTGGGTGATTATAAAGATGCTCTACAGGTGCCTCCGAAGGTGTTTGTGGTGTGGGCATAGATAGATAATAGGATTTGTCACTCCGATTGTCGGAGAGGTATCTCTCGGCCCTCTTGGTAATACACAACGTAATAAGCCTTGCAAGCAAACGACTACTGAGTTAGTCACGAGATGATGTATTACAAAATGAGTAAAGAGACTTGCCGGTGACGAGATTGAACTAGGTATGATGATACCGATGATCGAATCTCGGGCAAGTAACATACCGGTATTATGAGTTAATGTGTTTTGATGTACTGAAGGCAGTTCGGAGTCCCGGATGTGATCACGGACATGACGCCAAGTCTCGAAATGGTCGAGACATAAATATCGATATATTGGAAGGCTATGTTTGGACACTAGAATGGTTCCAGATAAGTTCGGGCATTTTCCAAAGTACCGGGAGGTTACCGGAACCCCCTGGAGAGTCAATGGGCCTTAGTGGAAGAGAGGAGGAGGCAGCCATGTGGATGGCGCCCCCCCCAAGCCCAATCCTAATTGGGGTGGGGGGCCGGCCCCCCTTTCCTTCTCCCTCTCTCGCTCTTCTTTCTTATCCTAATCCTACTAGGAAAGGGGGAAACCTACTCCTAGTGGGAGTAGGACTCCCCCCTTGGGCGCGTCATAGAGAGAGTCGGCCCTCTCCTCCTCCGCTCCTTTATATACGTGGACAGGGGGCACCCCATATACACAGAAGTTGATTTCTTAGCCGTGTGCGGTGCCCCCTCCACAGTTACACACCTTAGTCATATCGTCGTAGTGCTCAGGCGAAGCCCTGCGTCGGTAACTTCATCATCACTGCCACCACGCCGTCGTGTTGACGGAACTCTCCCTCGACCTCAACTGGATCAAGAGTTTGTGGGATGTCATCGACCTGAACGTGTGCTGAACGCGGAGGTGCCGTTCGTTCGGTGCTTAATCGGTTGGATCGCGAAGACGTTCGACTACATCAACCGCGTTATTAAAGGGATCCACTTTCGGTCTACGAGGGTATGTGGACAAAGTCTCCCGATCGTTGGGATTTTTTTTGAAATACTACATTCCCCAATAGTGGCATCAGAGTCAGGTCTCTGTGTAGATGATATGCACGAGTAGAACACAATGAGTTGTGGGCGATAATAGTCATACTTTGATTCGGCGGTATTGTGAGATGAAGTGGCCCGAACCGACATTACGCGTACGCTTACGCGAGACTGGTTTCATCGTTACGAGCACTCGTTGCTTAAAGGTGACCGGCGGGTGTCCGTCTCTCTCACTTTAGTTGAATCGAGTCTGACTACGCCCGGTCCTTATGAAGGTTAAAACAACACACTTGACGAAAAAATCTTTGTGGTTTTGTATGTGTAGGTAAGAACGGTTCTTGCTAAGCCCGTAGGAGCCACGTAAAACTTGCAACAACAAAGTAGAGGACGTCTAACTGGTTTTTGCAGAGCATGTTGTGATGTGATATGGTCAAGACGTGATGATTTATACGTTATTGTATGAGATGATCATGTTTTGTAAATTATCGGCAACCGACAGGAGCCTTATGGTTGTCACTTTATTGTATGAATTGTGAAAGCCGTGTAATTGCTTTACTTTATCACTATGAGTTAGCAATAGTAGTAGTAGCAATAGTTGGCGAGACGACCATGATGCTACGATGAAGATCATGGTGTCAAGCCGGTGACGATGGAGATCAAAAGCATAAGATGATGATGACCATATCATGTCACGTATTTTGATTGCATGTGATGTGTATCTTATTATGCTTATTATTTTGCTTAGAACGACGGTAGCATTTAAGATGACCCCTTACAAAATTTCAAGGTACAAGTGTTCTCCCTGAGTATGCACCGTTGTGAAAGTTCGTCGTGCTGAGACACCACGTGATGATAGGGTGTGATAAGCTCTACGTTCAAATACAACAGGTGTAAGACAGTTTTGCACATGTAGAATACTCGGGTTAAACTTGACGAGCCTAGCATGTACAGACATGGCCTCGGAACACTAGAGACCGAAAGGTTGAGCGTGAATCTTATAGTAGATATGATCAACATAAGATGTTCACCACTGAAAACTACTCCATCTCATGTGATGATCGGACATGGTTTTGTTGATTTGGATCATGCGATCATTTAGATGACTAGAGGGATGTCTATCTAAGTGGGAGTTCTTTAGTAATATGATTAATTGAACTTTAATTTATCATGAACTTAGTCCTGATAGTTTTTGCGTATCTATGTTGTTGTAGATCAATGGCCTGTGATACCGTTCCTTTAAATTTTAATGCATTCCTAGAGAAAGCTAAGTTGAAAGATGATGGTAGCAACTACACGAACTGGGTCCGTAACTTGAGGATTATCCTCATTGCTGCACAGAAGAATTATGTCCTGGAAGCACTGCTAGGTGACAGGCCTGCTGCAGGAGCAACTCCTGAATATCTGGCAAGCTCGTTCTGATGACTACTCGATAGTTCAGTGTGCCATGCTTTACGGCTTAGAATCGGGACTTCAAAGACGTTTTGAACGTCATGGAGCATATGAGATGTTCCAAGAGTTGAAGTTAATATTTCAAGCAAATGCTCGAATTGAGAGATATGAAGTCTCCAATAAGTTCTATAGCTGCAAGATGGAGGAGAACAGTTCTATTAGTGAACACTTACTCAGAATGTCTGGGTACTACAGTCACATGACTCAACTTGGATGCAAAGATGATGAAGATAGTGTTATTGATAGAGCTCTTCAAATACTGCCACCAAGCTATAAATGCTTCGTGATGAACTATAATATGCAAGGGATGCAGAAGACTATTCCCGAGCTCTTCACTATGCTCAAATCTGCGGTGGTAGAAATCAAAAAGGAGCATGAAGTGTTGATGGTTAATAAGACCACTAGTTTCAAGAAAAAGGGCAAGGGAAAGAAGAGGAACTTCAAGAAGAATAGCAAGACAGTTGCTACTCCCGCGAAGAAACCCAAGTCTGGAGCCAAGCCTGAAACTGAGTGCTTCTACTGTAAAGGGACTGGACACTGGAAGCGGAATTGCCCCAAGTATTTGGCGAAAAAGAAGGATGGCAAAGTGAACAAAGGTATATTTGATATACATGTTATTAATGTGTACCTTACTAATGCTCGTAGTAGCACCCGGGTATTTGATACGGGTTCGGTTGCTAATATTTGTAACTCAAAACAGGGGCTACGGATTAAATGAAGATTAACTAAGTATGAGGTGATGATGCGCGTGGGAAATGGTTCCAAAGTCGATGTGATCGCCGTCGGCACGCTACCTCTACATCTACCTTCGGGATTAGTTTTAGACCTAAATAATTGTTATTTGGTGCCAGCGTTGAGCATGAACATTATATCTGGATCTTGTTTGTTGCGTGACGGTTATTCATTTAAATCAAAGAATAATGGTTGTTCTATTTATATGAGTAATATCTTTTATGGTCATGCACCCTTGATGAATGGTCTATTTTGTTGGATCTCGATCGTACTGATACACATATTCATAATATTGAAGCCAAAAGATGCAAAGTTGACAATGATAGTGCAACTTGTTTGTGGCACTGCCGTTTAGGTCATATTGGTGTAAAGCGCATGAAGAAACTCCATGCTGATGGACTTTTGGAATCACTTGATTATGAATCACTTGGTGCTTGCGAACCATGCCTCATGGGAAAGATGACTAAAACTCCGTTCTCCGGAACAATGGAGCGAGCAACTGACTTATTGGAAATCATACATACTGTTGTATGCGGACCAATGAGTGTTGAGGCTCGTGGCGGGTATCATTATTTTCTGACCTTCACAGATGATTTGAGCAGATATGGGTATATCTACTTGATGAATCACAAGTCTGAAACATTTGAAAAAATCAAAGAATTTCAGAGTGAAGTAGGGAATCATCGTAACAAGAAAATTAAGTTTCTACGATCTGATCGTGGAGGAGAATATTCGAGTTATGAGTTTGGTCTTCATTTGAAACAATGTGGAATAGTTTCACAACTTACGCCACCTAGAATACCACAGTGTAATGGTGTGTCCGAATGTCGTAACCGTACTTTATTAGATAATATGGTGCGATCTATGATGTCTCTTACCGATTTACCACTATCGTTTTGGGGTTATGCTTTAGAGACAACTGCATTCACGTTAAATAGGGCACCATATAATCCCGTTGAGACGATGCCTTATGAAATGTGGTGTGGCAAGAAACATAAGTTGTCGTTTCTTGAAGTTTGGGGCTGCGATGCTTATGTGAAAAAGCTCCAACCTGATAAGCTCGAACCCAAGTCGGAGAAATGTGTCTTCATAGGATACCCAAAGGAAACTATTGGGTACACCTTCTATCACAGATCCGAAGGCAAGATATTCGTTGCTAAGAATGGATCCTTTCTAGAGAAGGAGTTTCTCTCGAAAGAAGTGAGTGGGAGGAAAGTAGAACTTGATAAGGTAATTGTATCTTCTCCCGAGTTGGAAAGTAGTACATCACAGAAACTACTTCCAGTGATTCCTACATCGATCAGTGAGGAAGCTAATGATGATGATCATGAAACTTCAGATCAAGTTACTGCTGAACCTCGTTGGTCAACCAAAGTGCGTTCCACGCCAGAGTGGTACGGTAACCCGGTTCTGGAAGTCATGTTACTAGACCATGATGAACCTACGAACTATAAGGAAGCGATGATGAGCCCAGATTCCGCAAAATGGCTTGAGGGCATGAAATGTGAGATGGGATCCATGTATGAGAATAAAGTGTGGACTTTGGTTGACTTGCCCGATGATTGGCAAGCCATTGAAAATAAATGGATCTTTAAGAGGAAGACTGACGCTGATGATAATGTTACTGTCTACAAAGCTCGACTTGTTGCAAAAGGTTTTTGACAAGTTCAATGAGTTGACTACGATGAGACTTTCTCACGTGTAGCGATGTTTCAGTCTGTCCGAATCATGTTAGCAATTGCCACATTTTATGATTATGAAATCTGGCAAATGGATGTCAAAACTGCATTCCTTAATGGATACCTCAAAGAGGAGTTGTATATGATGCAACCAGAAGGTTTTCTCGATCCTAAAGGTGCTAACAAATTGTGCAAACTCCAGCGATCCATCTACGGACTGGTGCAAGCATCTCGGAGTTGGAATATACGCTTTGATGAGGTGATCAAAGCATATGGCTTTATATAGACTTTTGGAGAAGCCTGTATTCACAAGAAAGTGAGTGGGAGCTCTATAGCATTTCTGATATTATATGTGGATGACATATTGTTGATTGGAAATGATATAGAATTTCTGGATGGCATAAAAGGATACTTGAATAAGAATCTTTCAATGAAAGACCTCGGTGAAGCTGCTTATATATTGGCCATCAAGATCTATAGAGATAGGTCAAAACGCCTAATTGGACTTTCACAAAGCACATACCTTGATAAAGTTTTGAAAAAGTTCAAAATGGACCAGTCAAAGAAAGGGTTCTTGCGTGTGTTACAAGGTGTGAAGTTGAGTAAGACTCAATGCCCGACCACTGAAGAAGATAGAGAGAAAATGGAAGTCATTCCCTATGCCTCAGCCATAGGATCTATCATGTATGCAATGTTGTGTACCAGACCTGATGTGTGCCTTGCTATAAGTTTAGCAGGGAGGTACCAAAGTAATCCAGGAGTGGATCACTGGACAGCGGTCAAGAACATCCTAAAGTACCTGAAAAGGACAAATGATATGTTTCTCGTTTATGGAGGTGACAAAGAGCTCGTCATAAACGGTTACGTCGATTCAAGCTTTGACACGGATCCGGATGACTCAAAGTCACAAACTGGGTATGTATTTTTGTTGAAAGGTGGAGCTGTCAGTTGGTGCAGTTCCAAGCAGAGCATCGTGGCGGGATCTACGTGCGAAGCAAAGTACATAGCTTCTTCAAAAGCAGCAAATGAAGGAGTCTGGATGAAGGAGTTCATATCCGATCTAGGTGTAACACCTAGTGCATCGGGTCCAATGAAAATATTTTTTAACAACACTTGAGAAATAGCCTTGGCGAAGGAATCCAGGTTTCACAAGAGAACCAAGCACATCAAGAGACGCTTCAATTCCATCCGCGATCAAGTCAAGGAGGGAGACATAGAAATTTGCAAGATACATACAGATCTGAATGTTGCAGACCTGTTGACTAAGCCTCTTCCACGAGCAAAACATGATCAGCACCAAAACTCCATTGGTGTTAGAATCATTACTATGTAATCTAGATTATTGACTCTAGTGCAAGTGGGAGACTGAAGGAAATATTCCCTAGAGGCAATAATAAAGTTGCTATTTATATTTCCTTATATATCATGATAAATGTCTTTTATTCATGCTAGAATTGTATTAACCGGAAACTTGATACACGTGTGAATACATAGACAAAACAGAGTGTCCCTAAGACGCCTATACTAGACTAGCTCGTTAATCAAAGATGGTTATGTCTCCTAACCATAGACATGAGTTGTCATTTGATCAACGAGATCACATCATTAGGAGAATGATGTGATGGACAAGACCCACCCATTAGCTTAGCACAATGATCGTTTAGTTTTACTGCTATTGCTTTCTTCATGACTTATACATGTTCCTATGACTATGAGGTTATGCAACTCCCGAATACCGGAGGAACACCTTGTGTGCTATGAAATGTCACAACATAACTGGGTGATTATAAAGATGCTCTACATGTGTCTCCGAAGGTGTTTGTGGTGTTGGCATAGATCGAGAATAGGATTTGTCATTCCGAGTGTCGGAGAGGTATCTCCGGGCCCTCTCGGTAATACACGTCGTAATAAGCATTGCAAGCAAATGACTAATGAGTTAGTCATGAGATGATGTATTACATAACGAGTAAAGAGACTTGCCGGTGATGAGATTGAACTAGGTATGATGATACCGATGATCGAATCTCGGGCAAGTAACATACCGATGACAAAGGGAACAACGTATGTTGTTATGCGGTTTAACCGATAAAGATCTTTGTAGAATATGTAGGAACCAATATGAGCATCCAGGTTCCGCTATTGGTTATTGACCGGAGATTAGTCTCGGTCATGTCTACATAGTTCTCGAACCCATAGGGTCCGCACGCTTAACGTTCGATGACGATCGGTATTATGAGTTTATGTGTTTTGATGTACCGAAGGCAGTTCGGAGCCCCGGATGTGATCACAGACATGACGCCGAGTCTCGAAATGGCCGAGACATAAAGATCGTTATATTGGAAGGCTATGTTTGGACACCAGAATGGTTCCAGATAAGTTCGGGCATTTTCCAGAGCACCGGGAGGTTACGGAACCCCCCGGGGAGTCAATGGGCCTTAGTGGAAGAGAGGAGGAGGCAGCCATGAGGAGGGCGCCCCCCCAAGCCCAATCCGAATTGGGGTGAGGGGCCGCCCCCCTTTCCTTCTCCCTCTCTCGCTCTTCCTTCTTCTCCTACTCCTACTAGGAAAGGGGGAAACCTACTCCTAGTGGGAGTAGGACTCCCCCCTTGGGTGCGCCATAGAGAGAGTCGGCCCTCTCCTCCTCCCCTCCTTTATATACGTGGTCAGGGGGCACCCCATAGACACAGAAGTTCATTTCTTAGCCGTGTGCGGTGCCCTCCTCCACAATTACACACCACATCCATATCGTCGTAGTGCTTAGGCGAAGCCCTGCGTCGGTAACTTCATCATCACTGTCACCACGCCGTCGTGCTGACGGAACTCCCCCTCGACCTCAACTGGATCAAGAGTTCATGGGACGTCATCGACCTGAACGTGTGCTGAACACGGAGGTGCCGTGCATTCGGTGCTTGTTCGGTTGGATCGCAAAGACGTTCGACTACATCAACCGCGTTACTAAACGCTTCCGCTTTCGGTCTACGAGGGTACGTTGACACACTCTCCCCGCTCGTTGTTATGCTTCTCCTAGATAGATCTTGTGTAAGGAGAAGCATAATAACGAGCGGGGAGAGTGTGTCCATGTACCCTTGTAGACCGAAAGCGGAAGCATTTAGTAACGCAGTTGATGTAGACGAACATCTTCGCGATCCAACCGATCCAAGCACCGATCGTACAGCACCTCCACGTTTAGCGCACGTTCAACTCGATGACATCCCACGAACTCTTGATCTAGTTGAGGTCAAGGGAGAGTTCCGTCAGAACGACGGCGTGGTGATGGTGATGATGAAGTTACTGGCGCAGGGCTTCGCCTAAGCACTACGACTATATGACTGAGGTATGTAACTGTGGAGGGGGGCACCACACACGGCTAAGAAATCAACTTGTGTGTCTATGGGGTGTCCCCTCCCCCGTATATAAAGGAGTGGAGGAGGGGAGGGCCGACCCTCTTCATGGCGCGCCCCATGGGGGATTCCTACTCCTACTAGGAGTAGGTTTCCCCCCTTTCCTAGTCCAACTAGGAGGGGGAAGGAAGGGGAAGAGGAGAAGAAGGAAAGGGGGCCAACCCCCTCCCAATTCGGATTGAGCTAGGGGCCGCGCCCCCACCTCTTGGCCGCCTCCTCTCTCTTATACTAAAGCCCATGTAGGCCCATTAAGCCCTCGGGGGGTTCCGGTCACTCCTCGGTACTCCGGTATTTATCCGATGAACCCCGGAACCCTTCCAGTGTCTGAATATAACCTTCCAATATACCAATCTTTACGTCTCGACCATTTCAAGATTCCTCGTCATGTCCGTGATCTCATCCGAGACTCCGAACAATATTCGGTACATCAAAACACATAACCTCATAATACCGATCGTCATCGAACGTTAAGCGTGTGGACCCTACGGGTTCGAGAACTATGTAGACATGACCGAGACTCATCTCTGGTCAATAACCAGTAGCGGAACTTGGATGCTCATATTGGTTCCTACATATTCTATGAAGATCTTTATCGGTCAAACCGCATAACAACATACATTGTTCCCTTTGTCATCGGTATGTTAGTTGCCCGAGATTCGATCGTCCGTATCATCATACCTAGTTCAATCTCATCACCGGCAAGTCTCTTTACTCGTTCTGTAATACATCATCTCATGACTAACTCATTAGTCGTTTGCTTGCAAGGCTTATTACGATGTGTATTACCGAGAGGGCCCAGAGATACCTCTCAAACACTCAGAGTGACAAATCCATTTCTTGATCTATGCCAACACCACAAACACCTTCGGAGACACCTGTAGAGCATCTTTATAATCACCTAGTTACGTTGTGACATTTGATAGCACACAGGGTGTTCCTCCGGTATTCGGGAGTTGCATAACCTAATAGTCTTAGGAACATGTATAAGTCATGAAGAAAGCAATAGTAGTAAAACGAAATGATCATTGTGCTAAGCTAATGGGTGGGTCTTTTCCATCACATCATTCTCCTAATGATGTGATCCCGTTGATCAAATGACAACTCATGTCTATGGTTAGGAAACATAACCATCTTTTATTAACGAGCTAGTCTAGTAGAGGCATACTAGGGACACTCTGTTTTGTCTATGTATTCACACGTGTATCAAGTTTCCGGTTAATACAATTCTAGCATGAATAAAATACATTTATCGTGATATACAAGGAAATATAATTAACAACTTTACTATTGCCTCTAGGGCATATTTCCTTCAGTCTCCCACTTGCACTAGAGTCAATAATCTAGATTATATAGTAATGATCCTAACACCCATGGAGTTTTGGTGCTGATCATGTTTTGCTCGTGGAAGAGGCTTAGTCAATGGGTCTGCAACATTCAGATCTGTATGTATCTTGCAAATTTCTATTTCTCCCTCCTTGACTTGATCGCGGATGGAATTGAAGCGTCTCTTGACGTGCTTGGTTCTCTTGTGAAACCTGGATTCCTTTGCCAAGGATATTGCTCCAGTGTTGTCACAAAAGATTTTCATTGGACCTGATGCACTAGTTATTACACCTAGATTGGATATGAACTCCTTCATCCAGAGTCCTTCATTTGTTGCTTCCGAAGCAACTATGTACTCCTCTTCACACGTAGATCCCGCCATGATGCTCTGCTTAGAACTTCACCAACTGACAGCTCAACCGTTCAACAATAATACATATCTGGTTTGTGACTTAGATTCATCTGGATTAGTGTCAAGGCTTGAATCGATGTAACTGTTTACGGCGAGCTATTTGTCACCTTCATAAACGAGAAACATATCCTTTGTCCTTTTTAGGTACTTAAGGATGTTCTTGACCGCTGTCCAGTGATCCACTCCTGGATTACTTTGGTACCTACTTGCAGAACTTATATCAAGGCACACATCAGGTCTGGTACACAGCATTGCAGACATGATATATCCTATCGCTGAGGCATAGGGAATGACTTTCATTTTCTCTCTATCTTCTACAGTGGTCGGGCATTGAGTCTTACTGAACTTCACAGCTTGTAACACATGCAAGAACTCTTTCTTCGACTAATTCATTTTGAACTTCCTCAAAACTTTATCAAGGTATGTGCTTTGTGAAAGTCCAATTAAGCGTCTTGATCTATCTCTATAGATCTTAATCCCAATATATAAGTAGCTTCACCGAGGTCTTTCATTGAAAATTCTTATTCAAGTATCCTTTTATGCCATCCAAAAATTCTACATCATTTCCAATCAACAATATGTCATCCACATATAATATCTGAAATGCTATAGAGCTCCCACTCACTTTCTTGTAAATACGGGCTTCTCCAAAAGTCTGTATAAATCCATATGCTTTGATCACCTCATCAAAGCATATATTCCAACTCCAAGATGCTTGCACCAGTCCATAGATGGATCGTTGGAGCTTGCACACTTTGTTAGCACCTTTAGGATCGACAAAACCCTCTGGTAGCATCATATACAACTCTTCTTTGAGATATCCATTAAGGAATGCAGTTTTGACATCCATTTGCCAGATTTCATAATCATAAAATGTGGCAATTGCTAACATGATCCGGACAGACTTAAGCATCGCTACGATTGAGAAAGTCTCATCGTAATCAACTCCTTGAACATGTCATAAACCTTTCGCAACAAGTCGAGCTTCGTAGATAGTAACATTACCATCGGCGTCAATATTCCTCTTAAATATCCATTTATTTTCAATTGCTTGCCGATCATAGGGCAAGTCAACCAAAGTCCACACTTTGTTCTCATACATGGATCCCATCTCAGATTTCATCGCCTCAAGCCATTTTGCGGAATCTGGGCTCATCATCGCTTCCTCATAGTTCGTAGGTTCATCATGGTCTAGTAACATGATTTCCAGAACCGGTTTACCGTACCACTCTGGCGAGGAACGCACTCTGGTTGACATATGAGGTTCAGTAGTAACTTGATCTGAAGTTTCATGATCATCATCATTAGCTTCCTCACTGATTGGTGTAGGAATCACTGGAACTAGTTTATGTGATGTACTACTTTCCAATTCGGGAGAAGGTACAATTACCTCATCAAGTTCTACTTTCCTCCCACTCACTTCTTTCGAGAGGAACTCCTTCTCTAGAAATGATCCATTATTTGCAACAAATATTTTGCCTTCGGATCTGTGATAGAAGGTGTACCCAAAATTTTCCTTTGGGTATCCTATGAACACACATTTCTCCGACTTGGTTTGAGCTTATCAGGTTGAATCTTTTTCACATAAGCATCATAGCCCCAAACTTTAAGAAACGATAACTTCGGTTTCTTGCCAAACCACAGTTCATATGGCGTCGTCTCAACGGACTTAGATGGTGTTCTTTTTAATGTGAATGCAGCTGTCTCTAATGCATAAACCCAAAACGATAGTGGTAAATAGGTAAGAGACATCATAGATCGCACCATATCTAATAAAGTATGGTTACGACGTTCGGACACACCATTACGCTGTGGTGTTCCAGGTGGCGTGAGTTGTGAAACTATTCCACATTGTTTCAAATGAAGACCAAACTCATAACTCAAATATCCGCCTCCGCGATCGGATCGTTGACACTTTATTTTCTTGTTATGATGATTCTCTACTTCACTCTGAAATTCTTTGAACTTTTCAAATGTTTCAGACTTGTGCTTCATCAAGTAGATATACCCATATCTGCTCATATCATCTGTGAAGGGCAGAAAATAACGATACCCACCGCGAGCCTCAACACTCATTGGACTGCATACGTCAGTATGTATGATTTCTCATAAGTCAGTTTCTCGTCCGATTGTTCCGGAGAATGGAGTTTTAGTCATCTTACCCATGAGGCATGGTTCGCAAGCACCAAGTGATTCATAATCAAGTGATTCCAAAATTCCATCTACATGGAGTTTCTTCATGCGCTTTACACCAATATGACCTAAACGACAGTGCCACAAATAAGTTGCACTACCATTATCAACTCTGCATCTTTTGGCTTCAATTTTATGAATATGTGTATTTAGTACGATCGAGATTCAATAAACCATTCACCTTGGGTGTATGACCATAGAAGGTTTTATTCATGTAAACAGAATAACAATTATTCTTTCACTTAAATGAATAACTGTATTGCAATAAACACGATCCAATCTTGTTCATGCTCAACGCAAACACCAAATAACTTTTATTTAGGTTTAACACTAATCCCGAAAGTACAGAGAGTGTGCGATGATGATCATATCAATATTGGAACTACTTCCAACACACATCGTCACCTCACCCTCAACTAGTCTCCGTTTATTCTGCAACTCCTATTTCGAGTTACTAATCTTAGCAATCGAACAAGTATCAAATACCCAGGGGTTACTATGAACACTAGTGAGGTACACATTATCAATATGTATATCAAGTATACCTTTGTTCACTTCGCCATCCTTCTTATCTGCCATATATTCGAGGAACTTCAGCTTCCAGTGACCATTTTCTTTGCATTTTAGAAGCACTCGGTTTCAGGCTTAGGTCCAGCTTTGGGCTTCTTCACGGGAATGACGACTTGCTTGCCATTCTTCTTGAAGTTCCCTTTCTGCCCCTTGCCCTTTTCTTAAAACTAGTGGTCTTGTTAACCATCAACAATTGATGCTCTTTCTTGATTTCTACTTTCATTGATTTCAGCATCACGAAGAGCTCGGGAATCGTTTTCGTCATCCCTTGCATATTATAGTTCATCACGAAGTTCTAGTAACTTGGTGATAGTGACTAGAGAACTCTGTCAATCACTATCTTATCTGGAAGATTAACTCCCACTTGATTCAAGCGATTGTAGTACTCAGACATTCTGAGCACATGCTCATTGGTTGAGCTATTCTCCTCCATCTTGTAGGCAAAGTACTTGTTAGAGGTCTCATACCTATCGACACAGGCATGAGTCAGAAATACTATTTTCAACTCTTGGAACATCTCATATGCTCTGTGGCGTTCAAAATGTTTTTGAAGTCCCGGTTATAAGCCGTAAAGCATGGCACCCGATCATCACGTGGTGTCTCGGCACGACGATCTTTCGCAATGGTGCATACTCAAGGAGAACACTTGTAGCTTGAAATTTTGTAAGGGATCATCTTATAATGCTACCGTCGTTCTAAGCAAAATAAGAAGCATAATAAGATAAACATCACAAGCAATCAAAATATGTGACATGATATGGCCATCGTCATCTTGTGCTTTTGATCTCCATCTCCAAAGCATCGTCATGATCTCCATAGTCACCGGCTTGACACCATGATCTTCATCGTAGCGTCATGGTCGTCTCGCCAACTATTGCTACTACTACTATCGCTAACTCATAGTGATAAAGTAAAGCAATTATATGGCTTTCGCAATTCATACAATAAAGAGACAACCATAAGGCTCCTGTCGGTTGCCGATAATTTACAAAACATGATCATCTCATACAATAACGTATAACTCATCACATCTTGACCATATCACATCACAACATGCCCTGGAAAAACAAGTTAGACGTCCTCTACTTTGTTGTTTCAAGTTTTACGTGGCTGCTACGGGCTTAGCAAGAACCGTTCTTACCTACGCACCAAAACCACAACGATTTTTCGTCAAGTCTGATGTTTTAACCTTCACAAGGACCGGGCGTAGTCACACTCGATTCAACTAAAGTGAGAGAGACAGACACCTGCCAGTCACCTTTAAGCAACGAGTGCTCGTAATGGTGAAACCAGTCTCGTGTAAGCGTACGCCTAATATCGGTTCAGGCCGCTTCATCTCACAATACCGCCGAATCAAAGTATGACATGCTGGTAAGAAGTATGACTATTATCGCCCACAACTCATTGTGTTCTACTCGTGCATATCATCTACGCATAGACATGGCTCATGATGCCATCGTAGGGGAATGTAGTATTTCAAAAAAATTCCTACGATCACACAAGATATATCTAGGAGAAGCATAGCAACGAGCAGGGAGAGTGTGTCCACATACCCTCGTATACTGAAAGCGGAAGCATTTAGTAACGCGGTTGATGTAGTCGAACACCTTCGCGATCCAACCAATCCAAGCACCGAACGTACGACACCTCCGTGTTCAGCACACGTTCAGCTCCATGACGTCCCACGAACTCTTGATCCAGTTGAGGTAGAGGGAGAGTTCTGTCAGCACGGCGGTGTGGTGACGGCGATGATGAACTTACCAACGCAGGGCTTCACCTAAGCACTACGACGATATGGCTGAGGTGTGTAACTGTGGAGGGGGGCACCACACACGGCTAAGCAATCAACTTGTGTGTCTATGGGGTGCCCCCTCCCCCATATATAAAGGAGTGGAGGAGGGGAGGGCCGACCCTCTCTATGGTGTGCCCTAAGGGGGATTACTACTCCTACTAGGAGTAGGTTTCGCCCCTTTCCTAGTCCAACTAGGATGGGAAAGGAAGGGGAGGAGGAGAAGAAGGAAAGGGGATCCAGCCCCCTCCCAATTCGGATTGTGCTAGGGGGGCGCCCCTGATGACCCACAAGTGTAGGGGATCTATCATAGTCCTTTAGATAAGTAAGAGTGTCGAACCCAACGAGGAGCAGAAGAAAATGATAGGCTGTTTTCAGTAAAGTATTTTTTGCAAGCACTGAAATTATAGGTAACATATAGTTTTGTGATAAGATAATTGGTAGCAAGTGACAAAAGGTAAAAGTACATAAGGTGCAGCAAGGTGGCCCAATCCTTTTTGTAGCAAAGGACAAGCCGGGACAAACTCTTATGCAAGGTAAAGCGCTCCCGAGGACATATGGGAATTATCGTCAAGCTAGTTTTCATCACGATCATCTGATTCACGTTCGGTACTTTGATAATTTGGTATGTGGGTGGACCGGTGCTTGGGTGCTGCCCTTACTTGGACAAGCCTCCCACTTATGATTAACCTCTAATGCAAGCATCCGCAACTACAAAAGAAGTATTAAGGTAAACCTAACCATAGCCTAAAACATATGGATCCAAATCAGCCCCTTATGAAGCAATGCATAAACTAGGGTTTAAGCTTCGGTCACTCTAGCAACCCATCATCTACTTATTACTTCCCAGTGCCTTCCTCTAGGCCCAAATAATGGTGAAATGTCATGTAGTCGACGTTCACATGACACCACTAGAGGAGAGACAACATACATTTCATCAAAATAACGAACAAAGACCAAATTCACATGACTACTAATAGCAAGACTTCTCCCATGTCCTTAGGAACGAAAGTAACTACTCACGAGGCATAATATTGTTCATGATAAGAGGGGTATTAATATGCATAATGGATCTGAACATATGATCTTCCACCAAATAAACCAACTAGCACCAACTACAAGGAGTAATCAACACTACTAGCAACCCACGGGTACCAATCTGAGGTTTGGATACAAAGATTGGAT
Source organism: Secale cereale (assembly GCA_902687465.1). Lineage (NCBI taxonomy): Eukaryota > Viridiplantae > Streptophyta > Magnoliopsida > Poales > Poaceae > Secale > Secale cereale. The sequence goes on from LR738709.1 coordinate 362,199,422, forward strand.
ACAAGAGATGAACTAGGGTTTGAGAGGAGATGGTGCTGGTGAAGATGTTGATGAAGATAGCCCTCCCCAAGAGGGGAGAGTTGTTGGTGATGACGGCGGTGATGATTTCCCCCTCCCGGAGGGAAGTATCCCCGGCAGAACAGCTCTACCAGAGCCCTAGATTGGTTTCCGCCTCGGTGCCGCCTCGAGACGACGGCGTCTAGTCCCGAAAGCCTTCTTATGATTTTTTCCAGGTCAAAACACCTCATATAGGAGAAGATGGGCACCGGGGGCCCACCGGCTGGCCCTCGAGGCAGGGGGCGCGCCCTGGGAAGGGGGGCGCGCCTCCCACCCTCGAGGCCAGCCAGTGGCCCCTCTCATGGGTTTCTTCCGCCAGATATTTTTTATATTTTCCGAGACAATGTTCTATGGAGTTTCAGGACTTTTGGAGTTGTGCAGAATAGGTTTCCAGAGTTTGCTCCTTTTCGAGCCCAGAATTCCAGCTACCGTCATTCTCCCTCTTCATGTAAAACTTGTAAAATAAGAGAGAAAAGGCATAAGTATCGTGACAGAACATGTATGCATAGTCCATAATGCAATAAATATCAACTTATAAGCATGATGCAAAATGGACGTATCAACTCCCCCAAGCTTAGACCTCGCTTGTCCTCAAGCGAAAGCCGATATCGAAAAATATGTCCACATGTCTAGAGAAAGAGGTGTTGATAAAAACAAAATACGGACATGAGGGCATCATGATCATTCTTATAACAACAACTTATATTAATATGGTCATATGATCATTATGCTAAAGTAACAATTCATCCACAATATCAAGTATGAATCATAAACTTCATTGGAAACTAACAAACTTTGGTTTCGGTCACTGAAGCAATTGCAATTGATCGTAACATCGGAAAGAGTCAATATAAGAGCTTTTCAGCAAGCCTACATACTCAACTATCATATAGTCTTTCACATTTGCTCACACTCACGCAATACTTATGTTTATGGAGTTTTAATCGGACACAGAGAAAGATAGGGGCTTATGGTGTTGACTCCCAACCTTTTACCTTAAGGGTAACGTTAACAGTAATAGATCATGAAAACTTACATCCAAGTGGGTATATATGTCAGGATCTTTCCAACACTATGTGCTTACCAAAGGATAAAATGTAAAAAGGAAAGGTGGATTTCACCTTGACACTTATAAGACAAGAATAAAAGATAGGCCCTTCGCAGAGGGAAGCAGAGGTTGTCATGTGTTTTTATGGTTGGATGCACAAAGTCTTATCATAGAGGAACTTTGCTTTATATAGCCACTTGTGATAAGGACCTTTATTATGCAGTCCGTCGCTTTTATTACTTCCATATCACAAGCTCGTATAAAGCTAATTTCTCCCACACTAATAAATCATACATATTTTAGTGGGTTTGCAACATGACAACTTACTTGGAAGGATCTTTATCAATCCATAGGTAGGTATGGTGGACTCTCATGGCAAAACCGGGTTTAAGGATATATGGAAACACAAGTAGTATCTCTACTTAGTGCAAGGAGTTTTGGCTAGCATGAGGGAGAAAGGCAAGCTCAACATGTGGGAAGATCCATGACAATATACTTTATTTCGGATATAAGAAGTCATAACCCATTATGTTGTCTTCCTTGTCCAACATCAACTCTTTAGCGTGTCATATTTTAATGAGTGCCCACAATCATAAAAGATGTCCAAGATAGTATATTTGCATGTGAAGCCTCTCTTCTTTATTACTTCCTATTAATTGCAACGATGACCAGAACTATGTTTGTCACCTCCCAACAACTTTTATTTATCATACTCTCATATGTGAGGTCATTACTTCCCATAAGATCGATATGATATCTTTGATACTCTTTTTGTTTTCTTTCTTTTTATCATGACCTAAGTGAGGAAATCAAGCCCTTGACTCAACACAAATCTTTATTATATAGCTCATGGACTCAATTACAAAGGATAAAGCTCACAAAGAAAAAGCTCACAACTAGATCATGCTAACTTTATTCTAATAGATCAAGATACTACCAAAAGGATCGAACTAAGTAAATGATAAAGATAGGAGTGATGGTGATACGATACTGGGGTCACTCCCCCAAGCTTGGCAGTTGCCAAGGGTAGTGCCCATACCCCTATGATTATGTCTCCTTCTTCGGGGTTGGTGATGATGGAGTTGCAAGTAGTGACGGGGGATCCTCATATATCGAGCGTAGGAGATCTTCCAGCTTGCGGATAATACCTTTGAGAGCAGCTATGTAATCCTTCAACAAATGATTTTCACTTGTGAGATGCTTGTTGCGAATCTGAGCTAACTCAATCATCCTGAAAGCTTCTAGCTCAGTTGAGGTAAGGATATTAGGAAGGGATTTGGAGGTGTCTTCTTCTCCCGCTGCCGGAGCCGGATCTTCCACCTCCATCTTGATCTTCTTCTCCTTGTGGATCTCCTCGGGTCCTTCCCTCTTCAGATCTATCTTCATCATTCAAGCATCGCTGCCTTCGTTGTTGGAGGAGGGGGACGACATGATGCCTACCTTCGCAAACCTTAACAGAAAACAACTCGAAACGAGAACACAGGAATTTTGTGTGATACATGGGTCAAAACCTTCGGGAGTATATATAATGAATTTTTCCCGAACAAAAGGAGTAACCCGCAAGAAAACGGAGTCCAGGGGACACACGGGGTGCCCTCGAGGCAGGGGGGCGTGCCCCCTACCCTCGAGGAGGCCCCGTGTCTCCTCCGGACTGCGGTTTATTTTTCTATTTTTCTAAATATTCCAAAACAGAGAAAAAATGCCTTTAGAACTGTTTTGGAGTCAGTTTACTTACCGTATCACGTACCTCTTCCTTTTCAGAGGCTGAATCGTTCTAGAAAGTGTCTGATAACCCACAAGTGTAGGGGATCGCAACCGTTTTCGAGGGTAAAGTATTAAACCAAAATTTGTTGATTCGACACAAGGGGAGCCAAAGAATACTGTTAAGTATTAGCAACTGAGTTGTCATTTCAGCCACACCTGGAAACTAAGTATCTGTAGCAAGATAGTTTAGTAGCACAGTAATATGATAGTGGTGGTAGCAGCAATAAAAAGTAAAGATAGTGTTTTTGTAGTTTTTGTGATAATAGCAACGGAAAAGTAAGTAGCAAATAGCAATATAGGTAAAGCTCGTAGGCATTGGATCGGTGATGGGAAATTACGTTGGATGCAATTCATCATGTAGAAGTTATAACCTAGGGTGACATAGAACTAGTTCCAGTTCATTAATGCAATGTAGGCATGTATTCCGAATATAGTCATACGTGCTTATCGAAAAGAACTTGCATGACATCTTTTGTCCTACCCTCCCGTGGCAGTGGGGTCCTATTGGAAACTAAGGGATATTAATGCCTCCTTTTAATAGAGTACCGTACCAAAGCATTAACACATAGTGAATATATGAACTCCTCAAACTATGGTCATCACCGAGAGTGGTCCCGATTATTGTCACTTCGGGGTTGCCGGATCATAACACATAGTAGGTGACTATAGACTTGCAAGATAGGATCAAGAACACACATATATTCATGGAAACATAATAGGTCTAGATCTGAAATCATGGCACTCGGGCCCTAGTGACAAGCATTAAGCATAGCAAAGTCATAGCAACATCAATCTCAGAACATAGTGGATACTAGGGATCAAACCCTAACAAAACTAACTCGATTACATGATAGATCCCATCCAACCCATCACCGTCCAGCAAGCCTACAATGGAATTACTCACACACGGCGGTGAGCATCATGGAATTGGTGATGGAGGAGGTTGATGATGACGATGGTGACGATCTCCACTCTCCGGAGCCCCAAATGGACTCTAGATCAGCCCTACCGAGAGAGATTAGGGCTTGGCGGTGGCTCTATCTCGTAAAATGCGATAATTCTTTCTCCTTGATTTTTTTCTCCACGAAACGGAATATATAGGACCTGGGGATATGTCGGTGGAGCATCGGGGGTCCTCGAGGTAGGGGGCGCACCCTGGGAAGGGGGGCGCGCCCCCCACCCTCGAGGACAGGCCGTGGGCCCCCAGGTGTAGATCTTCTTGCAGGTATTTTTTATATTTTTTGAAATAATTCTTCGTTGATTTTCAGGCGATTTCGAGAACTTTTTATTCTGCACAAAAACAACCCCATGGCAGTTCTGCTGAAAACAGCGTCACTCCAGGTTAGTTCCATTCAAATCATGCAAGTTAGAGTCCAAAACTAGGGCAAAAGCGTTTGGAAAAGTAGATACGTTGGAGACGTATCAACTCCCCCAAGCTTAAACCTTTGCTTGTCCTCAAGCAATTTAGTTGATAAACTGAAAGTGATAAAGAAAAACTTTGACAAGCTCTGTTTGCTCTTGTTGTTGTAAATATGTAAGCTAGCATTCAGGTTTTCAACAAGATCATGAACTAACCACATTCACAATAACTTTCAGGTCTCAAGACTACTCACATCAATGGCATAATCAACTAGCGAGCTACAATAATAAACCTCGGATGACAACACTTTCTCATAAAAATCATGATATAATATAATAGGATGGTATCTCTCTAGCCCTTTTTGGGACCGCAAAACATAAATGGAGAGCACCTTTAAAGATCAAGGACTGACTAGACATTGTAATTCATGGTAAAAGAGATCCAGTCATGATCATACTCAATGCAAATTAATAGTAATACATGCAACGACAGAGGTGCTCTCCTACTAGTGCTCTTTGATAAGAGGATGATGACTCTGCATAAAAGTAAACAGATAGGCCCTTCGCAGAGGGAAGCAGGGATTTGTAGAGGTGCCAGGGCTTGATTTTTAAATAGAGATTAAATAACATTTTGAGCGGTATACTTTCATTGTCAACATAACAACCAAGAATATCGATATCTCCGATGCTATGCACATTATAGGCAGTTCCCAAACAGAATGGTAAAGTTTATACTCCCCCAACCACCAACAAGCACACTCCATGGCTGGCCGAATCCACAGGTTACCGTCCAAACAAGCAACAGCCCTGGGGGAGTTTTGCTTAATTATTATGATTTTGAGCATGGGACTGGGCATCCCGTTTACCAGCCATTTTCTCGTGAATGATGAGCGGAGTCCACTCATCGTGAGAATAACCCACCTAGCATGTAAGATATAGACAACCCTAGTTGATACATGAGCTGTTTGAGCATAGAAAACAGAATTTCATTTGAAGGTTTAGAGTTTAGCACATACAAATTTACTTGGAACAGCAGGTAAATACCGCATAAAGGAAGGTATACTGGACTCATATGGAATAACTTTGGGGTTTATGGAAGTGGATGCACAAGCAGTATTCCCGCTTAGTACAAGTGAAGGCTAGAAGGAGACTAGGAAGCGAGCAGCTAGAGAGCAACAACGGTCATGAACATGCATTAAAAATAATCAACAATGAATGCAAGCATGAGTAGGATATGAATCACCATGAACATAAATATCGTGAAGGCTATGTTGATTTGTTTCAACTACATGCGTGAACATGTGCCAAGTCAAGTCACTTAAATCGTTCAGAGGAGGATACCACCCATCATACCACATCACAACCATTTTAATATCATGTTGGCACGCAAGATAGACCATTATAAACTCTCAGCTAATTAAGCATGGCATAAGCAGCTATGATCTCTAATTGTCATTGCAAGCATGTTTCATTCATAACAAGCTGAATCAAGAACGACGAGCAATCATATTTACAAAAACAAAAGAGGTCGAGTTCATATCAGCTTTTCTTATCCCAATTAGTTCATGATATATCATCCTTATTGCCTTTCACTCGCACGACCGAAGAGAGTGGAAAATAATAATAGTGCACGTGCATTGGACTAAGCTGGAATCTGTAGGTATTTAATACAAGAGAGAAGACAAGGTAATATGGCTCAAGGTTAAATCAACAACTAAGCATATGAGAGCCACTAAGCATTTTAATCATGGTCTTCTACTCTTAACCCCTAAAGAAAAGAGAAGAAACTATTTACATGGGAAAGCTCCCAACAAGCAAAAGAAGAACGGGAAATCTTTTTGGGTTTTCATTTTTAGCTACTACTATAAGCAAACAAAGTAAACTGGCTAGAAGCCACAACTAATATTTTTTGTTTTTCTGGGTTTTTCTAGCACACAAGAAAAGACTAAGAAAAATAAATTGAAACTAAGCATGGATGGTACAGTGAAAGAGTGTGAGCACCGACAACTTAGAATAAGTGTGAACATGAATGTAAGTCGGTGAGAAACATGTACTCCCCCAAGCTTAGGCTTTTGGCCTAGGTTGGTCTATGGCGAGGGATCGAAGCCACTCCCTCCAGTGTACTGAGATGTGTCCTCTGGATGCCACTGGTTGGCGAGCTCGTCCAACTCCCACCCATAAACAGATTGATGGGAAGGATCAAGCGGTGGCTCCGACTCAGGCTCTGAAGCTTGTGCCTGGCCTTGATACTTATAGAAGACATCTCATGTGACGAGGAATACGCCTGTAGATAGATCAAACAAAGAAGGTGCATGCAAGGTAACAATTTCAGATTATATTTCACCAAACCTCAATTTATAAGGGAGCTGCATATTTTTGTCTTTAACAATAAAGTCATGAGCTACCATGCTCTTGTAGTCTAGATAAACAGGGGCACGCAATTTTTCTTCCTTCTCATGATGCCTAATAGGTATATTAAAATAATCAGCAAGGCGAGAAGCAAAGATGCCTCCAAAGACGGGCCCTCTTGAGCGGTTAAGACTCAATCGTTTGGCAATGACGACGCCCAAGCTAAAAGTTGTGTCACGAAACAAAGCATGGCGTAAAATGATAATATCAGGGGCACTGCGATTTCCACTGTTCCCGCGACCAATTAAACACCTACTAGCAAATAAAGCAAAGTAGCGCAGAACAGGGAAGTGTATACTAGTGATTCTTGCCCCTGCAACTTGTCTAGTTTCACCTACGGCTATCATATCAATAAACTCTTTGACGTTTTCATGACGTGGTTCATCGAGTCTACCTCCAAAGGGTACTTTGCATATTTCGCAAAAATCTAAAAGTGATATCTCCTTACTCACATCATATAAGCGAAACTCCACCGCAGGTGGTGTTTTCCTAGAATGAAAATGAAAACTTTGCGTAAAAATATTGGTGAGTAAGAGATACTGTTCTTTTTGGTCGTTGAGGAAGTCGGTGAGGCCTCCGTTATTTTCCATCCAATAAAAGTCTTCGTAAATACCGGCGGACATCATGAAATTATTACAAGGCCATTCGCAAGGTCGAACTTCCGCCATGCGAGGAAGATGATATTTGGGCTTCCTATTTTCTTCTTTCTTCTTCTCCTCTGAGCTCTTACTGGAAGAGCCCCTCAATAATCTTTTTAACATTTTCCTTTTCTGAAAATTTCTGAATTTTTTAGTAACTCACAATAAAAGTTAACCAAACTCAACAAGATTGATAGCAACAACTCCTATAAGTGCCTAGAAGCTATAACATGCATTAGAACTACTTGGAACCAAGAAAATTTGACATGCAAGCTCAAGAACAAGGTCATCGCAGTAGCACAAATTTGCAACAAATAAAGCACTAGAACAAAAATTAATTGGACCAATGGAGGAGTCACATACCAAGGAACAATCTCCCCAAACAGTTTGGTGAATGGTTCTTTGAGCAAGGAGATCGAAAATGGCAGCAAAATGAGCTAGAACTCGGGTTTGAGCTGGTTGGTGATTTTTTTGGGAGGAAGAAGAAGAGAAAGGGTGAAAGGATAAGTGCAGGGGGGCCACGTGGGGCCCTAGAGGCAGGGGGCGCGCCCTATGCCCTCGAGGCCACATGCTGGCTCCCCTCATTGTGAGTTGAGTGCCATATTTTCTTAAATATTCTAGAAAAAAATCATATTTCATTTTCATGGCATTTGGAGAACTTTTATTTTTGGGATATTTTTTATTGCACGGATAAGTCTGGAAACAGACAGATAATGCCATTTTTCTTTTATTTAACTAATTAACAGAAAGTAAAAGGAGGGTACAGAAGGTTTGTGCTATCTAGATTCACCTATCCCATGTTCATCAAAAGGAATCCATTAACAAGGTTGATCAGGTCTTGTTAATAAACTCTTTCCGAGTAACATGAAACCGGAGAATTTTCGAATAACACTAGGTTACCTCAATGGGGATATGTATGTCCCCAACAATAAGTATGTCATATGCCTTTTTGATAGTAGGAATAGGAAACTCAAAACCTCCAATAGTGATAGTTGAAGTTTTTCCAATATAGTTGATACTAAAAACTTGAGGTTGTTTCCTCGGAAAGTGTACCGTATGCTCATTACCGTTGACATGAAAAGTGACATTGCCTTTGTTGCAATCAATAACAGCCCCTGCAGTATTCAAAAAAGGTCTTCCAAGAATAATAGACACACTATCATCCTCGGGAATATCAAGTATAACAAAGTCCATTAGAATAGTAACATTTGCAACTACAACAAGTACATCCTCACAAATACCAACATGTATAGCACTTGATTTATCAGCCATTTGCAAAGATATTTCAGTAGGTGTCAACTTACTCAAGTCAAGTCTACGATATAAAGAGAGAGGCATAACACTAACACCAGCTCCAAGATCACACAAAGCAGTTTTAACATAGTTTCTCTTAATGGAGCAAGGTATGGTAGGTACTCCCGGTTCTCCTTATTTCTTAGGCATTCCACCTTCAAAAGTGTAATTGGCAAGGATGGTGGAGATTTCTACTTCAGGTACCTTTCTTTTGTTGGTAATAATATCTTTCATATACTTAGCATAAGGACTTGTTTTAAGCACATCAGTCAAACGCATACACAAAAAGATAGGTCTAACCATTTTAGCGAAGCGCTCAAAGTCCTCATCATCCTTTTTCTTGGATGGTTTCGGAGGAAAAGGCATGGGTTTCTGAACCCATGGTTCTCTTTCCCTACCGTGCTTCCTAGCAACAAAGTCTCTCTCTTATCATAACGTTGATTCTTTGATTGTGGGTTATCAAGATCAACATCAGGTTCAATCTCTACATAATTATCATTGCTAGGTTGAGCATCATCATGAACATCATTATTAAGATTATCACTAGGTTCATGTTCATTACCAAATTGTGTCTTAGCATCGGAAACAGATATATCATTGGGATTCTCAGGTGGGTGAGCTACAGGTTCACTAGAAGCATGCAAAGTTCTATCATTTTTCTTTTTCTTCTTCTTAGAAGAACTAGGTGCATCTAAATTAGCTCTCTGAGAATCTTGCTCAATTCTCTTAGGGTGGTCTTCAGGATACAGAGGTTCCTGAGTCATTCTACCACCTCTAGTTACAACTCTAACAACATTATCCTTATTTTTAATATTTAATTCATTGAGCAAATCATTCTGAGCCTTAAGTACTTGTTCTACTTCAGTGGTGACAATAGAAGCATGTATACTAATAAGTTTCAGTTCATCTTTAGCACTAGACAGATAATCACTCAAGCGTTCAATCATATGAGCATTGTGTTGTAATTGTCTACCAACATAAGCATTGAAGTTTTCTTGTTTCACAATGAAATTGTCAAACTCATCTAAGCATTGGCTAGCATACTTATAACGAGGAATATCACCTTCATCAAATCTATAAAGAGAATTTACCTTTACTACCTATGTCGGGTTATCAAGACCATGTATTTCTTCAGTAGGCGGTAAATTCTTAACATCTTCAGCTTTAATACCCTTTTCTTTCATAGATTTCTTTGCCTCTTGCATGTCTTCAGGACTGAGAAATAGAACACCTCTCTTCTTCAGAATGGGCTTAGGGGCTGGTTCAGGAAGTGTCCAATTATTTTCATTGGCCAACATATTATTCAATAGTAATTCAGCTTGTTCCACTGTTCTTTCCCTGAAAACACAACCAGCACAACTATCCAGGTGGTCTCTGGAAGCATCGGTTAGTCCATTATAAAAGACATCAAGTATATCATGCATCTCAAAAGGATGATCACGCAAAGCATTAAGTAACTAGAGAAGCCTCCCCCAAGCTTGTGGGAGACTCTCTTCTTCAGTTTGCACAAAGTTATATATTTCCCGTAAGGCAGCTTGTTTCTTATGAGCGGGAAAATATTTAGCAGAAAAGTAATACATCATATCCCGGGGACTACGCACACAACCAGGATCAAGAGAATTAAACCAAGTCTTAGCATCACCCTTTAAAGAGAACGGAAATAACTTAAGGATATAGTAGTAGCGAATCTTTTCATCATTGGTAAACAGGGTGGCTATATCATTCAACTTGGTAAGATGTGCCACAACAGTTTCAGACTCATAATCATGGAAAGGATCAGATTCAACTAAAGTATTTAACCCAGGATCAACAGAGAACTCATAATCCTTATCAGTGACACATATAGGTGAAGTAGCAAAAGCAGGATCATGTTTTATTCTAGCATTTAAGGACTTCTCTTTCAGCTTAGCTAATAACTTCTTAAGATCATATCTATCATTGCAAGCAAGAAAGTCTCTAGCAGTTTCTTCATCCATAACATAACCCTCAGGCACAACAGGCAATTCATATCTATTGGGAGTAGCTTCATCATCACTTTCATAAATATCATCAACATTTGCACTCTCCCTAACCTTAGCAATTTGTTAATCTAGAAATTCACCTAGTGGCATAGTATCAGGCATAGAGATAGTTTCATCATACATAGTAGAAGTAGCATCATCAAGAACATATGACATATCAGATTCAATAGCAGGAGTAGGTGTTGCAAGTTTACTCATAACAGAAGGAGAATCAAGTGCAGAGCTAGATGGCAGTTCCTTACCTCCCCTCGTAGTTGAGGGTAAGATCTTGGTTTTTGAGTCCTTCAAATTCTTCATAGTGATAAGCAGATATAAATCCCAAGTGACTTAAAGAATAGAGCTATGATCCCCGACAACGGCGCCAGAAAATAGTCTTGATAACCCACAAGTGTAGGGGATCGCAACATTTTTCGAGGGTAAAGTATTAAACCCAAATTTGTTGATTCGACACAAGGGGAGCCAAAGAATACTCTTAAGTATTAGCAACTGAGTTGTCAATTCAGCCACACCTGGAAACTTAGTATCTGTAGCAAGATAGTTTAGTAGCACAGTAATATGATAGTGGTGGTAGCAGCAATAAAAAGTAAATATAGTGTTTTTGTAGTTTTTGTGATCATAGCAATGGAAAAGTAAATAGCAAATAGCAATATAGGTAAAGCTCGTAGGCGTTGGATCGGTGATGGGAAATTATGTCGGATGCAATTCATCATGTAGAAGTTATAACCTAGGGTGACACAGAACTAGCTCCAGTTCATCAATGCAATGTAGGCATGTATTCCGAATATAGTCATACATGCTTATGGAAAAGAACTTGCATGACATCTTTTGTCCAACCCTCCCGTGGCAGCGGGGTCCTATTGGAAACTAAGGGATATTAAGGCAACCTTTTAATAGAGTACCGGACCAAAGCATTAACACATAGTGAATACATGAACTCCTCAAACTATGGTCATCACCGGGAGTGGTCCCGATTATTGTCAGTTCGGGGTTGTCGGATCATAACACATAGTAGGTGACTATAGACCTGCAAGATAGGATCAAGAACACACATATATTCATGGAAACATAATAGGTTCAGATTTGAAATCATGGCACTCGGGCCCTAGTGACAAGCATTAAGCATAGCAAAGTCATAGCAACATCAATCTCAGAACATAGTGGATACTAGGGATCAAACCCTAACAAAACTAACTCCATTACATGATAGATCCCATCCAACCCATCACCGTCCAGCAAGCCTACGATGGAATTACTCACACACGACGGTGAGCATCATGGAATTGGTGATGGAGGAAGGTTGTTGATGACGATGGCGACGATCTCCACTCTCCAGAGCGCCGAACGGACTCCAGATCAGCCCTCCAGCGAGAGATTAGGGCTTGGCGGCGGCTCCGTCTCGTAAAATGCGTTTATTCTTTCTCCTTGATTTTTCTCTCCACAAAATGGAATATATAGGACCTGGGGATACATCGATGGAGCATCGGGGGGCCCTCGAGGCAGGGGGGCGCGCCCTAGGAAGGGGGGCGCGCCCCCTACCCTTGAGGACAGGCCGTGGGCCCCCGGTGTGGATCTTCTTGCAGGTATTTTTTATATTTTCTGAAATAATTCTTCGTTGATTTTCAGGCGATTTCGAGAACTTTTTATTATGCACAAAAACAACACCATGGCAGTTCTGCTGAAAACAGCGTTAGTCCGGGTTAGTTCCATTCAAATCATGCAAGTTAGAGTCCAAAACAAGGGCAAAAGCGTTTGGAAAAGTAGATACGTTGGAGATGTATCAATGTCCCTTATGTATTCCTCCGGGGTTATGATTTAAATAATATTAGTTTCAACATTTATAGGATTACCTGAGATATAATGTTTGATCCTTTGACCATTCACCACCTTCGGATTTGTGCCTTCGAAGTTGTTGATCTTTATGGCACCGGAACGATAGACCTCCTCGATAACGTAAGGTCCTTCCCACTAGGAGAGAAGTTTTCTTACAAAAAATCTTAAACGAGAGTTGAATAGCAAAACATAATCACCTACGTTAAACTCACGCTTTTGTATCCTTTTGTCATGCCATCTTTTAACCTTTTCTTTAAATAACTTGGCATTCTCGTAGGCCTGGGTTCTCCATTCGTCGAGACAGCTAATATCAAATAGCCTCTTTTCACCGACAAGTTTGAAATCATAATTGAGCTCTTTGATAGCCCAATATGCCTTATGTTCTAGCTCAAGAGGTAAGTGACAAGCTTTTCCATATACCATCTTATATGGAGACATACCCATAGGATATTTGTATGCAATTCTATAGGCCCATAATGCATCATCTAGTTTCTTGGACCAATTCTTTCTAGACCTATTAATTGTCTTTTGCAAGATTAATTTCAACTCCCTATTACTTAGTTCTATTTGACCACTATTCTGTGGGTGATAAGGTGATGCAATTCTATGGTTGACATCATACTTAGCAAGCATCTTACGGAAAGTACCATGAATAAAGTGTGAACCACCATCAATCATTAGATATCTAGGGACTCCAAACCTTGGAAATATAACTTCTTTAAGCATCTTAAAAGAGGTGTTATGATCAGCACTACTAGTTGGAGTAGCTTCTACCCACTTAGTAATGTAATCAACAGCAACTAAAATATGTGTGTACCCATTAGAGGAAGGAAAAGGTCCCATATAATCAAAGACCCAAACGTCAAATGGTTCAATAAGAAGTGAATAATGCATAGGCATTTCTTGACGTCTACTAATATTACCGATTCTTTGACATTCATCACATGATAAGACAAACTTACGGGCATTCTTGAAGAGAGTAGGACAATAAAAACTGGATTGCAATACCTTGTGTGCAGTTCTGTCTCCCGCATGGTGTCCTCCGTAAGCTTTGGGTGGCACTTGCGTAGGATATATTCATGTTCATGGTCAGGTACACAACGTCTAATAATACCATCTACTCCTTCTTTATAAAGATGTGGGTCATCCCAGAAGTAATGCCTTAAATCATAGAAGAACTTTTTCTTTTGCTGGTATGTGAAGCTAGGAGGTATAAACTTAGCAACAATGTAATTAGCATAATCAGCATACCATGGAGCAGTATGAGAAGAATTTATGACAGCTAGTTGTTCATGAGGAAAGCTGTCATCAATAGGTTGTGGGTCATCAAGTATATTCTCTAACCTAGACAAGTTATCTGCTACGGGGTTCTCAGCTCCCATTCTATCAATAATATGCAAGTCAAATTCTTGCAGCAAGAGAACCCATCTAATAAGTCTAGGTTTAGCATATTTCTTTTCCATAAGGTATTTGATAGTAGCATGATCAATGTGAATAGTTACTTTAGAATCAACGATGTATGGTCTAAACTTATCACAAGCAAACACAACTGCTAAAAATTCTTTCTGAGTGGCAGCTTAATTTCTTTGGGCACTATCTAGAGTTTTGCTAGCATACTGCATAACATTCAATTTCTTATCAACTCTTTGCCCTAGAACAACTCCTACAGCAAAATCACTAGCATCGCACATAATATCAAAGGGTAAATTCCAGTCAGGAGGCTGGGCAATAGGTGCAGAGATCAATGATTTCTTAAGTATTTCAAATGCTTCTAGACAATCATCATCAAAGACAAAAGGAATATCTTTCTGTAAAAGATTAGTCAGAGGCCTGGAGATTTTGGAGAAGTCCTTAATGAACCTCCTATAAAACCCGGCATGACCAAGGAAACTTCGTATACCTTTGATATCCTTAGGGCATGGCATCTTTTCAATAGCATCAACTTTAGCTTTGTCAACTTCAATACCTCTTCCAGAAATTTTATGTCCCAAGACAATGCCTTCATTAACAATAAAGTGGCACTTCTCCCAACTCAAGACCAGATTAGTGTCTTCACATCTCTGCAAAACTCGATCAAGGTTGCTTAAGCAGTCATCAAAAGAAGTTTCGTAAACAGAGAAATCATCCATGAACACCTCAACAATCTTTTCACAAAAATCAGAGAATATAGCCATCATGCATCTTTGAAAGATAGCAGGTGCATTACATAAACCCAAAGGCATACGTCTATAAGCAAAGGTACCGAAAGGACAAGTAAAGGTGGTCATTTCTTGATCCCCTTTTGACACATGTATTTGAGAGAAACCAGAATAACCATCTAGAAAGCAGAAATGAGTATGTTTGGATAAACTTTCTAGCATTTGATCAATAAATGGTAAGGGGTAATGATCTTTCTTAGTAGCTTTATTTAACTTACGGAAATCAATTACCATCCTATAACCTGTAACTATTCTTTGTGGGATCAATTCATCTCTATCATTAGGGACGACCTTCATACCTCCTTTCTTAGGAACACAATGGACATGACTTACCCATTGGCTATCAGCAATGGGATAGATAATACCTGCCTCTAGGAGCTTTAGAATTTCCTTCCTTACCAGTTCTTTCATCTTAGGATTTAACCGTCGCTGATGATCAATAACTGGTTTAGCATTTTCTTCCAATTTTATCTTATGTTGACATATAGTTGGACTAATGCCCTTAAGATCATCCAGAGTATATCCAATAGCAGCTCGGTGCTTCTTCAGAGTTTTCAATAATCTTTCTTCTTCCTGCTCTGAAAGGTTAGCACTAATAATAACATGATATATCTTCTTTTCATCAAGATAAACATACTTAAGATTGTTAGGAAAAGGTTTAAGTTCAAACATGGGATCACCGTTGGGTGGAGGAGGATCCCTTAGGATTTGAACAGGCAAGTTGTTTTTCAATACGGGTCCCCGTGTAAGGAATATTTCATCTATCTCCCTTCTTTCATTCATATGCATATCATTTTCATGGTCTAGCAAGTATTGTTCTAAAGGATCATTAGGTGGCACGGCAATAGAAGAAAGACCAATAGGTTCATCTTTACTGGGTGGTGCCTTTTCAAGGGGTTGTCTACGAAATTTAGCAAAGTTAAAATCATGAGACATATCCCCTAATCCAACCGTGACAATGTCTTTCACATAGTCTATCTTGGCATTAACAGTATTCAAGAAAGGTCTACCAAATATAATGGGAAAAAAGCGTCTTGTGGGGAACTAAGAATAAGAAAATCAGCAGGGTATTTAACCTTCCCACACAAAACTTCAATATCTCTAACAATCCCAATTGGTGAAATAGTATCTCTATTAGCAAGCTTAATAGTAACATCAATCCCTTCTAACTCAACAGGTGCAATATCATGCATAATTTCGTTATACAAATCAAAAGGGATAATGCTCGCACTAGCACCTACGTCGCATAAACCATGATAGCAATGATGTCCTATCTTAACAGAGATAACGGGCAAGCCTACGATAGGTTTATGTTTATTCCTAGCTCTGGGTTTGGCTATCCTAGCAGACTCTTCTTGGAGATAAATAACATGTCCATCTAAATCTTCAACCAAGAGATCTTTAACCATGGCAACACTAGGTTCAACTTTAATTTGCTCAGAGGATGTAGGTGTTCTAGTATTACTCTTACGAACTACAGTTGAAGCTTGAGCATGATCCTTTATCCTAACAGGGAAAGGTGGTTTCTCAATACAAGCGGTAGGTATAACAGGATCAACATTATAAGTGATGGTCTTTTCTTCAACTTTAATAGGTTCAATTACTTTTAATTCAATAGGGGGATGGTATTTAAACCACTTCTCCTTGGGGAGATCAACATGAGTAGCAAAAGACTCACAGAAAGAAGCTACAATCTCAGAGTCAAGTCCATATTTAGTGCTAAACTCACGGAAAACATCGGTATCCATAAAATCTTTAACACAATCAAACTTAGGGGTCATACCTGACTCCTTACCTTCGTTGAGATCCCAATTTCCGGAGTTGCATTTAATTCTTTATAATAAATCCAATTTGAATTCAATAGTCTACATCATAAAAGAGCCAGAACAAGAATTATTGAGCATGGTGCGATTATTGAGAGAAAGCCGTGCATATTTTTTTGGATGATCATCTTTCTTGAAAGCTCATGATTGGGGCATGAGTATAACATTGACTTAAGACTCCCCCAAGCTTGAGCGATGCTTTCTCCTTCGCGAGGCCAGAAATTATAAATATAATTACGATCACGATGAACCTGGTGCATAGGGTAGAACTTCTGATGAAATTCCAACTTCAGACGATTATAGTTCCAAGATCCCATATCATCGCATAGCCTAAACCATGTTAATGCATCTCCCTTCAAAGATAAAGGGAAGACCTTCTTCTTGATAACACCCTCGGGCATACCTGCAAGCTTAAACAATCCACAAACTTCATCCACATAGATAAGATGTAAATCGGGATGAAGTGTTCCGTCTCCTGTATAGGGATTTTCAAGCAGTTTCTCTATCATACCCGAAGGAATCTCAAAGAAAACATTTTCATTAGGTGCAGTAGGTTGAGGATCAACTCTTTGCTCTTCTACTCGGGGTGAAGATAACCCGAACACGCCCCTCAAAGGATTTTTGAGCCATAGTAACAAGTAACAATAAATTTCAGCACACTATATAAATTTTTCCTTACCAAATACCACTTACCAAAGGCGCTTCACTCCCCGGCAACGGCGCCAGAAAAGAGTCTTGATGACCCACAAGTGTAGGGGATCTATCGTAGTCCTTTCGATAAGTAAGAGTGTCGAACCCAACGAGGAGCAGAAGGAAATGATAGGCGGTTTTCAATAAAGTATTTTCTGCAAGCACTCAAATTATAGGTAACATATAGTTTTGTGATAAGATAATTGGTAGCAAGTGACAAAAGGTAAAAGTAAATAAGGTGTAGCAAAGGACAAGCCTGGACAAACTCTTATGCAAGGTAAAGCGCTCCCGAGGAGATATGGGAATTATCGTCAAGCTAGTTTTCATCACGATCATCTGATTCGCGTTCGGTACTTTGATAATTTGGTATGTGGGTGGACCGGTGCTTGGGTGTTGCCCTTAATTGGAAAAGCCTCCCACTTATGATTAACCTCTAATGCAAGCATCCGCAACTACAAAAGAAGTATTAAGGTAAACCTAACCATAGCCTGAAACATATGGATCCAAATCAGCCCCTTACGAAGCAACGCATAAACTAGGGTTTAAGCTTCTGTCACTCTAGCAACCCATCATCTACTTATTAATTCCCAATGCCTTCCTATAGGCCCAAATAATGGTGAAGTATCATGTAGTCGATGTTCACATGACATTACTAGAGGAGAGACATCATACATCTCATCAAAATATCGAACGAAGACCAAATTCACATGACTACTAATAGCAAGACTTCTCCCATGTCCTCAGGAACAAAAGTAACTACTCACGAGACATAATATTGTTCATGATCAGAGGGGTATTAATATGCATAATGGATCTGAACATATGATCTTCCACCAAATAAACCAACTAGCATCAACTACAAGGAGTAATCAACACTACTAGCAACCCACATGTACCAATCTGAGGTTTGGATACAAAGATTTGATACAAGAGATGAACTAGGGTTTGAGAGGAGATGGTGCTGGTGAAGATGTTGATGAAGATAGCCCTCCCCAAGAGGGGAGAATTGTTGGTGATGACGGCGGCGATGATTTCCCCCTCCCGGAGGGAAGTATCCCCGGCAGAACAGCTCTGCCGAAGCCCTAGATTGGTTTCCGCCTCGGTTCCGCCTCGAGACGGCGGCGTCTGGTCCCGAAAGCCTTCTTATGATTTTTTTCAGGTCAAAACACCTCATATAGGAGAAGATGGGCACCGGGGGCCCACCGGCTGGCCCTCGAGGCAGCAGGCGCGCCCTGGGAAGGGGGGCGCGCCCCCACCCTCGAGGCCAGCCAGTGGCCCCTCTCATGGGTTTCTTCCGTGAGATATTTTTTATATTTTCCGAAACAATGTTCTGTGGAGTTTCAGGGCTTTTGGAGTTGTGCAGAATAGGTTTCTAGAGTTTGCTCCTTTTCCAGCCCAGAATTCCAGCTGCCGGCATTCTCCCTCTTCATGTAAACCTAGTCAAATAAGAGAGAAAAGGCATAAATATTGTGACAAAACATGTATGAACAGTCCATAATGCAATAAATATCAAATTATAAGCATGATGCAAAATGGACGTATCAGCCCCCACCTCTTGGCCTCCTCCTCTCTCTTCCACTAAAGCCCATGTAGGCCCATTAAGCCCCTGGGGGGTTCCGGTAACTCCCGGGTACTCCGGTATTTATCCGGTGACCCCCGGAACCCTTCCAGTGTCCGAATATAACCTTCCAATATATCAATCTCTATGTCTCGTCCATTTCGAGACTCCTCATCATGTCCGTGATCTCATCCGGGACTGCTAACAACCTTCAGTACATCAAAACACATAAACTCATAATACCGATCGTCATCGAACGTTAAGCCTGCGGACCCTACGAGTTCGAGAACTATGTAGACATGACCGAGACTCATCTCCGGTCAATAACGAATAGCGGAACCTGGATGCTCATATTGGTTCCTACATATTCTACGAAGATCTTTATTGGTCAAACCATGTAACAACATACGTTGTTCCCTTTGTCATCGGTATGTTACTTGCCCGAGATTCGACCGTCGGTATCATCATACCTAGTTCAATCTCGTCACCGGCAAGTCTCTTTACTCGTTCTGTAATACATCATCTCGTGACTAACTCGTTAGTCATTTGCTTCCAAGTCTTATTATGATGTGCATTACCGAGAGGGCCCAGAGATACCTCTCCAATACTCGGAGTGAAAAATCCTATTCTCGATCTATGCCAACACCACAAACACCTTCGGAGACACCTGTAGAGCATCTTTATAATCACCCAGTTACGTTGTGATGTTTGATAGCACACAAGGTGTTCCTCCGGTATTCGGGAGTTGCATAACCTCATAGTCATAGGAACATGTATAAGTCATGAAGAAAGCAATAGCAGTAAAACTAAACGATCGTTGTGCTAAGATAACGGGTTAGGAAACATAACCATCTTTGATTAACGAGCTAGTCTAGTAGAGGCATACTAGCGACACTCTGTTTGGTCTATGTATTCACACATGTATAAAGTTTCCGGTTAATACAATTCTAGCATGAATAAAATACATTTATCATGATATATAAGGAAATATAAATAAAAACTTTATTATTGCCTCTAGGGCATATTTCCTTTAGTCTCCCACTTGCACTAGAGTCAATAATATAGATTACATAGTAATGATTCTAACACCCATGGAGTTTTGGTGCTGGTCATGTTTTGCTCGTGGAAAATGCTTAGTCAACGGGTCTGCAGCATTCAAATCCATATGCATCTTGAAAATTTCTATTTCTCCCTCCTCGATTTGATCGCGGATGAAATTGAAGCGTCTCTTGATGTGCTTGGTTCTCGCGTGAAACCCGAATTCCTTCATTTGCTGCTTCCGAAGCAGCTATGACTCCGCTTCGCACGTAGATCCCGCCACGACGCTCTGCTTGGAACTGCATCAACTGACAGCTCCACCGTTCACCAAAAATACGTATCCGGTTTGTGACTTAGAGTCGTGTGGATCAGTGTCAATGCTTGAATCGACGTAACCGTTTACGACGAGCTCTTTGTCACCTCCATAAACGAGAAACATACCCTTTGTCCTTTTCAGGTACTTCAGGATGTTCTTGACTGCTGTCTAGTGATCCACTCCTGGATTACTTTGGTACCTCCCTGCAAAACTTATAGCAAGGCACACATCAGGTCTGGTACACATCATTGCATACATGATAGATCCTATGGCTGAGGTATAGGGAATGACTTCAATTTTTTCTCTATCTTCTATAGTGGTTGGGCATTGAGTCTTACTCAACTTCACACCTTGTAACACAGGCAAGAACCCTTTCTTTGACTGATCCATATTGAACTTCTTCAAAACTTTATCAAGTTATGTGCTTTGTGAAAGTCCAATTAAGCATCTTGATCTATGTCTATAGATATTGATGCCCAATATATAAGCAGCTTCACCGAGGTCTTTCATTGAAAAATTCTTATTCAAGTATCCTTTTATGCTATCCAGAAATTCTACATCATTTCCAATCAACAATATGTCATCTACATATAATATCAGAAATGCTATAGAGCTCCCACTCACTTTCTTGTGAATACGTGCTTCTCCAAAAGTCTGTATAAATCTATATGCTTTGATCACCTCATCAAATTATATATTCCAACTCCGAGAGGCTTGCACCAGTCCATAGATGGATCGCTGGAGCTTGCACACTTTGTTAGCACCTTTAGGATCGACAAAACCTTCTGGTAGCATCATATACAACTCCTCTTTGAGGTATCCATTAAGGAATGCAGTTTTGACATCCATTTGTCAGATTTCATAATCATAAAATGCGACAATTGGTAACATGATTCGGACAGACTTAAGCATCGCTACGGGTGAGAAAGTATCATCGTAGTCAACTCCTTGAACTTGTCGAAAACCTTTCGCAACAAGTCGAGCTTTGTAGACAGTAAAATTACCATCGGCGTTAGTCTTCCTCTTAAAGATCCATTTATTTTCAATGGCTTGCCGATCATCGGGCAAGTCAACCAAAGTCCACACTTTGTTCTCATACATGGATCCCATCTCAGATTTCATGGCCTCAAGACATTTTGCGGAATCTAGGCTCATCATCGCTTCCTCATAGTTTGTAGGTTCATCATGGTCTAGTAACATGACTTACAAAACTGGGCTACTGTACCACTCTGGCGTGAAACGCACTCTAGTTGACCTACGAGGTTCAGTAGTAACTTGATCTGAAGTTTCATGATCATCATCATTAGCTTCCTCATTGGTTGGTGTAGGAATCACTGGAACTAGTTTCTGTGATGTACTACTTTCCAATTCGGGAGAAGGTACAATTACCTCATCAAGTTTTACTTTCCTCCCACTCACTTCTTTCGAGAGAAACTCCTTCTCTACAAAGGATCCATTCTTAGCAACGAATATCTTGCCTTCGGATCTATGATAGAAGGTGTACCCAACCGTTTCCTTTGGGTATCCTATGAAGACACATTTCTCCGACTTGGGTTCGAGCTTATCAGGTTGGAGCTTTTTCACATAAGCATCGCTTCCCCAAACTTCAAGAAACGACAACTTATGTTTCTTGCCACACCATAGTTCATAAGGCATCGTCTCAACGGGATTAGATGGTGCCCTGTTTAACGTGAATGCAGTTGTCTCTAAAGCATAACCCCAAAATGATACTGGTAAATTGGTAAGAGACATCAAAGATTGCACAATATTATCTAATAAAGTACGATTACGACGTTCAGACACACCATTACGCTGTGGTATTCTAGGTGGCGTGAGTTCTGAAACTATTCCACATTGTTTCAAATGAAGACCAAACTCATAACTCAAATATTCGCCTCCACGATCTGATCGTAGAAACTTTATTTTCTTGTTACGATGATTCTCTACTTCACTCTGAAATTCTTTGAACTTTTCAAATGTTTCAGACTTGTGTTTCATCAAGTAGATATACCCATATCTGCTCAAATCATCTCTGAAGGTCAGAAAATAACGATACCCGCCGCGAGCCTCAACACTCATTGGTCCGCATACAACAGTATGTATGATTTCCAATACGTTAGTTGCTCGCTCCATTGTTCCGGAGAATGGAGTTTTAGTCATCTTGCCCATGAGGCATGGTTCGCAAGCACCAAGTGATCATAATCAAGTGATTCCAAAAGTCCATCGGCATGGAGTTTCTTCATGCGCTTTACACCAATATGACCTAAAGGCAGTGCCACAAATAAGTTGCACTATCATTATCAATTTTCATCTTTTGGCTTCAATATTATGAATATGTGTATCACTACGATCGAGATCCAACAAAATAGACCATTCATCAAGGGTGCATGACCATAAAAGACATTACTCATATAAATAGAACAACCATTATTCTCTGATTTAAATGAATAACCATCTCGCAACAAACAAGATCCAGATATAATGTTCATGCTCAACGCTGCCACCAAATTACAATTATTTAGGTCTAAAACTAATCCTGAAGGTAGATGTAGAGGTAGCGTGCCGACGGCGGTCACACGACCTTGGAACCATTTTCCAAGCGCATCATCACCTCGTCCTTAGCTATTCTTCGTATAATCCGTAGCCCCCTTTTTTGAGTTACAAATATTAGCAACCGAAGTAGTATCAAATACCCAGGTGCTACTATGAGCATTAGTAAGGTACACATCAATAACATGTATATTAGATATACCTTTGTTCACTTTGCCATTCTTCTTATCCGCCAAATACTTGGGGCAGTTCCGCTTCCAGTGTCCAGTCCCTTTGCAGTAGAAGCACTCAGTTTCTGGCTTGGCTCCAGACTTGGGTTTCTTCGCGGGAGTAGCAACTGTCTTGCTATTCTTTTTGAAGTTCTCCTTCTTTCCCTTGCCTTTTTTCTTGAAACTAGTGATCTTGTTAACCACCAACACTTGATGCTCCTTTTTGATTTCTACCTCCGCAGCTTTCAGCATAGCAAAGAGCTCGAGAATAGTCTTTTGCATCCCTTGCATATTATAGTTCATCATGAAGCCTTTATAGCTTGGTGGCAGTGATTGAAGAACTCTATCAATAACACTATCTTCATCAACTTTGCATCCAAGTTGAGTCATGTGATTGTAGTACCCAGACATTCTGAGTAAGTGTTCACCGATAGAACTGTTCTCCTCCATCTTGCAGCTATAGAACTTATTGGAGACTTCATATCTCTCAATTCGGGCATTTTCTTGAAATATCAACTTCAACTCTTGGAACATCTCATATGCTCCATGGCGTTCAAAACCTCTTTGAAGTCCCGATTCTAAGCCGTAAAGCATGTCACACTGAACTATGGAGTAGTCATCAGAACGAGCTTGCCAGACGTTCATAACGTCTGGAGTTGCTCCTGCAGTAGGCCTGTCACCTAGCGGTGCTTCCAGGACATAATTCTTCTGTGCAACAATGAGGATAATCCTGAAGTTACGGACCCAGTCCGTGTAGTTGCTACCATCATCTGTCAACTTAGCTTTCTCTAGGAATGCATTAAAATTCAAGGGAACGGTAGCATGGACCATTAATCTACAACAACATAGATATGCAAAAACTATCAGGACTAAGTTCATGATAAATTAAAGTTCAATTAATCATATTACTAAAGAACTCTCACTTAGATAGACATCCCTCTAGTCATCTAAATGATCACGTGATCCAAATCAACTAAACCATGTCCGATCATCACGTGAGATGGATTAGTTTTCAGTGGTGAACATCTTATGTTGATCATATCTACTATATGATTCACGCTCGACCTTTCGGTCTCCAGTGTTCCGAGGCCATGTCTGTACATGCTAGGCTCGTCAAGTTTAACCCGAGTATTCCACATGTGCAAAACTGTCTTACACCCGTTGTATTTGAACGTAGAGCTTATCACACCCGATCATCACGTGGTGTCTCGGCACGATGAACTTTCGCAACGGTGCATACTAAGGGAGAACACTTGTACCTTGAAATTTTGTAACGGATCATCTTATAATGCTACCGTCGTTCTAAGCAAAATAATAAGCACAATAAGATAAACATCACATGCAATCAAAATATGTGACATGATATGGCCATCATTATCTTCTGCTTTTGATCTCCATCTCCAAAGCATCGTCATGATCTCCATCATCACCGGCTTGACACCATGATCTTCATCGTAGTGTCGTGGTCGTCTCGCCAACTATTGCTACTACTACTATCGCTAACTCATAGTGATAAAGTAAAGCAATTACATGGCTTTCGCAATTCATACAATAAAGAGACAAGCATAAGGCTCCTACCGGTTGCCAATAATTTACTAAACCTGATCATCTCATACAATAATGTATAACTCATCACGTCTTGACCATATCACATCACAACATGCCCTACAGAAACAAGTTAGACGTCCTCTACTTTGTTGTTGCAAGTTTTATGTGGCTGCTACGGGCTTAGCAAGAACCGTTCTTACCTACACATGAAAACCACAATGATTTTTCCTCAAGTGTGCTGTTTTAACCTTCACAAGGACCGGGCGCAGTCACACTCGATTCAACTAAAGTGAGAGAGACATACAGTCACCAGTCACCTTTGAGCAACGAGTGCTCGTAACGGTGAAACCAGTCTCACGTAAGCGTACGCATAATGTTGGTCCGGGCCGCTTCATCTCACAATACCGCTGAATCAAAGTATGACATGCTGGTAAGCAGTATGACTATTATCGCCCACAACTCATTGTGTTCTACTCGTGCATACCATCTACGCATAGACTTGGCTCCTGATGCCACTGTTAGGGAACGTAGTATTTCAAAAAAAAATTCCTACGATCACGCAAGATCTATCTAGGAGAAGCATAGTAACGGCCGGGAGAGTGTGTCCACTTACCCTCGTAGACAGAAAGCGGAAGCTTTTAGGAACGCGGTTGATGTAGTCGAATATCTTCGCGATCCAACCGATCCAAGCACCGAACGTACGGGACCTCCGCGTTCAGCACACGTTCAGCTCGATGACGTCCCACGAACTCTTGATCCAGTTGAGGTCGAGGGAGAGTTCCGTCAGCATGACGGCATGGTGATGGTGATGATGAAGTTACCGATGCAGGGTTTTGCCTAAGAACTAAGACGATATGACCGAGGTGTGTAACTATGGAGGGGGGTGATACGTCAATTTTGCATCATGCTTTTATATTGATATTTATTGTATTATGGGCTATTATTACACATTATGTCACAATACTTATGCCTTTTCTCTCTTATTTTACAAGGTTTACATGAAGAGGGAGAATGTCGGTAGCTGGAATTCTGGGCTGGAAAAGGAGCAAATATTGGATACCTATTCTGCACAACTCAAAAAGCCCTAAAACTCCACGAAATTTAGTTTTGGAAAATATAAAAAATATCTGGCGAAAGAGGTACAGGATGGGGGCCACCCACCGTCCACAAGGGTGGGGGGCGCGCCCCCTGCCTCGTGGGCCACCTCGCAGCCCCCCGATGCCCATCTTCTGCTATATCAAGTGTTTTGACCCGGAAAAAATCATAAGGAGGCTTTCGGGACAAAGCACCGCCGTCTCGAGGCGGAACCTTGGTGGAACCAATTGTCGGTGTACTAAGATAGGGGTACCTTAGTATCCCAACTTGTGCACGGGCGGTAGCAGCTTCCCGTGGCAGGGCTTACCACGTGCTCGTCGGGAACCTTTCTGGTCCCTATAAAGCCATTCAAGAACAAAGTGTACAAGTCAGGAGATCAAGGCCCCGGCAAGAGGAGCTTGCCGGGAAGGCCGCACCAGGCTCAAGGTTATCACTTTAGCACAAGACCCTGGCAAGAGGAGCTTGCCAGGAAGGCCAAGGAATGCATACCTCAAGAGATGCCTCGGCGCATCTTGCGCCCCGGCAGGACCCGGAGAGCGACAAGCTTCCGGGCCCGGCAAGATCACTACCCCGGCAAGGTGCTTACCGGGGAAACCTACGCTGTGTGCCCGCACTCCAGCTCATCTGCCCACGCGTCGCCCTGGGGCCCTTCCAGCGGCACGTGGCAGACGGCTGTGCAGCCTGGGGCACACGGTGGCAAGCCACGGTGACGAGGCTACCGCCGTGGCGAACGGAGAAGCATGGACGGACGCTTTTGGGGGCGATGGCGACGGGCATTTAAGGCCCTTGTCCCCCACTGTCAAAGTTAGGTGAAGACCACTGTTCATATACTGTTCACGCACTGTTGCAACTACCACCAAATTTACACTTTTACCCTCCTCTACGTTGACACCTGTCGATGACCCCTTTGAGCTATAAAAGGAGGCCCATGCACAACGAAGAGGGGGGTTCGAAACCTAGACAACTCTCTCGCTCGGTGTAGCTAGTACTGTAGCTCTTCAAGCTCCCGAGCTCAAGAACTCAATACAACCTAAGCAGGAGTAGGGTTTTACGCGTCCGCGCGGCCCGAACCTGGGTAAAACTGCCCGCGTGCTCTCCTCGATCTGCTCTCCGTGCTCCCTCCGCTCCCTTACTGCAACGTAGAAGGGGCTCCGGTCCCATAGGTGCTCGTGGGAGGACAGTTTCCTCCGACATCTTTGGCGCGCCAGGTAGGGGGCGTCGAGGTTGTGCGAACCTGATCCGGCGCTCACGCGGGCGCATTCTTCATCAACTTCACCAGCTTCTTCAACCTCATCGACAGCATCGACATGCCTCCGAAGAAGAAGGCTTCGGAGGTCGGAGGCCCGTCTGCGTCGATCCCGACGCCACCAGAACCAACGGTTGGTGGAGGAGACGCCGGCGGAAGGGTGGTCGCCGGCGAGGAAACTCACGGCGCCACCAAGTCCAAGGACAAGACTGACGACCGGGCGAACTCTAAAGCCTCGGCGTCCGTACACGCCTCACGTCCCTCCCAGGAGGTGCAAGACCCGCAGCGGCGTGGTACTGGAGGTACCATACACTTGCTGGGGCGTGGCCAAGCCGGAGGATCGCGGGATGCTCAAGGCCAGCGTGCTGGCACGAGCAAGGCGCAGTCGCCGGGGCGGGAACATGCTCCTTCTAACGCGGTTAGAAGTCCGAGCGTGTCCCGCTCCTCGCACCGCTCGCCGCCGTTCCCCTCTTCCCCAGCAGAAGCTCTAGCAAGAGCACAGCTGCTCCTCGATTTCCCTCCAGCGGCAGACAAGGCCGAAGACTGGAGGGCAACGATTCAGAGCCTCATCGCCTTCGCCAACAACGACGCACCGCAGCAGCCGGCAACTTCACGGCCGCGGCAAGTCGACCAAGCGAAGACCGATGGCAACAAGACCGCCGGGGGTGCAACTACCGTGCACTCCCCGCCGCGAAAGCAGAAATCGCCACCCCGCCGGATCAACGTCGACGAAGACTCTACGGCGTCGTCGGATCCGCGGGCTCGCCGCGGTCAGCGCCAAGTCCTAGACGACAGTCGGCAAGAAGACGCTCGGACTTGCATCGAGCGTCGACGAGAAGCCCGAAGACAGTCAGATCAGCGCGTTGGGACCGCTGTCGACGTGCACGCGCCCGGTGAACCAGGCGACTTGCCGTACGCGGCAGGTTGCCCTGCGTTCACCCGTGAGCTGCGGCAAGTCCAGTGGCCCAGCATGAAGAATTTCAAGCCTGACGTACCCGAGAAGTACGACGGCAAGACACACCCCTCGGAGTTCCTCAGCATCTACACCATCGCAGTGCAGGCTGCCGGGGGACGCGACGAGAAGATCCTAGCCAACTACTTCCCGCTAGTGCTTAAGCCAAACGTTCGGTCTTGGCTTATGCACTTGCCAGAGAACTCCATCTCTTCGTGGGCGGATCTGTGCCACCAGTTTGTTGGCGCCTTCACGGGCGGCCACAAACCCCACGGCCAGGAGAGCGATCTCCACACCCTAGCCCAGAAGGAGGGAGAGTCCCTGCGCAAGTACATCCAGAGATTCAGCCGCATCCAGCACAACATTCCCGACGTCCACCCTGCCGCGGTTATCAGCGCGTTCCACCAGAACGTGCGTAACCGCCGGATGAGGGAAGAGATGGCCATGACCAAGATCCGGGATGTCAGCGAGCTCTACGCTCTGGCTGACAAGTGGGCGCGCGCAAAAGAGGGGAGGAGACTCCCCGGGGAGGATACTGGCGCGGGAGGAAGCGACTGCGAGGATGCCGCCACGGCAAGGAAGAGCCGGCGGCGGAACAACAGAAAGAACAAGAGCAAGGAGGTGCTGGTTGTCGAGCAGTCCGGCAAGGAGGCTCCCGCCAAGAAGGCACAGGCTGGCGGTTCCGACAAGGAGCCCGCCCCTGTAGCGGCAGCCGACAAGCAGGACGGCTCCGACAAGCAGTACTGCAAGATCCACCGCACCAAGGGCCATGATCTTCAGAACTGCAAAAGAGTCGAGTACCTCGTAGAACAACAGAAGGCTGAATACGAGCATCGCGACAAGGAGAAGGCCCAAGGAGGCGGAGGAGAGCCCAACAAGAAGCGGCCGTTCAGTGGCCGAGGAGGACGCCGCGGCAAAGCCAAGCAGTGGCAAGGTGACAGACCTCCCCGGGGCCGCGACAAGGATGAGGATGAAGACGACGATGATGACATGGAAGAAGGAGACAACAACGAGCAGGAGTTCCAGAAGGCCACAGAGGTTCTGTGTGTCGACGGAGGTGCCTCTCTGCACACTTCCCACCGCCAGCTCAAGCAGTGGGTGCGAGAAGTGAACGCAGCTGAGCCGCCCGTCGAGTCACGCAGGCTGCTGAAGTGGTCCGGCACGCCCATCATCTTTGACCTTGAGGACCACCCTGACCGCACCACTGCGGTCGGGTGCTTGCCGATGTTGGTCTCACCAACTATCCGCAACCTCAAGGTCACCAAGATGTTGGTTGACGGCGGGGCCGGCCTGAACATGATCTCCTCAGCTGTGATCAAGAAGCTACAGATCCCACACAGCCAGCTCGAAGAAACCGGGTCGTTCCAAGGGATCAACCCGGGAAGGAGCAAGCCGAAGGGAAAGATTACGCTGCCAGTGACCTTTGGCGGGGAGCTCAACTTCAGGACGGAGAAGATCACGTTTGACGTTGCCGATATCCCATTACCATATAATGGGATACTTGGCCGTCCTGCCCTCGCCAAGTTCATGGCAGCTTCCCACTATGCATACAACGTACTCAAGATGCCGGGGCCAATAAGCGTCATCTCTGTCCCCGGCGACAAGAAGGACGCGCTTATCTGCGCCGACAAGATCTACCGGGATGCAGCAGCCGCAGCAGAAAGCAACACACTTGCCGCTGAAGCTCCCGGGGGGAAGACCAAGACCAAGTCCGGCAAGAGCTATGGAGCCCACTCTGGCAAACGCACCTCCTCGGAGTGCTGCGCTGCCGTCGAGGACGCACCATCGAGCTCCACCGGCAAGTGCAAGAAGGGAATGGCAGCTCCACCGGCAACCAAGAAGGTGTCCGCCAAGGAGGACGGCACTGGTGGTACCTTCACCGTCAGTGCTACACTCGACCACAAATAGGAAAGCGCGCTCGTTGCCTTCCTGCGGGCGAATGTCGATGTGTTTGCGTGGCAACCATCTGACATCCCCGGCGTTCCCAGGAAGGTAATTGAGCACAAGCTTGCTGTTTGTCCTCATGCG
Source organism: Secale cereale (assembly GCA_902687465.1). Lineage (NCBI taxonomy): Eukaryota > Viridiplantae > Streptophyta > Magnoliopsida > Poales > Poaceae > Secale > Secale cereale. The sequence continues at coordinate 362,229,092 of LR738709.1, forward strand.
CGGCCCGTCAAGCAGAAGGTCAGGAAGCAAGCCGTGGAGCGCCAAGAATTCATCGCCGAAGAGATAAAGAAGTTGGAAGCAGCAGGTCTGGTTAGAGGCGCAAGGCCAATGGGAAGTGGAGACTTTGTATAGACTTCACTGATGTGAATAAAGCGTGTCCCAAGGATCCATTTCCCTTGCCGCGTATTGACCAGATTATTGACTCCACCGCCGGATGTGAGCTGCTTTCCTTCCTTGATGCATACTCAGGTTACCACCAGATATTCATGGCCAAGGAAGATGAAGAGAAGACTGCATTTATTACGCCATGCGGCACATATTGCTTCATACACATGCCCTTTGGATTGAAGAATGCAGGCTCGACATTTGCAAGGGTGGTGCACACTGCTTTTGAGCCACAGATACACAGAAATGTAGAAGCCTACATGGATGATATAGTGGTCAAGAGTAAAAGCAAAGATACCCTGATCCAAGATTTAGAGGAAACCTTTGAGAATCTGCGCAAGATCCAGCTCAAGCTGAACCCCGAGAAGTGCGTCTTCGGAGTTCCCTCCAGCAAGCTTCTCAGGTTCTTTGTGTCCCGGAGGGGGATTGAAGCCAATCCCGACAAGATAAAAGCCATCGAGTAGATTGAAGCCCCGAAGCGCGTCAAGGACGTAAGAAGACTTGCTGGTTGTGTGGCTGCCCTCAGCAGGTTCATTTCAAAGTCTGCAGAACGCGCCTGCCTTTCTTCAAAATCTTGAAAAAGGCAGGTCCTATGAAATGGACTCTGGAAGCGGAGACAGCGCTGCAAGACTTGAAAGGATACCTGTCCTCCACTCCGATACTTGTCGCACCTAGGCCACAAGAGAAGTTGCTGCTGTACTTAGTGGCAACCAATCAAGTGGTTAGTGCTGCGTTAGTAGCGGAGAGGGAGGCGGATGAGGAACCCACATCCCCGGCAAGCGAATCCACCGACAAGCAGGGAGCTTCCCCGACAAGCTCTGGCCCCGAGAAGGACAAGTCTGCGCAGGAACAGGAAGGAGTGCGAAAGAAGATGGTGCAGCGCCCAGTGTATTTCGTAAGTTCCCTCTTGCAGGGGGCTAGATCAAGATACTCTGGGGTGCAGAAGTTACTTTTCGGCCTCCTCATGGCCTCAAGGAAACTGCGCCATTACTTCCAAGCACACGAGATAACGGTGGTCACTCGCTTTCCGTTGAAGAGGATATTGCAAAATCCAGAGGCAACAGGCAGGATCGTCGAGTGGGCACTGGAGCTGTCAAGCTTTGGTCTCAAGTTTGAAAGTACTTCAACCATACAGAGCAGAGCTTTGGCAGAATTCATAGCAGAATGGACCCCAACGCCAGATGAAGAAGTCCAAGAGACAAGCATCCCCGTCCAAGAAGCGAGCAATGAATGGATGATGTACTTTGATGGTGCTTTCTCGCTGCAAGGCGCCGGTGCCGGCGTAGTACTCATAGCGCCCACCGGAGAGCACCTCAAGTATGTTGTTCAGATGCACTTTCCCAAGGAACAAGCGACAAACAATACCGCTGAGTATGAAGGTTTGCTTGCCGGCCTTAGAATTACGGCCGAGCTTGGGATCAAGAAGTTGATTGTGCGGGGAGATTCACAGTTGGTGGTCCGACAAGTGAACAAGAATTACCAGAGCCCTTTGATGGAAGCTTATGTTGATGAAGTGAGGAAGCTTGAAGAACACTTTGAAGGCCTGCAAATGGAGCACGTCCCAAGAGCTCAGAATGATATTGCGGATGGCCTCTCAAAGTGTGCTGCAATGAAGTTACCTGTGGAACCAGGGACCTTCCTGCTCAAGTTAACTCAGCCATCCGTTACACCATCAGTTGGGCAAAACAAGAAGAGAAAGTTGGTCTCCGGCGACTACTTGCCGGCGGATCTTCCCGAAGCCGCCGCCAAGGTCCCCAAGAACAACAGCAAGACGCTGAGGAACAGTTTGCTCCTGCAGATCCAAGGGTCTGTACAGTTGAAGCAGGCGTTCCCGACAAGCCTTGCCCCGGCAGGCTTGCCGGGGGACCATCAACTCCGGCAGAGCCGCGGGTTCTTGCCGTAGAAGCTGAGGTCCCTGCAGCAGCCCTCATGCCTTTAGTCCTTGTTGTTGAGCCTCAGGCTCCAACATGGGCACAGCAAATCGTCCGCTTTCTGCAAACTGGAGAACTTCCCGACGAGCCAGAAGAGATAGAGAAAATAAACAGGCAGTCAAGTATGTACCGGTTCGTTGACAATGAACTGTACAGAAGAAGACTCAATGGTGTCAGGTTGAAGTGCATTTCCAGGGAAGATGGACAGAAGCTGTTGGCAGAAATACATGGAGGCATATGTGGCCACCACATTGGCGCAAGGGCACTTGCCGGGAAGGCGTTCCGGCAAGGGTTCTTCTGGCCAGAAGCCCTCCAAGATGCAACTGCACAAGTAACCAAGTGTGAAGCGTGCCAGTTCCATGCCAAGCAAATTCACCAGCCAGCTCAAGCTCTCCAGACGATCCCTTTATCCTGGCCCTTCTCGGTCTGGGGGCTCGACATCCTCGGCCCCTTTCCCCGCGCTGTCGGGGGCTTTGAGTACTTGTACGTAGCAATCGACAAGTTCACAAAGTGGCCAGAAGTGGAATCAGTGAGAAAGGTGACAGCACAGTCAGCAGTCAGGTTCTTCAGGGCGATTGTTTGCCGTTTCGGAATCCCTAACAGGATCATCACCGACAACGGCACACAATTTACAAGTCGCACCTTCATGCAGTACGTCCAAGACCTTGGCACCAAGGTCTGCTTCGCTTTTGTTGCTCACCCGAGGAGCAATGGTCAAGCGGAGAGGGCCAATGCTGAAGTGCTGCGCGGGCTCAAGACAAGAACCTTCGACAGGCTGCACAGGTGCGGAAGAAACTGGATAGAGGAGTTGCCGGCGGCTCTTTGGTCAATCAGGACGACACCAAATCGACCCACCGGACAGACACCCTTTGCTCTTGTCTATGGAGCAGAGGCAGTTCTCCCCACGGAACTCGTATACGGATCTCCTCGAGTGCTCGCTTATGATGAGCTCGAGCAAGAGAAACTGCGACAAGATGATGCATTGCTCCTTGAGGAGGAACGTCTCCAGGCTGCTGTACGAGCTGCTCGATACCAGCAAGCCTTGCGTCGCTATCATAGCCGCAAGGTCAGGGCCAGGAGTCTCGAGGAAGGCGACCTTGTTCTTCGGCGTGTTCAGTCCGCCAAGAATTCCAACAAGTTGACACCGAAGTGGGAGGGCCCTTATCGGGTGAGACAAGTCACAAGGCCCGGCGCTGTCCGCCTTGAGACCGAAGAAGGCTTACCGGTGAGCAACTCCTGGAACATAGAGCATCTTCGCAAGTTTCACCCGTAAGGTGCGGTTGCCGTGATCCGCTCCGGCAACCACCTTTTGTACAAGTCTTGCCGCTGTTGCATGTAAACCTTTGTACAAAGCCGGGCGCAGATCCCGTGCATCAGTAAAGCTTTTGTGCTTAGCACCATTTGTCATTTTCATGCCTTTCTTTGTTATTTGCATGCATCGTTTGGCACCTTGTGCAACGCACATCCCCGGTAAGCACTAGCAAGCCGTGAGGCCCTATACTTGTTTTTCCTCCTCTTTTTCTTTCCCTCTTAAGCAGAAGGAATATTCCTCGTGCACAAGTTTGCCGGGGGGGGGGGGGGG
>LR738709.1:362232834-362243021 GCA_902687465.1 Secale cereale
CAAGAAAGAGAAGCCATGTCGGGGAGCAAACAATCTACAAAAGCTAAGTTACCGAAGTTTGAGTAATTCAAATTTTTTAAAAAAATTCAGTTGTCTTCCTTGAACAACCACACTTTGTATGGAAAACCTGTGCGCGGAGGAACCTACCCGTGGCTAGCCGCACCCTTACTTTGTTTCGAGCACGCTCAACGACTTAAGTGAGCTGCGACAAGTGTGGCGCCCTTATTTCGTTTTCGAGTTCGCTCAGCAATCTAAGTGCGCTGCGACTAGCTGCGGCAAGGTTTCTTGCCGGCAAGGGTATTGCCAGCAGGCTGCTAAGAGTCCAGCACTCAGCGCTCACGGCAAGGGCCCCTTGCCGGCAAGTTCCCTAAAAGCATAGGGTAAAAAGCATACAAAGTGAAGGGACAAAAGCAAGGGAGATAACACTGCATTGATTACCCAAAATAACAGTGTATATTACAAAGATAGCTTGCCGCAATACTAACAGATTCTTGTCCATAACATACTTTGCAGCGGCAAAGGAAGCAGAAAGAAAGGAATCTAATCTACGCGGTCGCCCTCGCGCCTCGTGATCTTGCCCACCTTGGCGACGATGTGGGCAACCTGCGCCTTCAACGCCTCCTGGTCAGCTTCGGGCAGCAAGGTGCGGAGGACGTTGACGAGGTTGATGCCGGGGTTGCGGTAGACGATCTTCGACAAGATCCTCTCCAAGGTGCCCATGCAGAGCCGACGCGCCTCGTCGGCCAGGTGCACGGGGATCTTCTCCCGCAGCCGCGCAAGCGCTAGCGCGATTCCCCTGAAGAATAGACTCAACTTGGCGCTGTGGGGGAGACTCTAGTCCGGGGAGTACACGAGATGCTCCGCCTTCAGCGCCATCATCTCCACGTCAATATTGGCGGCGGAGGTGACCAGCTCATCAGTCCACTGCTCCACCGCCTGGTTGAAGTTGTTCGCCGAAACGGCGGCGCTCTCCACTAAGGCCCTTTCCTTGCGGAGTTCGTCCTTCAGCTTCGTCTCACGGTCCCGGGCGGCGTCGAGCGAGTCAGTCAAGGTGGAAACCTTTAACTCTAAGTCAGCGATGGAGTTCTTGGCGTCAGAGAGCTTTGTGCCCTTCTCGGAGAGACGTACCTGCAGCTCAGAGTTGGTGTGGGCATCTTTCTCCCGCTCCACATTGAGCGAAGTGACTCTGTCCTCGCTTGCCTTCAGGAACAACTCCAGCTGCTCCACCTTGGCCTCCAGGTCTTTCTTGGCGGTCTCTGCGGCGGCTGCGGCGCTCCTCGCCTCCTTCAGAGCCCCGCCAATGGCCTGCTCCCGGGCGGCGAGGTCGTCCTCGTGGGCATCGAGGTCGACCTTCCGCTGGTTGAGTACTCCTTCTCGCCGGGGCAGCTCCTCGACGGCCAACCGCTGCTGCTCCTCGGTCTCAGCTTTTTCAAGGAGGAAGGCTTGCTGCGCCCCGGCAAGCTCTTCACGCTCCTCCGCCAAGTTGCGGAGGGCCGCCTGGTTGGCGGCGCGGAGCTCCACGGCGCGCTTCTCCAAGTCAGCTCCAGCCTTGGCGGCGAGAGCCTCCCGAGACTCCAACTTCGCCTGCCTGGCCCGGTACAAGGCCAGGAGCCGACGAAGGAGTCTCTCCTCTTCGGGCTCGTCGCTGCTGCCGGGCGCTTCAACGACCTTCAATCCGGCGGAGGCGAGGACCTCTCCGTCAAAGGTCTCTCCCTCCGCGGGTGCTCGAGACGAGGACGCCCACGGGACTTGTATGAAGACCCCGTTGGCGGCCTCTAGGTAGACGCCCTGCCCAGCCGCGGAGGCGGAAGGGTCGGCGGCCGGTGCAGCGTAAGGCGCTCCTGCGGCCTCCGGGCCAGCAGTGCGGTCGCCGGTCCCTTCCCCAGCCGTGGCGTCTGCGGTCGGGGCGGTCTCTTCAGCGGCAGGCTCGTCGGCTCCAACCTTTCCCTCAGGAGCAGTGGCGTTGCCGCCGTCGCCGTGCACCTCCTCCTCAGCGGTGGCCTCCGTCTCCATCCGCTCCGGTGTAGGAGGATCTAGCAGAAGAAAAAGAAAAGAAAGAATCAAGAAAATATCCAAAAAAGACGAATCCGGGAAGAAGAAATTACAAGCTTTACCTTCGCGGACTTCTTCGACGACGGGGTCCCTCGCCGGGGAATTCTCCCTTGGCGGCGGAGTAGTGGCCCCTGCTGGCGGAGGGCCGCCTGCGCCCTCCCTTGGCGGGGTGCTCACTGTCAGGACCCCGATCCTAAGTCACATCGGTCTAGCTGTAACATGTCATATCACTTTGCGGCCTCACGCACGGTATCCCCACGGGTGCCACCTTACCTGGCCCGGGACCGTTTGCGCATTTTGGCACCCGTATATGACAATGTCGCTAGCATCCATATGACAGAGAACCCGGGCCGACATGGCTAGTTATAAACCAAAAGTGGCACTAAATTACAGAGACAGGCATCCATGACCCAGCAACGAACGTGTCGGTCATCAACGTATGAACCCAAGTCGTAGCAAGCTACATGGACTTAAAGGAACAACGCGTGACATTTCCCCTAAGGGACAGACACAGGAACGAAGAAGGACACATGCCGGCCAGCCTACGTGTTCCGAGCAGTAGCAAGCTACCAAGGCTCATTGGAATCACTAGGAGGCATTTCCCTGTAAGATAGGCTACCAAAGGAAAACAACTAGGTGTCGGATCCCACACATACCGATTTCAATCATACACGCAATATGCTCAGTATGTGCAAATACAACATTGCATCACAACAGAACTCTATGACTCAAAGTACTTTATTTAAAAGGCTCCAAGAGCCATACATAACATATTCATACAGGTAGGGGTCACATGACCCAACACTCAAGTCATACAGTCATACAAGCGCAAGCGGAAGCTACATGTCTGAGTACAGACAACTTAGAAAATAAAACATGCTTGGTGTAGCCTGACTATCTGCAAGGCCCTCCACAAGCTCCAGATCACCGACTGGGTGTCAAGCTACTCGTCGACGTCAACGTCTATGTAGAACCCATCAGCAGGGGCAGGGTTCTCCTCTGCAACAGTTATTAAGCAAACATGAGTACAAAGGTACTCAGCAAGTCTTACCACAGAACCTATCATACATGCAACATTATCAAAGGGGGTAGTGGAGTTTATAGCAGAATGCCAGCTTTGACCTTGGCTAACCTATACTACAACTCTCAACGGATTGCAAGATGTTATTACGAACACGAGTCCTCTACTCACCACATCAATACACTACCGAGGATCCTCTTCCGTCATCCTACGGAAGGGCCATCCACGGCACTCACGCTTATCTTGAGGCTTTTAGTAGTAACCATCAACTTGTCTATGAACTGTAAGAGCAACCAAGTAGTTCGTACCGCGAACAACGGATATTCGAATAGATTGATAACCCTGCAGGGGTGTACTTCTTCACACATGTTTTCACCACTTAGCGTCTGCACACGACATGTGCTCGACAGACTTCAAGCGAGAGCCGACGTGGGTGTAGACCACGACCTAACCAACCACTCAAGTCTCTCGTCCAGGTTTATCGCCTATTTGGGTTCCATCCGTGGGGAGATCCGGCCGGGGTGTCGCTCACGGCCCCAAACGATGTGTACAGGGTTCCCGAGTCACCAAACGGGCAACCGGTACACCGTGCCACGTACCTGTCGCATCACAGCCCACCCCGAGGGTCAGCGCTGCGCACGACCTCCAGTAAACTATAAACACCAGAAACTAGTTGCAACTGCTAGACAGAGTACAAGGGCAGTCAATAAGTCGAGCGGGGTCATATTTCAGGGCCCAATGTGTGGTAGTAACTGTAACTTGAATCACACACACAGATCTCGGGTCCTATGGACGATTCCAATGAAACAACCCACCATGTACTCCTACATGGCCTTTCATCGATACCTTTACCAAGCGTATTCCACACTTCCTTCTCTTTATCGGTAAGATCATTTCACTCTGATCCATCACCCAGATGAACCAGACCAGACACAACTCTAAGCATAGCAGGCAACATAAGTAAATAGCATGGTGGATCACACATCACATGGCTCAAACAACTCCTACACATGCTAGTGGGTTTCAACTATTTACTGTGGCAATGACAGGTCATGCAAGGGATAGGGTTCAACTACCGCAGCAAGTAGCAGTTCACACGTTGTTACCTTAATGCAGTAAAAGAGAGCAGGAGCGAGAAGATTGGGTTTGTATCGGAATGATCAATGATTGCTTGCCTGACAAGGTAGTTGTCAGGTACTGCTCTTCAACTGGATACGCAACAGTATCCTCGGGAGCAGGACCTAACACAGGGAATACCGACGATACAATCATTAACAAACAAATGCAACAATATGATGCATGCTCATGACATGGCAAGATGCATGTGTGTTGGCTAATGTAACTAAAACCAGAAGGGTTTGAACCTATTTGAATCAAGGATTCAAATTGAAGTTCAAACTATTATTTAAATAAGTGCATTATCATGTTTTTGATATATACAACAAGTTAACTTGTTCAAACATGCATCAAAACAGTGCCATTAGAAAGATTGGATTTTTCTGTTCATATATAAATCTTTTCCATCTGAGCTATGGTTGATTTTATATGATTTTTAGAAGTTTTGGGTATTTTTTGGAATTTCCTGAATTATTTTTAAATCTAAAAATCCCAGAAAAACCTTTACTGCGTCAGCATGACATCATGCTGACGTCAGCCAGTCAACAGGGCCAGTCCAAGTCAAACCTGACCAGTGGGTCCCTCATGTCAGTGTCACAGCTAGTTAACTGAGTTAATTAGAGTTAAACTAAAACTAATTAGCTGTCAGTGGGGCCAGGGCCCACGTGTAAGTGACTAAACTAATTAACTAATTAAAATTAAATTAACACCTAAACTAGGTTTGACTTGCGGGCAGGGCCCACATGTCATTGACCCAGGGGGTCAAACCCGTGGTCAAAACAGGTCCAACTCGCCGGCGTTTAGCCGCCGGCGAGGCCAAACACGACGGCGTGCTTCGGAAAATGCCTACGGTGCACGGCTCGAGCTGCGGTTGGGTGCGTTGGATAGCCCTTGATGTTGCGCGTCGGATGGTGGTGGTCGCCGGACCTTGGGTGGCCGGAGACGACGGGAACGAGCTCGACGGCGGCGACCGGCGTCGGGCGTGTGTGGAGAAACGGCTGTAGGGGCCTAGGCGATGCGTGCGTAGCACGCTTCTCATCTACGTGCTGCGGTGAGTAAGTTGGACGGGTGCCAGTGACCAAATGGTCACGGGAGCATCACCGGCGGCGAGCACGGCGGCGGTGCGTGCGGGCGAACTTCGTGCAGTGCGTTACAGGGCAAAAGGGAGCCAACGGAGAGGGGGAGGAGGTAGCTAGGCTCACAGGGGTTGCAGCAAGCACCGGAGCGAGCTCAGGGGTGGTCGGAGCTGAGCAGAACGGCGAGGGGGATCTCCGCGGCCGGAGTTGGGGAAGAAGAGGTCGGGGGCGTCTCCAGGGCGGGCGAGCACTCGGGGCTCGGCCTGTTCGAAGCAGTCGAGGACGGCGAAGATGATGGACACCAAGGCGGAGCTCAGGGACGACTGTGGACGCGGCTTCTACGACGGTGCGAACATGGCGGCGTCGGCCATGGCGCGGGGCGAGCGGAGGAGAGGAACTGGGGGGAGGTGGAGGTGTCTGCGGGGTCGAGGAGGACGTGGAGGGTCGAACCATCCCTCCAGGATGGCGAGGGGGTGAAGCAAGGCGGCGGGCAGCTGCGTGGCGCGCGGCGCGGTCGCCGTCGAGCACCTGCCTGCCTGCCTGGCCGAGCCAAGCAGCTCGTTGGAGCGGCAGCTGGGCTGGGCCGGCAGGTGGGCCGGGTGGGCGCCAGGTAAGCTTTCTCTCTCCTTTTTTTCTATTTTCTTTTCTGTTTCATTTCTTTTGCAACTTTGTTTAATTAAATAAAATGCCAAAGCATTTTTGTAACTCATAACACTTGTCATACCTGCTGTATATAATATGAACAGTAGGAAACATTATAGTTTATGATTATTTGAGCATTTAAAATATTTTGTAGCATTTAAATGCCCAAATTCAAATACCATATGATTTAATCCAAAGCCCTAGATTGTCCTAGAAAAATGTGCACCATTTTTGGCAGAGGTTTAGGACCAAGGCAGAAATGATGAACATTTTGAAGGGCATTTTGGGTACATTGGAAAATATTTTATCAAACCCTAGTTGTTAGGGGAGGGGTGCTGGGGTTTCTGTTAATCCCATTACAATTTTCTTTGAAAGTATACATGATGCACACTCTAGTCAGGTCCTAATGCAAGTGCTAGCTAGGGATGTGACAACTCACCCCCACTTAAAAGAATCGCGTCCCGAGATTCGGGTTCCTCCGGAAAGAGGGTGGGGTACTCAAGTCGAAGACGATCCTCCCTTTCCCAAGTAGCTTCACTCTCGGAATGATGTGACCATTGAACCTTGAGAAACTTGATATTGTGGCGTCGAGTGGTACGCTCACTTTGATCAAGAATACGAACAGGGTATTCTCGATATGTGAGATTGTCTTGGAGATCAAGCGTTTCGTGGTCCACTCCGCGGATAGGATCCGAGAAGCATCGCCTGAGTTGAGAAACGTGGAAAACATCATGAACTCTGGAGAGGTGCGGAGGTAGTTCCAATTGGTAGGCAACTTCTCCTCGTTTGGCAAGAATGCGAAAAGGACCGATGTAACGAGGGGCCAATTTGCCTTTGATACTGAAGCGATGGGTTCCCTTAAGAGGAGTAACCCGAAGGTAAGCCTTATCGCCGACTTCAAAAGTCACAGCCTTATGATGACTATCATATTGGCTCTTTTGGCGAGACTGGGCTGTTTTCAATCTCTCACGAACGATGCGAACTTGTTCTTCTGCTTCCTGAATCATATCCGGGCCAAAGAATTGTCTTTCCCCGGTCTCTGACCAGTTAAGAGGTGTTCGACACCTTCGTCCATATAGAACTTCGAAGGGAGCTTTGCCCAAGCTGGCTTGATAACTATTGTTATAAGTGAATTCAGCAAATGGAAGACATTTTTCCCATTCCATATCGAAAGAAATGACAGAGGCTCGAAGCATGTCTTCCAGAATTTGATTGACTCGTTCCACTTGACCACTTGACTGCGGATGGAAGGCCGTACTGAAAGAGAGATGAGTTTCCATAGCATTCTGGAAACTTTCCCTAAATCGGGAGGTGAAAAGACTTCCACGGTCTGAGTTAATCTCCAACGGTACACCATGTAGTGATACTATTCGAGAGATATATAAGTCTGCTAGCTGGCTAGCGGTAATACTCTCCCAAACAGGCAGGAAATGAGCTACTTTAGAGAGGCGGTCGATAACGACGAAGATAGCATTATTCCCTTTCCCGGACCTGGGAAACCCGGTAATGAAGTCCATACCGACTTTATCCCATTTCCATTCAGGAATAGCTAAAGGTTGAAGGGTGCCAGCAGGCCGTTGATGCTCTGCTTTGACTCGACGACAAACGTCGTAGTTAGCAATGAATTGAGTGATTTCTCTCTTCATCCTAGTCCACCAGAATCTTTGACGTAGGTCTTGATACATTTTGGTACTACCGGGATGAATCGTGAGAGGAGATTCATGAGCCTCCTTAAGGATTAATTGCCGTAGATGGTGGTTCTTGGGAACCACTACACGGTTCTCAAAGAAAACAACACCTCGGTCATCCATGGAGAAACTTTTAGCGAGTCCGCTAGCAATGTTCTCTTGGAGTCGTGATACACCTTTATCACGCTTCTGGGCAGCTATGATTTGATCCATAAGGGTAGGTTTCGCCACCAAGGTGGAAAGGAATCCTCGAGGAACAATGTGAAGGTTAAGCTTACGAAATTCCTCGTGGAGAAGTGGTTGACTTTGTTGTAACATTAAATTGTTACAATATGACTTACGACTTAGTGCATCAGCCATGACATTGGCCTTTCCAGGAGTGTAAGTGATTCCTAAGTCGTAGTCGGTGAGCAACTCAACCCAACGTCTTTGCCTGAGATTTAGATCCGGTTGGGTGAAGATATACTTCAAACTTTGGTGACCAGTGAAGATTTCACAGCGATTACCAAGGAGGTAATGTCGCCATGTTTTGAGTGCATGGACTACAGCTGCAAGCTCTAGATCATGAGTAGGATCGTTATCTTCATGTGGACGCAACTGTCGGGATGCGTATGCAATCACTTGACGATCTTGCATGAGAATGCAACCTAGTCCTTGTCGCGAGGCGTCGCAATAGATTATAAAATCCTTGGAAAAGTCTGGTGGTACCAGTACAGGTGCAGATGTCAGGCGTCTTTTCAGTTCCTGAAAACTGGACTCGCACTATGGGGTCCACTCAAACTTTTTTTCTTTCTTGAGGAGTTCAGTTAGAGGTTTAGCAACCTTGGAGAAGTTCTCTACGAAACGTCGGCAATAGCTCGCTAAGCCAAGAAAACTCCTAACTTGCTTGACCGATTCAGGGGGAGTCCAATCAAGGACGGCTTGAACTCGCTCGGGATTGACAGCAATACCCTTGCCAGAGATCACATGACCTAGATAGGTTACTTCTGGCAACCAAAATTCACATTTAGAGAATTTGGCATAAAGGCAGTGCTCTCGAAGCTTCGTCAATACCAGCCTTAAATGCTCAGCATGATCTTCCTTGTTCTTGGAGAAAATGAGTATATCATCGAGGTATACCACGACGAATTTATCCAAATACTCCATGAATATAGAATTCATTAACCGAGAAAAGGTAGCTGGGGCATTGGTTAATCCGAAGGACATGACGGTGTACTCATATTGGCCATAACGAGTAACGAAAGCCGTTTTAGGAATGTCCCCATTCTTGATTTTGATTTGATGGTAGCCCAACCTCAAATCCATCTTAGAGAAGACTGAGGATCCCGCGAGCTGATCATACAGGTCGTTGATCCTGGGAAGCGGATACTTATTCTTTATGGTGACCAGATTGACAGGTCGGTTATCTACAACCATCCGCTCCGTTCCATCCTTCTTCTTGACGAAGAGGACGGGGCAAGCCCAAGGGGAAGAACTAGGACGGATGAAACCTTTTTGCAAAGACTCATCGAGTTGTTTCTTTAGCTCAGCTAATTCTAGTGGTGCCATCTTATAAGGTCTCCTAGAGATTGGGACAGTTCCAGGGATAAGATCTATCACGAACTCGACATCTCTGTCAGGTGGAACTCCTGGCAGTTCTTCTGGAAAAACATCCGGAAAGAGACGAACTACCGGGATATCTTCGAGTTCTGGTAGAGGGCTGGCATTAAGAGAGTAGAGCTGACGTTCAGCCATTCGAGTCAAGACATTGACTATCTTGCCGGATGGATGTGTAAGTTGAACGTTCCTAGTAAAGTAATCAATTTTGGCGTAATGGGTTGTCATCCAATCCATACCCAAAATGATATTTATGTCCGAGGACTTGAGAGCGATTAAAGATGCAAGGAAAACAAGTCTATCGACAAGGATTTCATTTCCATGGCTTACCCTAGAGGTTTGCCACTTTGAACCAGGAGTTTGAATAACCATGGAAGTAGGCATGTCACAAAAAGTCATGTTGTGCAATCGAGCATAGCTCTCAGATATGAACGAATGGGATGCTCCAGTATCGAAAAGAACAGATGCCGGATGGCAGTTTACGAGAAGCGTACCAAGGACGACGTTAGGATCCTCATAAGCTTCTTCGGCAGAAACATAGTTGACATGACCACGTGCAGTGGGGATTGGCTTGACATAGTTCACCTTGCCGGTTGGCTTACCACGGCCGACGGGTTTTCCTGGCTGATTCTGGGGACAATCACGCATGTAGTGTCCCGGTTCTCCACACTTGAAACATGTCACAGTGGTGGTGCGTGGAGCAAAGTTGGAGGGTGGACCTCCATAGGTCTTAGCAGGTGCAAACTGTTGAGTTGGGCGAGGCGCCTCATAGGATGGCCTCGGTGTATACTTGGGTGGCAGAGCAGTGTTAGGAACCCACACACGGCGCTTGTGAGAGCCAGAGCCGGATGAGGAACCAAGGTCTCGAGTATGCTTGCGGGTGGCCTCGAAGTCGGTCTGGCCTGTCTCAGCACTGATAGCCTTGTTAACCAACTTCTGGAAGGAAGTGCACTCGTGCAGACGTAGATCTCGACGAAGTTCAGGGCTGAGTCCCTT
>LR738709.1:362243031-362366341 GCA_902687465.1 Secale cereale
GGTGCATAGCGTGCCAGATTACCAAACTCACGACTATAGCCATCCACAGTTAAACGGCCCTGGGTGAAATTGCAGAATTCCTCCCGCTTGCGATCCATGAGACCTTCCGGAATGTGATGTTCACGGAATGCCTCACTGAACTCAACCCAGGTAGTGACTTGGCCAGCAGGACGCATAGCTTCAAAGTTTTCCCACCAAAGACTGGCAGGGCCCTCAAGATGGTAGGCGGCGTAGATAACCTTGTCAGCTTCGGCCACACGGGCAGAGTGTAGCTTGTGGGTGATACTACGTAGCCAGTCATCAGCATCCAGAGGTTCAGTGGAGTGATGGAACTTTGGTGGACACATCTTGATAAAATCGTGGATTGACACCACGTCATTCCTCTGACGGAACCCAGTGTTCTGCTCTATGCGTTCCAGCAGACGGTTAGTCTCTCTCTTGTTCCGTTCTGCTTCAAGCATAACTTCCGCCAAAGAGGGTGGTTGGGGCAGATTCCCATCTCTAGCCCCACTAGCCTCACCCTGCTCCTGAGCAGCAGGAGTGTTGCGAGTGTTGACCATCCTAGGAAAACAAAACAACGGTTTAGACAAGGATGGAAAAATTTTGACATAGAAGTGCAGAATGTAATGGATGACACAGAATGCAGAGATGTTCATCCGTACGACATGGTAATATAGGAACTGCTATATATACACCAGTGGTCATACACACCGTACAAAGTTTAGTACAAGCCAAGGCTAAAGTACAACTGCGGTGAAAGACGATACATCCCATCAGAGGCATTCCGAGCTCCTATACATTATTTAACTACACCTCCGGAACTCAGTACACACTAAGTCATATTCCACAAGACGCGCAGGACTGTGGAAATACAACTACTACAATACTACTACTACCACGGACTAGCTCAGACATTCGCGTAGTAATCCTCGTAAATATTACCACCGTAGTCTGGAAGTGGTACAGACGGATCTTGGAACTCGCGAGCACTCGAAGGCTGTGGACCATAGGGGCATGGGTGTGGTCTCGGTCCCGATGCTGGTGGTAACCGACGCCCACGTGCAGGTGTAATACCCCAACGTCACGCCAATCCATGCGATCAGGCAGACGAGTCCGCACGGGGTACAAATCCCGCATGTCCAGATATCCGGCGTGCACAGCAGGTGCAAGCCGTGTCAAAGTAGTCCAGTGAGCGGCTCGAGTGTTATAGAGCTCCATTCGGAGGGCACGGACCTCACGGTCCCTATCCTCCAACATCTGAACATTAGTCTGAAGCAGTGGCTCTTCATGATCAGCATCAGTATACAGACCAGTGTAGTAGCCTTCCTCTCCGGGAAGTGAGGCTGGCATGTAACAGAACTCAGTGTTCAGCAACAGGGCATGCCTAGCATGGAGAATGGTCATCATCGAATAAGCGGCATCCTGCACTGCCATCTCGATGGTAATCCCGAGTCCATAAGACCAATGGATGGGGTCATTAGCTCCAGGATATGAGGGGTATATCCGGACTGTGCAGAAATACCGACTTTGATTGAAATCCCGATACTATTCCTCCACAGTGTATTCAGGATACCAGCGATAACCGGTCTCAGTCATCACACGGACTAGCATGGCCGTGTGACCGGGCACATTAATGCACTGAGTCAAACGAACCACTTGGTGAGGGATGCGGCCAGACATCTGAAACACGAAGTAATGCAAAGGCATTAGTGTTTCTGGAAGAAATCGGGCAGCATAACAACTGTAAATGCTCAAACAAAGATTTGAGACATCATACAAATGATAGCATAGCCACTCAAAAATTCCATATCAAGGTTCCGGTTCAACAATCATCATACTAAAAGGATAGAAACTGAACTGAGGCTTGAAACCAACAATCCTAAGAGTCTACGGATTAGTAACACGTGAACCTAGTAAGGATAAGAGGCCTAGTCCTAATTCCCCGTAGAAAGAATAGACTGACTCAGATCAGAAGGGCATAAGGTAAAGGAGTAAAAAGAGCCTTACGTTCCCTTCCACAATCAATTCCCCTACATATAACTAAGAACTTTTCTAGACTCAACATCGACCAGTTTGGCTTGAGAAACCTACAGGCAGTCCAGCTCTGATGCCAACGCTGTCTGGACCCCGATCCTAAGTCACACCGGTCTAGCTGTAACACGTCATATCACTTTGCAGCCTCACGCACGGTATCCCCACGGGTGCCACCTTACCTGGCCCGGGACCGTTTGCGCATTTTGGCACACGTATATGACAGTGTCGCTAGCATCCATATGACAGAGAACCCGGGCCGACATGGCTAGTTATAAACCAAAAGTGGCACTAAATTACAGAGACATGCATCCATGACCCAGCAACGAACGTGTCGGTCATCAACGTATGAACCCAAGTCGTAGCAAGCTACATGGACTTAAAGGAACAACGCGTGACATTTCCCCTAAGGGACAGACACAGGAACGAAGAAGGACTCATGCCGGCCA
This sequence comes from Secale cereale, assembly GCA_902687465.1. Taxonomy (NCBI): domain Eukaryota; kingdom Viridiplantae; phylum Streptophyta; class Magnoliopsida; order Poales; family Poaceae; genus Secale; species Secale cereale. The sequence continues at coordinate 362,245,512 of LR738709.1, forward strand.
GCCTACGTGTTCCGAGCAGTAGCAAGCTACCAAGGCTCATTGGAATCACTAGGAGGCATTTCCCTGTAAGATAGGCTACCAAAGGAAAACAACTAGGTGTCGGATCCCACACATACCAAGCATTTCAATCATACACGCAATATGCTCAATATGTGCAACAACATTACATCACAACAGAACTCTATGACTCAAAGTACTTTATTTAAAAGGCTCCAAGAGCCATACATAACATATTTATACAGGTAGGGGTCACATGACCCAACACTCAAGTCATACAGTCATACAAGCACAAGCGGAAGCTACATGTCTGAGTACAGACAAATTAGAAAATAAAACAGGCTTGATGTAGCCTGACTATCTACAAGGCCCTCCACAAGCTCCAGATCACCGACTGGGTGTCAAGCTACTCGTCGACGTCAACGTCTATGTAGAACCCATCAGCAGGGGCAGGGTTCTCCTCTGCAACAGTTATTAAGCAAACATGAGTACAAAGGTACTCAGCAAGTCTTACCACAGAACCTATCATACATGCAACATTATCAAAGGGGGTAGTGGAGTTTATAGCAGAATGCCAGCTTTGACCTTGGCTAACCTATACTACAACTCTCAACGGATTGCAAGATGTTATTACGAACACGAGTCCTCTACTCACCACATCAATACACTACCGAGGATCCTCTTCCGTCATCCTACGGAAGGGCCATCCACGGCACTCACGCTTATCTTGAGGCTTTTAGTAGTAACCATCAACTTGTCTATGAACTGTAAGAGCAACCAAGTAGTTCGTACCGCGAACAACGGCTATTCGAATAGATTGATAACCCTGCAGGGGTGTACTTCTTCACACATGTTTTCACCACTTAGCGTCTGCACACGACATGTGCTCGACAGACTTCAAGCGAGAGCCGACGTGGGTGTAGACCACGACCTAACCAACCACTCAAGTCTCTCGTCCAGGTTTATCGCCTATTTGGGTTCCATCCATGGGGAGATCCCGCCGGGGTGTCGCTCACGGCCCCAAACGATGTGCACAGGGTTCCCGAGTCACCAAACGGGCAACCGGTACACCGTGCCACGTACCTGTCGCATCACAGCCCACCCCGAGGGTCAGCGCTGCGCACGACCTCCAGTAAACTATAAACACCAGAAACTAGTTGCAACTCCTGGACAGAGTACAAGGGCAGTCAATAAGTCGAGCGGTGTCATATTTCAGGGCCCAATGTGTGGTAGTAACTGTAACTTGAATCACACACACAGATCTCGGGTCCTATGGACGATTCCAATGAAACAACCCACCATGTACTCCTACATGGCCTTTCATCGATACCTTTACCAAGCGTATTCCACACTTCCTTCTCTTTATCGGTAAGATCATTTCACTCTGATCCATCACCCAGATGAACCAGACCAGACACAACTCTAAGCATAGCAGACAACATAAGTAAATAGCATGGTGGATCACACATCACATGGCTCAAACAACTCCTACACATGCTAGTGGGTTTCAACTATTTACTGTGGCAATGACAGGTCATGCAAGGGATAGGGTTCAACTACCGCAGCAAGTAGCAGTTCACACGCTGTTGCCTTAATGCAGTAAAAGAGAGCAGGAGCGAGAAGATTGGGTTTGTATCGGAATGATCAATGATTGCTTGCCTGACAAGGTAGTTGTCGGGTACTGCTCTTCAACTGGATACGTAGCAGTATCCTCGGGAGCAGGACCTAACACAGGGAATACCGACGATACAATCATTAACAAACAAATCCAACAATATGATGCATGCTCATGACATGGCAAGATGCATGTGTGTTGGCTAATGTAACTAAAACCAGAAGGGTTTGAACCTATTTGAATCAAGGATTCAAATTGAAGTTCAAACTATTATTTAAATAAGTGCATTATCATGTTTTTGATATATACAGCAAGTTAACTTGTTCAAACATGCATGAAACCAGTGCCATTAGAAAGATTGGATTTTTCTGATCATTTTTCATATATAAATCTTTTCCATCTGAGCTATGGTTGATTTTATATGATTTTTAGAAGTTTTGGGTATTTTCTAGAATTTCCTGAATTATTTTTAAATCTAAAAATCCCAGAAAAACCTTTACTGCGTCAGCATGACATCATGCTGACGTCAGCCAGTCAACAGGGCCAGTCCAAGTCAAACCTGACCAGTGGGTCCCTCATGTCAGTGTCACAGCTAATTAACTGAGTTAATTAGAGTTAAACTAAAACTAATTAGCTGTCAGTGGGGCCGGGGCCCACGTGTCAGTGACTAAACTAATTAACTAATTAAAATTAAATTAACACCTAAACTAGGTTTGACTTGCGGGCAGGGCCCACATGTCATTGACCCAGGGGGTCAAACCCGTGGCCAAAACAGGTCCAACTCGCCGGCGTTTAGCCGCCGGCGAGGCCAAACACGGCGGCGTGCTTCGGAAAACGCCTACGGTGCACGGCTCGAGCTGCGGTTGGGTGCGTTGGATAGCCGTTGCTGTTGCGCGTCGGATGGTGGTGGTCGCCGGACCTGGGGTGGCCGGAGACGACGGCAACGAGCTCGACGGCGGCGACCGGCGTCGGGCGTGTGTGGAGAAACGGCTGCAGGGGCCTAGGCGATGCGTGCGTAGCACCGTTCTCATCTACGTGCTGCGGTGAGTAAGTTGGACGGGTGCCAGTGACCAAATGGTCACCCGAGCATCACCGGCGGCGAGCACGGCGGCGGTGCGTGCGGGCGTACTTCGTGCAGTGCGTTACAGGGCAAAAGGGAGCCAACGGAGAGGGGGAGGAGGTAGCTAGGCTCACAGGGGTTGCAGCAAGCACCGGAGCGAGCTCGGGGGTGGTTGGAGCTGAGCAGAACGGCGAGGGGGATCTCCGCGGCCGGAGTTGGGGAAGAAGAGGTCGGGGGCGTCTCCAGGGCGGGCGAGCGCTCGGGGCTCGGCCTGTTCGAAGCAGTCGAGGACGGCGGAGACGATGGACACCAAGGCGGAGCTCAGGGACGACGGTGGACGCGGCTTCTACGACGGTGCGAACACGGCGGCGTCGGCCATGGCACGGGGAGAGCGGAGGAGAGGAACTGGGGGGAGGTGGAGGTGTCTGCGGGGTCGAGGAGGACGTGGAGGGTCGAACCATCCCTCCAGGACGGCGAGGGGGTGAAGCAAGGCGGCGGGCAGCTGCGTGGCGCGCGGCGCGGTCGCCGTCGAGCACCTGCCTGCCTGCCTGGCCGAGCCAAGCAGCTCGTTGGAGCGGCAGCTGGGCTGGGCCGGCAGGTGGGCCGGGTGGGCGCCAGGTAAGCTTTCTCTCTCCCTTTTTTTCTATTTTCTTTTCTGTTTCATTTCTTTTGCAACTTTGTTTAATTAAATAAAATGCCAAAGCATTTTTGTAACTCATAACACTTGTCATACCTGCTGTATATAATATGAACAGTAGGAAACATTATAGTTTATGATTATTTGAGCATTTAAAATATTTTGTAGCATTTAAATGCCCAAATTCAAATACCATATGATTTAATCCAAAGCCCTAGATTGTCCTAGAAAAATGTGCACCATTTTTGGCAGAGGTTTAGGACCAAGGAAGAAATGATGAACATTTTGAAGGGCATTTTGGGTACATTGGAAAATATTTTATCAAACCCTAGTTGTTAGGGGAGGGGTGCTGGGGTTTCTGTTAATCCCATTTCAATTTTCTTTGAAAGTAGACATGATGCACACTCTAGTCAGGTCCTAATGCAAGTGCTAGCTAGGGATGTGACACTCACCCTTGTCGGGCTGCTCACCCTTGGTGGGGTACTCGCCCTTGGCGGGGTACCCGTCCTTGGCGGAGCGTTCTCCCTCGCCGGGGAGTTCATCCTTGGCGGGGAGGGTGGAGCAAGTGGCTCGTCGGGGGCGACCTCCGGGTGCTCCTGCGGCTGCGGCTCCACTTCTGCACAAAGCAACAAAATATCAGTACAAGCAACTACCTCGAGCGCGCCCGTCAAGCAGAAAGACGAACACCAGACTTACGCTGGGGGCTGCTCCTCGGAGCAGCAGGCTGATCCGGCAAGCTCGTCGCCGGCGCGTCGCTTGTCGCCACGGCGGGCTCGTCGTCCTCAACGTTGACCACAGGGATCTTGGCCCTCTTCGCCATCCGCTGGGTCAGGGTCCTGCGAAGCAAAACAAAAGCAAGATCAGAACCAGCAAGGAAAATCAAGACAAATTCAAAGGAACTAAAAGAATTGCAAGAACTTACTCCTCTTCCTCTTCGTCGGAGCTGAGGGCGGAGAAGTCAAACTCCGCCTGGTGTGCTCCCGCGCGAGGAGCTGGAGGAGAAGGCTCCCTCGGGCGCTTGGCGGTCTCCGGGGCTGTGGGCTGTGAAGACCCGGCCCCCGTTGTCGTCGAGGACCGAGGGGCAGAAGGAGCACCCGTTCCGCTCCGGGAAGATCCCCCTCGGCTTGGCGCTCAAGCACGGGGCGCCTCCTTGACGACCTCGCTCGTCTTGGTGGCGCGCGTCGCACGGCGCGCCGGCTGCTGTCGAGACGCCTGTGGCCTCGCCGCCTCAGCTGTAATGCCCCGGATGTAATACTTTCCCTTTTGGGCATATAATATATCTCCGGCTTCATCTATTTCCATTTCGGGTTCTTTGTCTTTCGGGCTTTCGTCGTTTTGTTGCGTGAGTGTGTGGCATTCATTCATATCATGTAGTCATGTGCATTGCATTGCATTTGTGTTGTGGGTTGCTTCCGGTTCGTGGCGTTCCTTCCCGTTGTCCGTTTCGTGTTCCGGAGCTCCCTCACGTGTCCGTGACGTCCCGTAGGCCTACTTTGTTGTTCGGGAGTTTTTCGTTACCGGTGTGCCGCGAGGTTGTGTTGTGTGTTGTTGTTTTGTTGTGTGCAACCCGCCTCTCAAATCTCGTCTCGTTTGGACTCCGTTGACTTTTCCATCCGTTGCCCGTGTGGGTCCGAAGTGCCCTTACTTCGTGTCCCGGAAATACCCCTGCTGCAGTCTTTTATCTCCGTCTAGGCCCTTTTAATCATCCCCGCGATCGGATCCGTTGGATCAGATCGGAGGGCTCCTAAACACCCCTAGTCTCTAAACCCTAGTCAAAACTGCTATATATAGACCCTAGGTCTATTTGGGCATCCCCCTTCTTCTTCCCCTTCTCCTCTTTCTTTTTTTTTCCTTTTTCTCAGATCCAATCCAGTTTACTCCCGGATCCCGAGGGATCCATCGGATCGACCAGCGCCGCCGACCGGTTCCTCGATCTGGGCGAGGCTCGACCGCCTCCCAGCCTCGCCTGGGTCAACGAAGCCTCGTCAGGATCAAGGGCGATCGCCACTTGGCGCCAGGATCCAGCCGCGTCGGTCAGGGCCCGGGGGGACCAGTTCCCCGGCCCGAACGCTCCTTCCGCGAGTCGCCGCGCCTGCGTCGTTCCATCGCCGCAGCCGAGGTGGGCCGCAGCCGCCTTCCCCGGCCCGCTACCTTCCACCCCGCGCCACCCCGCGCTCTCCGCTCCTAGGCCGCCTCGCCGCGCCGCGCGGCCCAGCTCAGTCGGGCGCCGCCGGTCGCCGCACCGCCTCGCGGGCCGCCAGCTGCCAGCCGGGCGCGCCGCGTGGGCCGCCTTCGCCACTTCCGCGTGGGCCGCCGAAGCCCAGCCGCCCCGCGCGCCGGATCGGGCCGCCGCACTGTAGCTCCGCGCCGGCCCTTCTACTATTCATCCGGACCGGCCCGTACTGTTCACCGAGGTTGTTTTTTCCTCTAAGTCCCCAGATCTGTCAATCTGTGATGCATACTTTGACCTGCTCTAACTTTGTGCCTGTTGCTCCGTTTTGCGCGTGTAGCATGTCCAGATGTTCGTGGAGATGTCCTCTACGTTTTACCTGTTGTAGTCATGCATGTTAGATGTCATCTTGACACTTGTTTTGCTGTTGCAAGAGTGCATCATGATATAAACTGCTGTTATGTGTTATTTTCATGCCACCTTTGACTTGTGATATCTTTTAGCTCGTTTGTCCAAACGATGCAAATGACATGTCCACGTGTTCGTCTTGCCACGAACTACGTGTTGGGTGTGATAGGTTGCATGGTAGATGTATTGTTTCCTTGTTATCATCGTTGCAAAGTGCCATGTTCACATGTTGTGTTTTCACTTGTTATGAAATGCCATCTTGTTGAGCTCGTTGTAATCGGTGTGTTCACCACAATGATGCATGCTTGTGTGTTTCGGGATCACCGTCATATGTATTTTGATGAGGTGCTTACCCTTTGCCATGTTTAGTTTCGAGGTGTCTTAAACATGCTCTTTTGTGTGCTAAGATGATGTTGCTGTTTTAGGACTTAGTGAAATTTCACTAAGTCTGAAATCTGTAACGTTCCGATGCCATGTTCGTGTGATGTTGTAGGACAAAGCATGATAGTTTTGGGGTGGATTTTGTTTGTTCCTTGTAGTATATATTGTTGTCTTTCCATCCATGTCCTCACATGTTCATTTGAGTGGCTGTAGCATGTTTATCTTTTGCTCCAAACTTTCAATAAAATTCTGCTGCCAGAATTTTATTTCAAAGTTCAATATGTCCAAGATCATTGCTATTGATCCGTGACTCCGTTGGGGGTGCACTTTGGACCTAGTTGCTGTACTATATATCTAGTTTGTGTTCAAGTCCTTTGCCATGCTTTTTGGGTGCTGTAGATTAATTATTTTGAGCTCCAAAGATGCTATGTTGCTGTAATTTGCAGTTTTCGCTCAAATCTTGTTTCGGGCATAACTTTTAGCCCGTAACTCCGATTTCAGCGAATCTTATATCAAACTTGGGTGTTTTTCTGTGTAGATTAATAATATCAGGTTGTTATCTTGTTTTGAGGTGTTTTGCTTGAGTAATGTTTTACGTGCTCCATGTGCATCACTAGTGCATCCATCATGCATTCATGTTTTTCGAGTGCGCATTGCATCGTGTTGATTGGTGCTTGGTGTGTTTGTTGTGTTTAGAGCCGGAAGCTGAGAACGAGTTTTCCAACGAGGTTGAGCACGAGGTTTCCAACGAGTTTGAGCACGAGGACCCTTCTTTCGATCCGAACGTCTTCTCTTCAGGCAAGATGACCGATCCCCGATAACATTACTATCTTTGCCTATTGCTAGTAGTCTCGATCTATAGTTTTGCCTCGATGCCCATGTTCTTCTTGTCAGCCTCCTACTTGTAACCAATTGCCATGTTTAACCACCCTACCTATGCAAACCGTTGCTTGGCTAAGTACGCTTCGCTCAGCCCTTCTTATAGCGTTGCTAGTTGCAGGTGAAGTGAAGATGCTTGCTCCATGTTGAAGTTTGGTTGGGTTATATCACACTATATAAATGCTTAAACTGAATTCATATATATATTGGCAAGGGTGGAAGGCTAAGCCTTTTGCTTGGTGTTTTGTTCCACTCATGCCGTTAGGATCCGTATAAGCCGGTTTTATGTTCCTTGATTATGCGTTCCTAACACGGTTGGGGTGTATGGGACCCCCTCGATAAACCGCTAAGTGTTAAGTCTTTTCCAGCAAGTCCCAACATTGGTACTATTTGCCTAATAACAAACTAAACATGCATAGGGAGTAATTAACCCTCTTTCTTAATCAACAACCCCGGGCCAGTGCTCCACATGAGTGTTGGTCCGAAACGAGCGGACTGCGGGGCCACCTCAAGGAAACTCGAGGTTTGGTAAAAACCCGTAAGATGTCTCATCCGGTCGTGTCCTGAGACCTAGATACGCGCGGCTACTATCAGGGTGACGACACGCCGGGAGGATTTGCTGGATTAGCCTTACCTTAGCTCGGTATATCTTGAGCACGGGATTCCGAGGATACTCGGGTCTTCCCACTTTGGAGTTGCGACTCCGCGGATCGTTGGCTTGTAATGGGTCAAGTTGGAACACCCCTGCAGGGTTTGAACTTTCGAAAGCCGTGCCCGCGGTTATGTGGCAGATGGGAGCTTGTTAATTCCGGTTGTAGATAACTTGACACAATGATACTAATACACTACCAGCGTGTGTTCCGTGACTGTCAATTTCCGAATAGGGATTCGGGAGTTGAACACGGAGGGGTTATGCTTGTGAGCTTGTAGCTAGGATCACTTCGTGATCACTTCTCGCCGATGCCTTCTCTTCTCGCTCTCACTTGCGTAAGCTAGATGCTAGTTGCTGCTGCAGACTTGTTCTTTCTTCAGCCTTTCCCTCACCTAAAGGCTTAAATAGTTCTGTTACCCGGGAACGGGATTGCTGAGTCCTCTGTGGCTCACAGTTACTTCACACACCAGATGCAGGTCCAGCTGTGAGCTATCCAGGTGATGGCACCGAGCTGGATTGGGAGTACGACGAGGAGCGTAGTCGTTACTACGTGCGCTACCCGGACGATCAGTAGTGGAGTCTCTTACTAGGATTCGATCCGCCTGTGGTTGTTTTATTTATCTGAGTTTGGTACTTTGACATTTAGCTTTTGCCCTTAGAGGGTTGTAGTGATCTTATTGTATGATGTTTGAGACTTGTACTGTTATTCTGTGACATGGCGAGTGTAAGCCAACTATTTTCAGTTTACTATCCCCCTTTTACATGAGTTGTGCAAAGATTACCAAACTTGAGATCATTCTAGGATGGACTTATGCCTTTAAGTCGTGCCTCGACACGTAGGAGGTATAATTCCATCCTGGGCATTACAAGTTGGTATTCAGAGCCTTCTCCGACCTAGGAGCCCCCACTGTTTGATCGAACCGTTGACGGTTGAGTCTAGGCACACACTGAAAACTTTTTGAGTCCTATATTATATCGGAGAGTAGGATTTCTTTGCTTCTCCCCTTTCTCTCTGGTGAGGACTCCTGACGTCTACTCTTGCCTCTCCTATCTTCAAAATTTGCACAAATTTTTTTTTAGGAATCCCGCGAGTATTCTGGGATTGTTTCGATGTTCTTGTGACAAGGATATTGTTCCCGTTGCCTCCTGTTACCGAGGAGTTGAGCTTCGGGGTATCATTGTAACAAGCATATCGCGACAGTACTAAATACTTAAGACGGCCGACATCGAAAATCTCCCCTATACGGCCAGTGGCAAGATAACCCCGACATCACCCAGTACTGGGGAGGTAGTTCGGGAGTATTGCCATAGCTTGTTATAGTGGATGCTTTTCGAAGGTCCGAGGTACACAGTTTCCGAGAAAGACTGGTTATGTGTTGAAGGATGGATACACCTGGATGTAGGTTAGAGTTGATTGCGCGGTGCTTCCCGTGTATCCCCAACACCTGATTGCATAACTGGAATCTTTCGGAAAGCTATAGGTGGGTTTTATCCAGTAGATCGTAGGCATTCTTCCAACGAATGCAGGTTAGTGAGTTCGGGGTTCGACATTGAGTGAAGAGGTTATATGACCGAGGTTACTATCAGGAGTTGCATCTTAAAGGGTCCTTGGCTATGCTGATCCGGGGATTGCAAAACCTTTTCGTAACGCGTTCATATGCTTTCAGCACAAAGATGTTAGAACGAAACTCCTCTCTTGTGTTTGTTCCTTTCCGTACCTTATTGTTTTTCTTATTTTCCTTTTGATCCCTATGTGGCTTCTCGTGAAGACTGATGTTATCAATTAACTAAGAATATTCATTCGTTCCTCTTGTTCGGATGATTTCATTCGTTCTTATTGTTCGAATGATTATTGTGAAGACTTGTTGCAATTCATTCCATTGATTCAGCTTATTCCTTTTGTCAATCAATTGCTGATTCGTGGTCATCTCTTACAGGATGGCTCCGAAAAAGGTTCCGAATGCCAACCCAGAGGTGGAAGAGGTTCCAGAACGTCCTCCTTCACCTCCTCCTCCGCCTGAGGCTTGGAGAGCAATTATGCAGACTACTGCTCAGAACACTCAGTTGATGATGCAGATGATGCAAGCTAATCAAGCTAATCAAGCTAATCAGGGCGTTCCAATGAACCAAGGCAACTTCTTCCAGCAGCACCATGCTACTCTCAACCAGTTCCTGGCTAACAATCCTAAAGCTTTCAGTTACTATGTCGACCCTCTTGATGCTGAAGATTGGCTGACCGATATCAAGAAGCATTTTGAGTGCAGTAACGTGAAAGAAGATGACTATGTGAAGTTTGCAGCCTTCCAACTGAAAGATCAAGCAGCTGACTGGTGGCAGCAGTACAAAGACTCAAGGCCGGGTCAAGTGATCTCTTGGGAGAATTTCTGCAAGGATTTCCGCTCGCATCACATTCCTACAAGTGTTATCGAGGGTATGCGTGAGCAATTCCGCAACCTCAAGCAGGGCTCCATGACAGTCTATCAGTATAATGTCAAGTTCCAAAACCTCGCTCGCTATGCAAAGCAAGACATTCCTGATGCAAAGAGCAAAATCTATCAGTTCCGTGGAGGTCTCAAAGATGAACTTCAGCTTGCTCTCACCTTGTTCGAGCCAGACGAATTCGATAAGTTCTATAATATGGCTTTGAAACAAGAAGCAGCTCAGCTTAAGATGGAGGCTTCTAAGAAGAGAATTCGAGATGCTGTTCACTCTACCTCATCGTCTCAGTTGGCTGCGAAACAACAGAAATTCTGGCTTCCTCCTCCTCCAATGATTCGAGCTCCATACAACAACTCCAACAACAAGAACTCTAGTGGTCGTGGTTTCTCCCACCCACCCAACCCAAGCAACCAGTCGAAGAAGCAGTTTCAGTCTCAAGGCTCCAAGTCCAATGCTCCTCCTACCCGTCCGCTTTCTGAGGTGACTTGCTACAAGTCTGGCCAGAAGGGTCATTATTCCAACAAGTGCAACAACCCAAGGCGCCTTACGCCTCCTCCTCCTGTCGGTACCGCTATGGTCAAGCATGATCCAAAGGCTGCAAGGGTCAATCTGATGAATGCAGCACAAGCAGAGGCTTCTTCTGATGTCATTTTGGGTAACCTTCCAGTGAACTCTTTTCCGGCTAAAGTGTTATTTGATTCGGGTGCATCATGCTCTTTCATGTCTCAACCATTTGCATCCAAGCACGATATCGCCACTTCAAATTTGCCTCAGAAGTTGCAAGTTGTTTCTCCGGGCAAGATCATGACTTCTAGTGTTTATGCTCCGGATGTTTCTATTCGCATGGGAGATTATCGTTTTCTGGCTAAACCGGTGATTCTTGGTCATTCTGACATCGACCTCATTCTCGGAATGGATTGGCTTTCTCAGCACGATGCTCACATTGATTGCGCTCAAAAGGAAGTCAAATTGACTCATTCTGATGAAGATGTGATTATCTTCGCCTCCAGGGATAATACTATTCGGCTTTTCTCTCTTAATGATAAGGGTGAAATTAATGCCATAGAGCAAATTCCAGTGGTGAATGAATATCAAGACGTCTTTCCAGAAGAACTTCCAGGCATGCCTCCACACCGTCAGGTGGAGTTTGTCATTGAACTCGAGCCGGGCACCGAACCTGTTTGTCGGCGTCCATACAAGCTCTCTTCAGATGAATTGAAGGAATTGAAGAAACAGTTGGATGAACAGGAGCGTATGGGTCTCATCAGACCGAGTACATCTCCGTGGGGCTGTGGTGTCTTATTTGTCAAGAAGAAAGATGGCACGGAGCGTCTCTGTGTTGACTACCGGCCACTAAACAAGAAGACGATTAAGAACAAGTATCCGCTCCCCAACATCAATGAACTCTTTGAGCAGCTCAAAGGAGCTAAAGTATTCTCTAAGCTTGACCTCCGAATGGGCTACCATCAAATTCGCATTCGCGAGGAAGACATTCCCAAGACGGCGTTCAGAACGAGCTACGGTTCATATGAGTATACCGTCATGTCCTTCGGCCTCGCCAATGCTCCTCCTACCTTCTCAAGGATGATGCATTACATCTTCAACCCCTATACAGGCGAGTTTGTGCTAGTGTATCTGGATGATATTTTGGTGTTTTCCAAGAATGAAGAAGATCACGAAAAGCACTTGCGTCTGGTTCTTGATCGACTCCGAGAGCACAAATTCTATGCCAAGTTCTCAAAGTGCGAGTTTTGGCTCGATAAGGTTCTCTACCTGGGCCACATTATCTCAGCTGACGGTATTGCGGTTAACCCCGAGAAAGTTGAAGCAATTGTCAACTGGGAAGCTCCTCAGAACGTCAAGCAGCTCCGCAGTTTTCTGGGTCTTGCCAGCTATTGCAGAAGGTTTGTGGAGAACTTCTCCAAGATTGCCAAGCCTCTTTCCAACCTCCTCCAGAAGAATGTCAAATACTTTTGGTCTCCCGATTGTGAAGTGGCTTTCAAAACCCTCAAAGAGAAGCTTGTCTCAGCTCCAGTTCTGATTCCTCCAGATGAATCCAAGCCCTATGAAGTGTTCTGTGACGCTTCTCTTCAAGGCCTTGGTGGTGTGCTTATGCAAGAGAAGAGAATTGTGGCATACACTTCACGTCAGCTAAAGCCAGCTGAGAAGAACTATCCCACACATGATCTCGAGCTAGCAGCTGTGGTACATGCTCTGATTACGTGGAGACATCTGTTGTTGGGCAGAAAGGTCGACATCTTCACTGATCACAAGGGCTTGAAGTACATCTTCACACAGCCGCATCTGAACCTCCGCCAGACTCGTTGGGTCGAGATGATCCAAGAGTACAACCCCAGCATTGAGTACACTCCAGGCAAGGCGAATGTGATTGCAGATGCTTTGAGCAGAAAGGCATATTGCAACAGCCTTCTTATCAAGCCACACCAGCCTGAGCTTTGTGAAGCTTTCAGGAAGCTCAACCTTCAGGTTGTTCCGCAGGGTTTTCTTGCAAATCTCCAAATTGCTCCTACCTTGGAAGATCAAGTCCGTGAGGCCCAGCTCAGTGATACCATGGTGAAGAAGGTGAAACATGGGATTGCAAAGGGCACTCCAAAATACAAGTGCTTCCGTGTTGATGAGAGAGATACCTTGTTCTTTGAGGACAGACTCGTTGTTCCCAAAGGTGATCTCAGGAAGCTCATAATGGAAGAAGCTCATGACTCTCTCCTTTCCATTCATCCTGGCAGTTCCAAGATGTACCAAGATCTCAAGCAATCTTACTGGTGGACACGCATGAAAAGGGAAATTGCCCAATTCGTGAATGAATGTGATGTATGCAGAAGAGTGAAAGCAGAACATCAACGTCCAGCCGGTCTTCTCCAACCTCTTCCTATCCCTGAGTGGAAGTTCGACCACATTGAAATGGACTTCGTCACTGGCTTTCCTAAATCCAAGCGAGGCAATGATGCTATCTTTGTGGTGATTGACAAGCTTACCAAAGTTGCTCACTTTCTTCCATTCAAAGAATCAATCAATGCAGCTCAACTTGCAGAGCTGTACACTTCCAGAATTGTGTCCCTACATGGCATTCCTCAAGTGATATCCTCAGACAGTGGCAGCTTGTTCACATCAAAGTTCTGGGACTCCTTTCAGTCCGCCATGGGCACGAAGATCAGGTTCAGCACTGCCTTTCACCCTCAGACCAGTGGTCAAGTCGAGCGTGTGAATCAGATCCTAGAAGATATGCTCAGAGCCTGTGTCATCTCCTTCGGCATGAAATGGGAAGACTGTCTTCCATTTGCCGAGTTCTCTTACAACAACAGCTTTCAAGCAAGTGCAGGCAAAGCACCGTTTGAAATTCTCTATGGCAGAAAGTGCCGTACCCCTCTCAACTGGTCTGAAACAGGTGAACGCCAACTTCTTGGCAATGATTTGATCTCTGAAGCCGAAGAAATGTGCAAAGTCATACGTGAGAATCTCAAGGCCGCTCAGTCGCGTCAGAAGAGCTACTATGACGGAAAGCATCGTGATTTGGCTTTCGACATCGGTGATCATGTCTATCTCCGAGTTTCTCCGATGAAAGGAACCCAGAGATTCGGTATCAAAGGAAAACTTGCTCCTAGATACGTCGGGCCTTTCAAAATTCTTGGCAAAAGAGGCGATCTAGCCTATCAGCTCGAGCTCCCTTCCAACTTTGCAAATGTTCATGATGTCTTTCATGTGTCTCAACTTCGCAAATGCTTCAAGGCACCTGAGCGCATGATTCCGTTTGAGGAGATTGATCTTCAACAAGACCTTTCCTACCGAGAGCATCCAGTTGCAATTCTCGAAGAAACCGAACGCAAGACTCGCAACAAGTCCATCAAGTTTCTGAAAGTCAAGTGGTCACATCACACAGACCGAGAAGCTACCTGGGAACGAGAAGATCATCTTCGTTCCGAGTACCCTTCCTTTTTCCAGTCCTAGATCTCGGGACGAGATTTTTTGTAGTAGAGGAGAGTTTGTAATGCCCCGGATGTAATACTTTCCCTTTTGGGCATATAATATATCTCCGGCTTCATCTATTTCCATTTCGGGTTCTTTGTCTTTCGGGCTTTCGTCATTTTGTTGCGTGAGTGTGTGGCATTCATTCATATCATGTAGTCATGTGCATTGCATTGCATTTGTGTTGTGGGTTGCTTCCGGTTCGTGGCGTTCCTTCCCGTTGTCCGTTTCGTGTTCCGGAGCTCCCTCACGTGTCCGTGACGTCCCGTAGGCCTACTTTGTTGTTCGGGAGTTTTTCGTTACCGGTGTGCCGCGAGGTTGTGTTGTGTGTTGTTGTTTTGTTGTGTGCAACCCGCCTCTCAAATCTCGTCTCGTTTGGACTCCGTTGACTTGTCCATCCGTTGCCCGTGTGGGTCCGAAGTGCCCTTACTTCGTGTCCCGGAAATACCCCTGCTGCAGTCTTTTATCTCCGTCTAGGCCCTTTTAATCATCCCCGCGATCGGATCCGTTGGATCAGATCGGAGGGCTCCTAAACACCCCTAGTCTCTAAACCCTAGTCAAAACTGATATATATAGACCCTAGGTCTATTTGGGCATCCCCCTTCTTCTTCCCCTTCTCCTCTTTCTTTTTTTTCCTTTTTCTCAGATCCAATCCAGTTTACTCCCGGATCCCGAGGGATCCATCGGATCGACCAGCGCCGCCGACCGGTTCCTCGATCTGGGCGAGGCTCGACCGCCTCCCAGCCTCGCCTGGGTCAACGAAGCCTCGTCAGGATCCAGGGCGATCGCCACTTGGCGCCAGGATCCAGCCGCGTCGGTCCGGGCCCGGGGGGACCAGTTCCCCGGCCCGAACGCTCCTTCCGCGAGTCGCCGCGCCTGCGTCGTTCCATCGCCGCAGCCGAGGTGGGCCGCAGCCGCCTTCCCCGGCCCGCTACCTTCCACCCCGCGCCACCCCGCGCTCTCCGCTCCTGGGACGCCTCGCCGCGCCGCGCGTCCCAGCTCAGCCGGGCGCCGCCGGTCGCCGCACCGCCTCGCGGGCCGCCAGCTGCCAGCCGGGCGCGCCGCGTGGGCCGCCTTCGCCACTTCCGCGTGGGCCGCCGAAGCCCAGCCGCCCCGCGCGCCGGATCGGGCCGCCGCACTGTAGCTCCGCGCCGGCCCTTCTACTGTTCATCCGGACCGGCCCGTACTGTTCACCAAGGTTGTTTTTTCCTCTAAGTCCCCAGATCTGTCAATCTGTGATGCATACTTTGACCTGCTCTAACTTTGTGCCTGTTGCTCCGTTTTGCGCGTGTAGCATGTCCAGATGTTCGTGGAGATGTCCTCTACGTTTTACCTGTTGTAGTCATGCATGTTAGATGTCATCTTGACACTTGTTTTGCTGTTGCAAGAGTGCATCATGATATAAACTGCTGTTATGTGTTATTTTCATGCCACCTTTGACTTGTGATATCTTTTAGCTCGTTTGTCCAAACGATGCAAATGACATGTCCACGTGTTCGTCTTGCCACGAACTACGTGTTGGGTGTGATAGGTTGCATGGTAGATGTATTGTTTCCTTGTTATCATCGTTGCAAAGTGCCATGTTCACATGTTGTGTTTTCACTTGTTATGAAATGCCATCTTGTTGAGCTCGTTGTAATCGGTGTGTTCACCACAATGATGCATGCTTGTGTGTTTCGGGATCACCGTCATATGTATTTTGATGAGGTGCTTACCCTTTGCCATGTTTAGTTTCGAGGTGTCTTAAACATGCTCTTTTGTGTGCTAAGATGATGTTGCTGTTTTAGGACTTAGTGAAATTTCACTAAGTCTGAAATCTGTAACGTTCCGATGCCATGTTCGTGTGATGTTGTAGGACAAAGCATGATAGTTTTGGGGTGGATTTTGTTTGTTCCTTGTAGTATATATTGTTGTCTTTCCATCCATGTCCTCACATGTTCATTTGAGTGGCTGTAGCATGTTTATCTTTTGCTCCAAACTTTCAATAAAATTCTGCTGCCAGAATTTTATTTCAAAGTTCAATATGTCCAAGATCATTGCTATTGATCCGTGACTCCGTTGGGGGTGCACTTTGGACCTAGTTGCTGTACTATATATCTAGTTTGTGTTCAAGTCCTTTGCCATGCTTTTTGGGTGCTGTAGATTAATTATTTTGAGCTCCAAAGATGCTATGTTGCTGTAATTTGCAGTTTTCGCTCAAATCTTGTTTCGGGCATAACTTTTAGCCCGTAACTCCGATTTCAGCGAATCTTATATCAAACTTGGGTGTTTTTCTGTGTAGATTAATAATATCAGGTTGTTATCTTGTTTTGAGGTGTTTTGCTTGAGTAATGTTTTACGTGCTCCATGTGCATCACTAGTGCATCCATCATGCATTCATGTTTTTCGAGTGCGCATTGCATCGTGTTGATTGGTGCTTGGTGTGTTTGTTGTGTTTAGAGCCGGAAGCTGAGAACGAGTTTTCCAACGAGGTTGAGCACGAGGTTTCCAACGAGTTTGAGCACGAGGACCCTTCTTTCGATCCGAACGTCTTCTCTTCAGGCAAGATGACCGATCCCCGATAACATTACTATCTTTGCCTATTGCTAGTAGTCTCGATCTATAGTTTTGCCTCGATGCTCATGTTCTTCTTGTCAGCCTCCTACTTGTAACCAATTGCCATGTTTAACCACCCTACCTATGCAAACCGTTGCTTGGCTAAGTACGCTTCGCTCAGCCCTTCTTATAGCGTTGCTAGTTGCAGGTGAAGTGAAGATGCTTGCTCCATGTTGAAGTTTGGTTGGGTTATATCACACTATATAAATGCTTAAACTGAATTCATATATATATTGGCAAGGGTGGAAGGCTAAGCCTTTTGCTTGGTGTTTTGTTCCACTCATGCCGTTAGGATCCGTATAAGCCGGTTTTATGTTCCTTGATTATGCGTTCCTAACACGGTTGGGGTGTATGGGACCCCCTCGATAAACCGCTAAGTGTTAAGTCTTTTCCAGCAAGTCCCAACATTGGTACTATTTGCCTAATAACAAACTAAACATGCATAGGGAGTAATTAACCCTCTTTCTTAATCAACAACCCCGGGCCAGTGCTCCACATGAGTGTTGGTCCGAAACGAGCGGACTGCGGGGCCACCTCAAGGAAACTCGAGGTTTGGTAAAAACCCGTAAGATGTCTCATCCGGTCGTGTCCTGAGACCTAGATACGCGCGGCTACTATCAGGGTGACGACACGCCGGGAGGATTTGCTGGATTAGCCTTACCTTAGCTCGGTATATCTTGAGCACGGGATTCCGAGGATACTCGGGTCTTCCCACTTTGGAGTTGCGACTCCGCGGATCGTTGGCTTGTAATGGGTCAAGTTGGAACACCCCTGCAGGGTTTGAACTTTCGAAAGCCGTGCCCGCGGTTATGTGGCAGATGGGAGCTTGTTAATTCCGGTTGTAGATAACTTGACACAATGATACTAATACACTACCAGCGTGTGTTCCGTGACTGTCAATTTCCGAATAGGGATTCGGGAGTTGAACACGGAGGGGTTATGCTTGTGAGCTTGTAGCTAGGATCACTTCGTGATCACTTCTCGCCGATGCCTTCTCTTCTCGCTCTCACTTGCGTAAGCTAGATGCTAGTTGCTGCTGCAGACTTGTTCTTTCTTCAGCCTTTCCCTCACCTAAAGGCTTAAATAGTTCTGTTACCCGGGAACGGGATTGCTGAGTCCTCTGTGGCTCACAGTTACTTCACACACCAGATGCAGGTCCAGCTGTGAGCTATCCAGGTGATGGCACCGAGCTGGATTGGGAGTACGACGAGGAGCGTAGTCGTTACTACGTGCGCTACCCGGACGATCAGCAGTGGAGTCTCTTACTAGGATTCGATCCGCCTGTGGTTGTTTTATTTATCTGAGTTTGGTACTTTGACATTTGGCTTTTGCCCTTAGAGGGTTGTAGTGATCTTATTGTATGATGTTTGAGACTTGTACTGTTATTCTGTGACGTGGCGAGTGTAAGCCAACTATTTTCAGTTTACTATCCCCCTTTTACATGAGTTGTGCAAAGATTACCAAACTTGAGATCATTCTAGGATGGACTTATGCCTTTAAGTCGTGCCTCGACACGTAGGAGGTATAATTCCATCCTGGGCATTACATCAGCTGCCTTGCGGAGGCGCTTCTTCGGTAGCTGCGTAGGACTTGGCAGAGGCGGAGAGTTCTCCGAGGACGAGGAGGCATCGTCGTCAAGATTCAGAGATCCACCAGAGTCTTCGGAATCTCCAGCCTCGGCATCCTCCTCCTCCTCGGCGGGCCCGCTGGACTCAGCGCCATGCCCGGTGGCCTCGCTCCCCCCGGCAACCTCGCTCGTCCTGGCAAACTTCACGGAGGGCTCCCCGGCAAACTCCTAGGGCGCAATCTTCAGCAGCTTGAGGATTTCCGCCTCCTCTGCTTGACTCACTGCGTCCGCGGCCTGTGCCTCTTCCACAGTGTATCCAAAGTCACCCGCGGCCGCAGCTGCGGTGGCCTCCTCCATCCTGGAGGCGATGTAAGCTATATCCCGCTCGGTAGTAGCCCGGGTAAGGCCCTTGTTCTCCTTGGCGTTGCGGGGCTTCTCGACCAAGCTGTCGAAGAAGGTCAGCACGGTCTCCGTTGGAGGCTCCAGCCAAGTGGGGACGACGCCGTGGGAGTCGCACTCGGGCATCATCGCGCGTAGGGAGTCGCGGGCAGTGCTGTTGCACAGCGGCACCACTCCCCGGGAAGGTCTGAACCACTCCGGGTGGGCCGGGTCATGCTTGAAGAGCTCTCGGACCATCCCCATCAACTCCAAGGCGGTGAAGTTGTAGTTCAATCCAGGGCGCAGCCTCATGATGTCTGCCGCATTGCCGAATTCCCAAGCGGGCCTTTTCCTTTCTTGTAAAGGGGCAATGCGGCGGCGGAGGAAATCTGCTGCAACTTCTCCAATAGTCAGATTGGCGACCCGGAGACGAATAATCCTAATGAGGGCGATATTAAAGTTGCTGTCCTCCGGGGCCAATTCACTCCAATCCCTGTCGCGCACTATGGCTGTCTGGCGTGGCGCGGTAAAGGGCTCAGGATTAGCTTCCAGCACCCAGCACCAATCGGCTCTCCACTCCTCCCACTTGCCGCGAAGCTCTCCTTTCAAGTACGAGTCCTTCTTGTTCAACCTAAAGATCCAGGAGATGCCGCCAGAGAGGGGGGCACCCGACTCTACTCTAGGCATGAAGAAGTGGCGGAAAAGAGCTACATTTGGATGAACCCCAACATAGTTTTCGCACAGATGTACGAAAACGGCCATCGTAAGGATGGCGTTGGGGGTGAAATCTAGGAGGTGGAGGCCATATGTATTCATTACATCACAAAAGAACTCCGAGAACGGAGGGCACAGACCACAATGGAAGAATGCAGCGAAGAAAAAGTACCCGCCGGGGAACATATCTTTGGCGACGGCGGGGAAGACTTGGGTGCGGGGATGAGCTTTGGTCTCCCTCGCCCAGAACAAATAGTATTTGTCTCGCAGCTCCCTCGCGCCAAGCCTCGGCGCGAAGACCACACACTTCTTCCGCAGGGCTGCCAGCTTCGCCGCCTGCTCGGACTTCTCCTTCTTGGCCTTGTCGCTCTTCGCCTTGTCGCTCTTCGGAGCCATGGCGGGGGCGGCGAGGAAAGAGGCGAGGGGGGTCGACGGTGCCACGGATGCGGGAGACGGCGGAGGAAGAAAGGGGCTTGGCTCTCCGTCGACCTTTGGGAGGCGGAAGGCGACGGGGGTTTCTGGAGAATCAAGGCGCAATGAAGACGATGGAGGGAACTGCCCCTGCTTCCTCTGCTTTTAAGGGGGAAGTGGGGGACGTTCCGCATTTCCCATTAAAGAACAGGCCACGATCTCTCCCACGACGCCGCAATCGACGCGTGCCGTTAGGGAGGGATGCGGCGGATACGGAAGGGGATACGGCTTGCCGTGGGCCGCGTGTGCCCGTGCACTGTTTTGGGCCTGGCCCAACAGCGCTCGGCACCGTGTGTGGCCCAGGCCCCGGGGCTCCTGTCGGTGTACTAAGATAGGGGTACCTTAGTACCCCAACTTGTGCACGGGCGGTAGCAGCTTCCCGTGGCAGGGCTTACCACGTGCTCGCCGGGAACCTTTCTGGTCCCTATAAAGCCATTCAAGAACAAAGTATACAAGTCAGGAGATCAAGGCCCCGGCAAGAGGAGCTTGCCGGGAAGGCCGCACCAGGCTCAAGGTTATCACTTTAGCACAAGACCCTGGCAAGAGAAGCTTGCCAGGAAGGCCAAGGAATGCATACCTCAAGAGATGCCTCGGCGCATCTTGCGCCCCGGCAGGACCCGGAGAGCGACAAGCTTCCGGGCCCGGCAAGATCACCTTGCCGGGGAAACCTACGCTGTGTGCCCGCGCTCCAGCTCATCTGCCCACGCGTCGCCCTGGGGCCCTTCCAGGGGCACGTGGCAGACGGCTGTGCAGCCTGGGGCACACGGTGGCAAGCCACGGTGACGAGGCTACCGCCGTGGCGAACGGAGAAGCATGGACGGACGCTTTTGGGGGCAACGGCGACGGGCATTTAAGGCCCTTGTCCCCCACTGTCAAAGTTAGGTGAAGACCACTGTTCATATACTGTTCACGCACTGTTGCAACTACCACCAAATTTACACTTTTACCCTCCTCTACGTTGACACCTGTCGGTGACCCCTTTGAGCTATGAAAGGAGGCCCATGCACAGCGAAGAGGGGGGGTTCGAAACCTAGACAACTCTCTCGCTCGGTGTAGCTAGTACTGTAGCTCTTCAAGATCCCGAGCTCAAGAACTCAATACAACCTAAGCAGGAGTAGGGTTTTACGTGTCCGCGCGGCCCGAACCTGGGTAAAACTGCCCGCGTGCGCTCCTCGATCTGCTCTCCGTGCTCCCTCCGCTCCCTTACCGCAACGTAGAAGGGGCTCCGGTCCCATAGGTGCTCGTGGGAGGACAGTTTCCCCCGACACCAATCTAGGGCTTCAGCGGAGCTGTTCTGCCGGGGAAACTTCCCTCCGAGAGGGGGAGATCGTCATCATCGTCATCACCAACAACTCTCCCATATTGGGGAGGTTTATGTCCATCAACATCTTCACCAGCACCATCTCCTCTCAAACTCTAGTTCATCTCTTGTATCCAATCTTTGTATCAAAACCTCAGATTGGTACATGTGGGTTGCTAGTAGTGTTGATTACTCCTTGTAGTTGATGCTAGTTGGTTTATCCAGTGGAAGATCATATGTTCAGATCCATTATGCATATTAATACCCCTCTGATTATGAACATGAATATGATTTGTGACTAGTTACGTTTGTTCCAGAGGACATGTGAGAAGTCTTGCTATAAGTAGTCATGTGAATTTGGTATTCGTTCGATATTTTGATGAGATGTATGTTGTCTTTCCTCTAGTGGTGTCATGTGAACGTCGACTACATGACACTTCACCATTGTTTGAGACTAGAGGAAGGCATTGAGAAGTAATAAGTAGATGATGGGTTGCTAGAGTGACAAAAGCTTAAACCCTAGTTTATGCATTGCTTCGTAAGGGGCTGATTTGGATCCATATGTTTCATGCTATGGTTAGGTTTACCTTAATACTTCTTTTGTAGTTGCAGATGCTAGCAATAAAGGTTAATCATAAGTGGGATGCTTGTCCAAGTAAGGGAAGTACCCAAGCACCGGTCCACCCACATACCAAATTATCAAAATAAAGAACGCGAATCATATGAACGTGATGAAAACTAGCTTGACGATAATTCCCATGTGTCCTCGGGAGCGCTTTCCTTTATATAAGAGTTTGTCCAGGCTTGTCCTTTGCTACAAAAAGGATTGGGCCATATTGCTGCACCTTATTTACTTTTACCACTCGTTACTTGTTACCAAGTACCTTATCACAAAACTATCTGTTACCGATAATTTCAGTGCTTGCAGAGAATACCTTAATGAAAAGTACCTATCATTTCCTTCCGCTCCTCGTTGGGTTCGACACTCTTACTTATCGAAAGGACTACGATAGATCCCCTACACTTGTGGGTCATCAAGACTCTTTTCTGGCTCCGTTGCTGGGGAGATCTACGCAAAAGTCATATACCAAGTACCCATCACAAACTCTTATCCCTCGCATTACATTATTTGCCATTCGCCTCTCGTTTTCCTCTCCCCCACTTCTAAAACGACTTTCGAAAAGATTTGCCTTTTTCCATTCGCCTTTCTGTTTGCTTGTGTTGCCATGTGCCCTCTATTAGCTTGCATCTTCGCTTGCTAAATTATGGATCATTATCCACTTGCTAATCTTTTTAAGAGATCCAATTATGATGAACCAATTGCTAGTGAGTTGCATGCACTGGATTATGTTTATGAGGTTTTCCTTGAAATTCGTGAGTCCGAAAATTGTGATGAAGTGTTGACAGAAGAAAATTATGAAGTGATTCACGATAGCTCTTTTAATGAAAAGCATGATTGCAATGATGTTATTATAAATTCTATCAATGTCAATTGTGCTAATGATATGCAAAACCCTAAGCTTGGGGATGCTTATTTTGCTATGCCCACTACTTGTTGCAATGATCATGATTGGGGTGATGCTTCTTATGATCTTGAAAACTTATTTAAGCCCCATGATATATATGAGATTGATAATAATGTTTGCAATAATTTTGAAAGTGGGTTTGGAAGAGTGTCAACTTTAGATCCCACATATTTGGAGAATGTTCAATCTTATGAATTTTTTGATAAAAGTGGGTTTGGAGAGGTCATGACTTTAGTTAATGTTAATCCCACTATTTTGGAAGAGTGTCAACTTCGCAT
Source organism: Secale cereale (assembly GCA_902687465.1). NCBI lineage: Eukaryota > Viridiplantae > Streptophyta > Magnoliopsida > Poales > Poaceae > Secale > Secale cereale. The sequence goes on from LR738709.1 coordinate 362,268,563, forward strand.
GCATGTGGATCGTGTTGAGAATATGTTATGTGATAGCTATACTGTTGAATTTACTTATGATCCTACATGCAATTATTATGAGAGAGGAAAATACGGTAGTATAAATCTTCATGTTATTAAATTACCCCTCTTCATGTTGAGATTGATCTTGCTTCTTTCTTATTCCTTGCATATGTTAGATCTTGCTTGTCTTGCTAATTTGTTTTCCTATAAAATGCCTATGCATAGGAAGTACGTTAGACTTAGGTGTGATTTTCACATGCTTTATGATGCTCTCTTTGTGCTTCAATTCTTATCTTTCATGTGAGCATAACTGAATTCTCAATCCTATCTTAATGGCTATAAAGAAAGAGCTTGTTGGGAGGCAACCCAATTTTATTCTATTTGTTTTTGCTTCTATTTGGTAATAAATAATTCATATAGATTCTGGTTAGATTTTGTTTTGTGTTTTAATTAGTGTTTGTGCCAAGTAGAACCTTTGGGAAGACTTGAGTGAAGTCTTTGCGATCATGCTGTAAAAAACAGAAACTTTTGCACTCACGAGATTAGCTACCATTTTTTACGGGAGAGTGACTTTTTGTTGATTCTTTTTGGAGATGATTAATAGACAAATTCCTCACGTCCACCAATTTGTTTCAATTTTATAGAGTTACAGAAGTATCCTAAAGTTATAGATTGCTACAGACTATTCTGTTTTTGACAGATTCTATTTTTCGTGTGTTGTTTGCTTATTTTCATGAATCTATGAGTAGTATTGGGGGGAGGGGTATGAATCATAGATAAGTTGGAATACCGTAGGTTTAACACCAATATAAATAAATAATGAGTTCATTACAGTACCTTAAAGTGGTGGTTTGTTTTCTTATACTAACGGAGCTCATGAGATTCTTGCTAAGTTTTGTGTTGTGAAGTTTTCAAGTTTTCGGGTAAGGAGTTGATGGACTATGGAACAAAGAGTGGCAAGAGACTAAAATGGGGATTCCCAAGGCACCCCAAGGTAAAATTCAAGGACAACCAAAATCTTAAGCTTGGGGATGCCCCAGGAAGGCATCCCCTCTTTCGTCTTCGTCTATTGGTAACTTTACTTGAGACTATATTTTTATTCACCACATGATATGTGTTTTGCTTGGAGCATCATGTATGATTTGAGTCTTTGCTTTTTAGTTTACCACAATCATCCTTGCTGTACACACCTTTTGAGAGAGACACACATGAATCGGAATTAATTAGAATACTCTATGTGCTTCACGTATATCTTTTGAGCTAGATAGTTTTGCTCTAGTGCTTCACTTAGATCTTTTTAGAGCACGACGGTGGTTTTATTTTATAGAAATTATTGATCTCTCATGCTTCAATTATTTTGAGAGTATTTTAAAACAGCATGGTAATTTGCTTTGGTTATATACTTAGTCCTAATATGATAGGCATCCAAGATGGGTATAATAAAAACTTTCAAAATAGTGCATTGAATATTATGAGAAGTTTGATACTTGATGATTGTTTTGAGATATGAGGATAGTGATATTAGAGTCATGCTAGTGGAGTAATTGTGAATTTGAGAAACACATGTGTTAAAGTTTTTGATTCCCGTAGCATGCACGTATGGTGAACCGTTATGTGATGAAGTTGGAGCATGATTTATTAATTAATTGTCATCCTTTGAGTGGAGGTCGGGATCGCGCGATGGTTAACTCCTACCAACCCTTCCCCTAGGAGCATGCATTGAATACTTTGTTTTGATGACTCATAGATTTTTGCAATAAGAATATGACTTCTTTATGACTAATGTTGAGTCCATGGATTATACACACTCTCACACTTCCACCATTGCTATCCTATCTAGTACCGCGCAACTTTCGCCGGTACCATACACCCACCATATACCTTCCTCAAAACATCCACCATACCTACCTATCATGGCATTTCCATAGCCATTCCGAGATATATTGCCATGAAACTTTCAACCGTTCCGTTTATTATGACACACTTAATCCTGGAGGCATTCACATAGAGTCATATTTTGTTCTAGCTTCGAGTTGTAATCTTTGAGTTATAAGTAAATAAAAGTGTGATGATCTTCATTACTAGAGCATTGTCCTAGTGAGGAAAGGATGATGGAGACTATGATTCCCCCACAAGTCGGGATGCGACTCCGGACAAAAAGAAAAAAAGGAGGCCATAAAAAAAGGCCCAAAAGAAAAAAAGAAGAATAAAAAAAATGAGAAAAAGAAAAAAAAATGAGAAAAGGAGAGAAGGGGCAATGCTACTATACTTTATCCACACTTGTGCTTCAAAGTAGCACCATGATCCTCATGATAGAGAGTCTCTTGTTTTATCACTTTCATATACCAGTGGGAATTTTCATTATAGAACTTGGCTTGTATATTCCAATGATGGGCTTCCTCAGAATGCCCTAGGTCTTCGCGAGCAAGCAAGTTGGATGCACACCCACTTAGTTTCCTTTGTTGAGCTTTCATACTCTTATAGCTCTAGTGCATCCGTTGCTTGGTAATCCCTACTCAATCACATTGATATCTATTGATGGGCATCTCCATAACCCATTGATACGCCTAGTTGATGTGAGACTATCTTCCTTTTTTATCTTCTCCACAACCACCACTCCATTCCACCTATAGTGCTATACCCATGGCTCACGCTCATGTATTGCGTGAAAGTTGAAAAGTTTAAAAAAATTGAAGTGTGAAACAATTGCTTGGCTAAAACCGGGGTTGTGCGTGATTTAAATATTTTGTGTGATGAAGATAGAGCATAGCGAGACTATATGATTTTGTAGGGATAACTTTCTTTGGCCATGTTATTTTGAGAAGACGTGATTGCTTTGTTAGTATGCTTGAAGTATTATTATTCTTATGTCAATATTAAACTTTTGTCTTGAATCTTCCGGATCTGAACATTCATGCCACAATACAGAAAATTACATTGAGAATTATGTTGGGTAGCACTCCACATAAAAAATTCTGTTTTTATCATTTACCTACTCGAGGACGAGCATGAATTAAGCTTGGGGATGCTTGATACGTCTCCAACGTATCTATGATTTCTGATTGTTCCATGCTATTATGTTATCTGTTTAGGATGTTTAATGGGCTTTGTTATACACTTTTATATTATTTTTGGGACTAACCAATTAACCCAAGGACCATTGCAAATTGCTGTTTTTTTGCCTATTTCAATGTTTCACAGAAAAGGAATATCAAACGGACTCCAAACGGAATGAAACCTTCGGGAGAGTCGTTTTTGGAACAAATACAACACAGAAGACTTGGAGTACACGCCAAGGAAGAAACGAGGCGGCCACAAGGGCAGGGGGCGCGCCCCCACCCTCGTGGGTCCCCTGTTGCTCCCCTGACGTCCCTCTTCCTCCTATATATATCCACGTACCCTGAAAACATCCGAGAGCACCACGAAACCCTAATTCCACCGCCGCAACCTTCTGTAACCGTGAGATCCCACCTTGGGGCCTGTTCCGGAGCTTCACCGGAGGGGCCATCGATCACAGAGGGCTTCTACATCACTACCATAGCCTCTCCGATGAGTTGTGAGTAGTTTACCACAGACCTTCGGGTCCATAGTTATTAGCTAGATGGCTTATCCTCTCTCTTTGGATCGCAATACAAAGTTCTCCTCGATCTTCTTGGAGATCTATTCGATGTAATTCTTTTTGCGATGTGATTGTCGAGATCCGATGAATTGTGGGTTTATGATCAAGATTATCTATGAACAATATTTGATTCTTCTCTGAAATCTTTTATGCATGATTTAAATATCTTTGCAAGTCTCTTCGAATTACCAGTTTGGTTTGGCCTACTAGATTGGTATTTCTTGCAATGGGAGAAGTGCTTAGCTTTGGGTTCAATCTTGCGGTGTCCTTTCCCAGTGACAGCAGGGGCAGTAAGGCACGTATTGTATTGTTGCCATCAGGGATAAAAAGATGGGGTTTACATCATATTGCATGAGTTTACCCCTCTACATCATGTCATCTTGCTTAAGGCGTTACTCTGTTCTTATGAACTTAATACTCTAGATGCATGCTGGATAGCGGTTGATGTGTGGAGTAATTGTAGTAGATGCAGAATCGTTTTGGTATACTTGTCACAGAGTGATGCCTATATACAATGATCATGCCTAGATATTCTCATAACTATGCTCTTTTCTATCAATTGCTGGACAGTAATTTGTTCACCCATCGTGAAATATGCTATCATGAGAGAAGCACTAGTGAACCCTATGGCCCCCGGGTCTATCTTCTATCATATCAATCTTCCATCAACTATTTATATTTACTTTACTTTTACTTTGCAATCTTTACTTTCAATCTATAAAACAAAATACCAAAAATATTATCTTATTATCTTTATCAGATCTCACTTTTGCAAGTGGCCAAGAAGGGATTGACAACCCCTTTATTGCGTTGGTTGCAAGGTTCTTATTTGTTTGCGTAGGTACGAGGGACTCGCGCGTGGTCTCTTACTGGATTGATACCTTGGTTCTCAAAAACTGAGGGAAATACTTATGCTACTGTGCTGCATCACCCTTTCCTCTTCAAGGAAAAAACAACGCAAGCTCAAGAGGTAGCAAGAAAAATTTCTGGCGTCGTTGCCGGGGAGTGAAGCACCTCTGGTAAGTGGAATTTGGTAAGGAAAAATTTATATAGTGTGCTGAAATTTACTGTCACTTGTTACTATGGAACACAATCCTTTGAGGGGCTTGTTCGGGGTATCTTCACCCCGACCAGTAGAGCAAAGAGCTGCTCCTCAACCTACTGAACCTACTGAAAATGTTTACTTTGAAATTCCTTCGGGTATGATAGAGAAACTGCTAGCTAATCCCTTTACAGAAGATGGAACATTGCATCCCGACTTGCACCTAATCTATGTGGATGAAGTTTGTGGATTATTTAAGCTTGCATGTATGCCCGAGGATGTGATCAAGAAGAAGTTCTTTCCTTTATCTTTGAAGGGAGAAACATTTACATGGTTTAGGCTATGCGATGATATTGGATCATGGAACTACAACCGGTTGAAATTGGAATTTCTTCAGAAGTTCTATCCAATGCACCAAATTCATCGTGATCGTGATTATATATATAATTTTTGGCCTCGCGATGGAGAAAGTATCGCTCAAGCTTGGGGGAGGCTTAAGTCAATGTTATATTCATGCCCCAATCATGACCTCTCAAGAGAAATGATTATTCAAAAAAATTATGCTCAGCTTTCTCTCAATAATCGCTCCATGCTCGATACTTCTTGTACTGGTTCTTTCATGATGAAGACTATTGAATTCAAATGGGATTTATTGGAAAGAATTAAACGCAACTCTAAAGATTAGGATCTCGACGAAGGTAAGGAGTCAGGTATAACGCCTAAATTTGATTGTGTTAAATCTTTTATGGATACCGATGCTTTCTGTGAATTTAGCACTAAATATGGACTTGACTCTGAGATAGTAGCTTCTTTCTGTGAATCATTTGTTACTCATGTTGATCTCCCTAAGGAGAAGTGGTTTAAATTTCATCCTCCCATTGAAGTAAAAGTAGTTGAACCAGTTAAAGTTGAAGAAAAGACAATCACTTATAATGTTGATCCTATTGTTCCTACTACTTACACTGAGAAACCACCCTTCCCTGTTAGAATAAAGGATCATGCCAAACCTTCAACTGTGGTTCGTAAGAGTAATACTAGAACACCTATACCCTCTGAGCAAATTAAACTTGAACCTAGTATTGCTATGGTTAAGGATATCTTGGTCGATAATATTGATTGGCATGTTATTTAAATTTATGATGAAGCTGCTAGAATTGCTAGACCTGATACTAAGAATAAACATAGACCTATTGTAGGCGTGCCTGTTATTTCTGTTAAAATGGGAGATCACTGCTATCATGGCTTATGTGATATGGGTGCTAGTGCTAATGCAATACCTCATTCCTTATATGAAGAAATTATGCATGATATTGCACCTGCTGAGCTACAAGGCATTGATGTTACTATTAAGATTGCCAATAGAGACACTATTTCACCAGTTGGGATTGTTAGAGATGTTGAAGTCTTGTGTGGGAAAGTTAAATACCCTGCTGATTTTCTTGTTCTTCGTTCCCCACAAGATGATTTTTGCCCCCATTATATTTGGTAGACCCTACTTGAATACTGTTAGTGCTAAGATAGACTGCAAAAAGGACATTGTTACTGTTGGTTTAGGGGATATGTCTCATGATTTTAACTTTGCTAAATTTCATAGACAACCCCATGATAAAGAATTACCTAGTAAGGATGAAATTATTGGTCATGCTTCTATTGTTGTGCCTCCTAACGATCGTTTAGAACAATATCTGCTAGACCATGAAAATGATATGTATATGAATGAGAGAAGGGAAATAGATGAAATATTCTTTAAACATGGACCTCTATTGAAACACAACTTGCCTGTTGAAATTCTAGGGGATCCTCCTCCACCCAACGGTGATCCCGTGTTTGAACTCAAACCATTACCTGATACTCTTAAGTATGCTTATCTCGATGAAAAGAAGATATATCATGTTATTATTAGTGCTAACCTTTCAGAGCAGGAAGAAGAGAAATTATTGAAAACTCTGAAGAAGCACCGTGCTGCTATTGGATATACTCTTGATGATCTTAAGGGCATTAGTCCCACTCTATGCCAACGCGAGATAAAATTGGAGAAGGACTCTAAACCAGTGGTTGATCACCAACGATGGTTAAATCCTTGGATGAAAGAAGTGGTAAGGAAAGAAATACTAAAGCTTCTAGAGGAAGGTATAATTTATCCATTTACTGATAGTCAGTGGGTAAGTCATGTCCATTGTGTCCCTAAGAAGGGAGGTATTACTGCTGTTCCAAATGATAAAGATGAATTGATCCCACAAAGAATTGTTACAGGTTATAGGATGGTAATTGTTTTCCGCAAATTAAATAAAGCTACTAAAAAGGATCATTACCCTCTACCTTTTATTAATCAAATGCTAGAAAGATTATCCAAACATACACATATTTGCTATCTAGATGGCTATTCTGGTTCTCTCAAATACATGTGTCAAAAGAGGACCAAGAAAAGACCACCTTCACTTGTCCTTTCGGTACCTTTGCTTATAGACGTATGCCTTTTGGTTTATGTAATGCACCTGCTAACTTTCAAAGATGCATGATGGCTATATTCTCTGATTTTTGTGAAAAGATTGTTGAGGTTTTCATGGATGATTTTTCCGTTTATGAAACTTCTTTTGATGATTGCTTAAGCAACCTTGATCGAGTTTTCCAGAGATGTGAAGAAACTAATCTTGTCTTGAATTGGGAAAAGTGCCACTTTATGGTTAATGAAGGCATTCTCTTGGGGTATAAAATTTATGAAAGAGGTATTGAAGTTGATAAAGCTAAGGTTGATGCTATTAAGAAGATGCCGTGTCCCAAGGACATCAAAGGTATAAGAAGTTTCCTTGGTCATGCCGATTTTTATAGGAGGTTCATTAAGGACTTCTCAAAAATATCTAGGCCTCTGACTAACCTCCTACAAAAAGATGTTCCTTTTGTTTTTGATGATGATTGCGTAGAAGCATTTGAAATACTTAAGAAAGCATTGATCTCTGCACCTATTGTCCAGCCTCCTGACTGGAATTTACCATTTGAAATTATGTGGGATGCTAGTGATTATGTTGTAGGTGTTGTTCTAGGACAAAGAGTTGATAAGAAATTAAATGTTATCCAATATGCTAGTAAAACTCTAGACAGTGCCCAGAGAAATTATGCTACTACTGAAAAAGAATTTTTAGAAGTTGTATTTGCTTGTGATAAGTTCAGACCTTATATTGTTGATTCTAAAGTAACTGTTCACAGTGATCATGCCGCTATTAAATATCTTATGGAAAAGAAAGATGCTAAACCTAGACTTATTAGATGGGTTCTCCTGCTACAAGAATTTGATTTGCATATTACTGATAGAAAAGGAGCTGAGAACCTCGTTGCAAACAATCTATCTAGGTTAGAGAATATTTTTGATGACCCACTACCTATTGATGATAGCTTTCCTGATGAACAATTAGCTGTCATAAATGCTTCCCGTACAGCTCCATGGTATGCTGATTATGCTAATTACATTGTTGCTAAATTTATACCACCTAGTTTCACATACCAGCAAAAGAAAAGTTTTTCTATGATTTAATACATTACTTCTGGGATGACCCACAACTTTACAAAGAAGGAGTAGATGGTATTATTAGACGTTGTGTACCTGAGCATGAACAGGAACAGATCTTGCGCAAGTGTCACTCTGGGGCTTATGGAGGACACTAATACATCCATTTTGTATCATGCTTATATCTTGATATTTATTGCATTATGGGTTGTTATTACTTGTTTTGTCACAACACTTATGCCTTTTCTCTCTTATTTTACAAGGTTTACAAGAAGAGGGAGAATGCTGGCAGCTGGAATTCTTGGATGGAAAAGGAGAAAACTCTGGAAACATATTCTACACAACTCCAAAAGCACCGAAACTCCACAGAACTCCGTTTCAGAAAATATAAAAAATATCTGGCGAAAGAAGTTCATGAGGGGGGCCACCGGCTCTCCACGAGGGTAGGGGCGCGCCCCCCTCCTCTGGGCGCGCCCCCCTGTCTCGTGGGCCCCACGATGCCCATCTTCTCCTATATGAGGTGTTTTGACCTGGAAAAAATTAGAAGGAGGCTTTCAGGACCAGACGCCACCGTCTCGAGGCGGAAACCAATCTAGGGCTCCGGCAGAGCTATTCTGCCGGGGATACTTCCCTCCGGGAGGGGGAAATCGACACCACCGTCATCGCCAACAACCCTCCCATCTTGGGGAGGGCTATCTTCATCAACATCTTCACCAGCACCATCTCCTCTCAAACCCTAGTTCATCTCTTGTATCCAATCTTTGGGCCCAAACCTCATATTGGTACCTGTGGGTTGCTAGTAGTGTTGATTACTCCTTGTAGTTGATGCTAGTTGGTTTATTTGGTGGAAGATCATATGTTTAGATCCATTATGCATATTAATACCCCTCTGATCATGAACCATATTATGTCTTGTGAGTAGTTACTTTTGTTCCTGAGGACATGGGATAAGTCTTGCTATTAGTAGTCATGTGAATTTGGTCTTCGGTCGATATTTTGATGAGATGTATGTTGTCTCTACTCTAGTGGTGTCATGTGAACGTTGACTACATGACACTACACCATTATTTGGGCCTAGAGGAAGGCATTGGGAAGTAATAAGTAGATGATGGGTTGCTAGAGTGGCAGAATCTTAAACCCTAATTTATGCGTTGCTTCGTAAGGGGCTGATTTGGATCCATATGTTTCATGCTATGGTTAGGTTTACCTTAAGACTTATTTTGTAGTTGCGGATGCTTGCATTAGAGGTTAATCATAATTGGGAGGCTTGTCCAATTAAGGAAATCACCCAAGCACCGGTCCACCTACATACCAAATTATTAAAGTACCGAACGCGAATCAGATGATCGTGATGAAAACTAGCTTGACGATAATTCCCATGTGCCCTCGGGAGCGCTTTCCTTTATATAAGAGTTTGCCCAGGCTTGTCCTTTGCTACAAAAAGGATTGCGCCACCTTGCTGCACTTTATTTACTTTACCTTTTGTCACTTGCTACCAATTACCTTATCACAAAACTATCTGTTACCTATAATTTCAGTGCTTGCAGAAAATACCTTACTGAAAACTGCCTATCATTTCCTTCTGCTCCTCGTTGGGTTCGACACTCTTACTTATCGAAAGGACTACGATAGATCCCCTACATTTGTGGGTCATCTAGACTCTTTTTTGGCGCCGTTGCCGGGGAGTGAAGCGCCTTTGGTAAGTGGAATTTGGTAAGGAAAAATTTATATAGTGTGCTGAAATTTATTTTCACTTGTTACTATGGCTCAAAATCCTTTGAGGGGCTTGTTTGGGGTATTTTCACCCCGATCAGAAGAGCAAAGAGTTGCTCCTCAACCTACTACACCTACTAAAAATGTTTGCTTTGAAATTCCTTCGGGTATGATAGAGAAACTGCTTGAAAATCATTTTACAGGAGACGGAACACTGCATCCCGATTTACATCTAATCTATGTGGATGAAGTTTATGGATTATTTAAGCTTGCAGGTATGCCTGGGGATGTTATCAAGAAGAAGGTCTTCCCTTTATCTTCGAAGGGAGATGCATCGACATGGTTTAGGCTATGTGATGATATTGAATCATGGAACTATAATCGTCTGAAGTTGGAATTTCATCACAAGTTCTACCCTATGCACCAGGTTCATCGTGATCGTAATTATATTTATAATTTCTGGCCTTGCGAAGGAGAAAGCATTGCTCAAGCTTGGGGGAGGCTTAAGTCAATGTTATATTCATGCCCCAATCATGAGCTCTCAAGAAAAATAATCATTCAAAAATTTTATGCTCGGCTTTCTCTCAATAATCACACCATGCTCGATAATTCTTGTTCTGGCTCTTTTATGATGAAGAATGTTGAATTCAAATGGGATTTATTGGAAATAATTAAATGCAACTCTGAAGATTGGGATCTCGACGAAGGTAAGGAGTCAGGTATGACCCCTAAGTTTGATTGTGTTAAAGCTTTTATGGATACCGATGTCTTCCGTGAGTTTAGCACTAAATATGGACTTGACTCTGAGATAGTAGCTTCTTTCTATGAATCTTTTGCTACTCATGTTGATCTCCCCAAGGACAAGTGGTTTAAATACCATCCCCCTATTGAATTAAAAGTAGTTGAACCTATTAAAGTTGAAGAAAATACTATCACTTACAATGTTGATCATATTGTTCCTACTGCTTATATTGAGAAACCACCTTTCCCTGTTAGGATAAAGGATCATGCTCAAGCTTTAACTATAGTTCGTAAGAGTAATACTAGAACACCTACACCCTCTGAGAAAATTAAAGTTGAACCTACTGTTGCTATGGTTAAATATCTCTTGGTAGAAGATTTAGATGGACATGTTATTTACCTCCAAGAAGAGTCTGCTAGAATAGCCAAACCCAATGCTAGGAATAGACATAGACCTGTTGTAGGCATGCCTGTTATCTCTGTTAAGATAGGATATCATTGCTATCATGGTTTATGTGACGTAGGTGCAAGTGCGAGTATTATCCCTCTTACTTTATATTGAGAAATTATGCATGACATTGCACCTGTTGAGCTAGAAGGGATTGATGTTACTATTAAGCTTGCTAATAGAGACACTATTTCACCAGTTGGGATTGTTAGAGATGTTGAAGTCTTGTGTGGAAAGGTTAAATACCTGCTGATTTTCTTATTCTTAGATCCACACAAGATGAATTTTGTCCCATTATATTTGGTAGAGCCTTCTTAAATACTGTTAATGCCAAGATAGACTGAGTGAAAAATATTGTTACTGTTGGATTAGGGGATATGTCTCATGATTTTAATTTTGCTAAACTCTGTAGACAACCCCTCGAAAAGGGAACCACCTAGTAAGGATGAAATTATTGGTCTTGCTTCTATTGTCGTGCCTCCTAATGATCCTTTAGAACAATACTTTCTAGACCATGAAAATGATATGTATATGAATGAGAGAAGGGAAATAGATGAAATATTCTTCAAACAGGGACCAGTATTGAAAAACAACCTGCCTGTTGAAATCCTAAGGGATCCTCCTCCACCCAAGGGTGATCCTGTGTTTGAACTTAAACCTTTACCTGATAATCTTAAGTATGTTTATCTTGATGAAAAGAAGATATATCCTTTTATTATTAGTGCTAACCTTTCAGAGAAGGAAGAAGAAAAATTATTGAAAAATCTGAAGAAGCACCGTGCTGCTATTGGATATACTCTGGATGATCTTAAGGGCATTAGTCCCACTATATGCCAACACAAGATAAAATTGGAAGAAAATGCTAAACTGGTTATTGATCATCAGCGACGGTTAAATCCAAAGATGAAAGAAGTCGTAAGGAAGGAAATACTAAAGCTTCTAGAGGCATGTATTATCTATCCAGTTGCTGATAACCAGTGGGTAAGTCCTGTCCATTGTGTCCCTAAGAAGGGAGGTATGATTGTCGTTCCTAATGATAAAGATGAATTGATCCCGCAAAGAATAGTTACATGTTATAGGATGGTAATTGATTTCCGTAAGTTAAATAAATCTACTAAGAAATATCATTACCCCTTGCCTTTTATTGATCAAATGCTAGAAAGGTTATCCAAGCATACTCATTTCTGCTTTCTAGATGGTTATTCTGGTTTCTCTCAAATCCCTGTGTCAAAAGGGGATCAAGAAAAGACCACTTTTACTTGTCCTTTCGGCACCTTTGCTTATAGACGTATGCCTTTTGGTTTATGTAATGCACCTTCTACCTTTCAAAGATGCATGATGGCTATATTCTCTGATTTTTGTGAAAAGATTGTTGAGGTTTTCATGGATGATTTCTCCGTTTACGAAACTTCTTTGGATGATTGCTTAAGCAACCTTGATCGAGTTTTGCAGAGACGTGAAGACACTAATCTTGTCTTGAATTGGGAGAAGTGCCACTTTATGGTTAATGAAGGCATTGTCTTGGGACATAAAATTTCTGAAAGAGGTATTGAAGTTGACAAAGCTAAAGTAGATGCTATTGAAAAGATGCCATGCCCTAAGGATATCAAAGGTATACGAAGTTTCCTTGGTCATGCCGGGTTTTATAGGAGGTTCATAAAGGATTTCTCCAAAATCTCTAGGCCTCTGACTAATCTCTTACAAAAAGATATTCCTTTTGTCTTTGATGATGATTGTCTAGAAGCATTTGAAACACTTAAGAAAGCATTGATCACTACACCTATTGTCCAGCCTCCTGACTGGAATTTACACTTTGAGATTATGTGCGATGCTAGCGATTATGCTGTAGGTGCTGTTCTAGGGCAAGGAGTTGATAAGAAATTGAATGTTATCCAGTATGCTAGTAAAACTCTAGATGGTGCCCAGAGAAATTATGCTACTACTGAGAAAGAATTTTTAGCAGCTGTATTTGCTTGTGATAAGTTTAGACCCTATATTGTTGATTCTAAAGTAACTATTCACACTGATCATGCTGCTATCAAATACCTTATGGAAAAGAAAGATGCTAAACATAGACTTATTAGATGGGTTCTCTTGCTGCAATAATTTGACTTGCATATTATTGATAGAAAGGGAGCTGAGAACCCCGTTGCAGATAACTTGTCTAGGTTAGAGAATATACTTGATGACCAACAACCTATTGATGATAGCTTTCTTGATGAACAATTAGCTGTCATAAATACTTCTCGTACTGCTCCATGGTATGCTGATTATGCTAATTATATTGTTGCTAAGTTTATACCTCCTAGCTTCACATACCAGCAAAAGAAAACGTTCTTCTATGATTTGAGACATTACTTCTGGGATGACCCACATCTTTATAAATAAGGAGTAGATGGTATTATTAGACGTTGTGTACCTGAGCATGAACATGAACAGATCCTATGCAAGTGCCACTCCAAAGCTTACGGAGGACACAATGCGGGAGATAGAACTGCACACAAGGTATTGCAATCCGTTTTTTATTGGCCTACTCTCTTCAAGGATGCCCGTAAGTTTGTCTTATCTTGTGATGAATGTCAAATAATTGGTAATATCAGTAGACGTCAAGAAATGCCTATGAATTATTCACTTGTTATTGAACCATTTGATGTTTGGGGCTTTGATTATATGGGACCGTTTCCGGCCTCTAATGGATACACTCATATTTTAGTTGCTGTTGATTACGTTACTAAGTGGGAAGAAGATATTCCAACTAGTAGTGTTGATCATAACACCTCTATTAAGATGCTTAACGAAGTTATTTTTCCGAGGTTTGGAGTCCCTAGATACTTAATGACTGATGGTGGTTCACACTTTATTCATGGTGCTTTCCGTAAAATGCTTGCTAAATATGATGTGAACCATAGAATTGCATCCCCTTATCACCCACAGACTAGTGGTCAAGTAGAACTAAGTAATAGAGAGTTGAAATTAATTTTGCAAAAGACGGTTAAGAGGTCTAGGAAGAATTGGTCCAAGAAACTTAATGATGCATTATGGGCCTATAGAACTGCATACAAAAATCCTATGGGTATGTCTCCATATTAGATGGTATATGGAAAAGCTTGTCACTTACCTCTTGAGCTAGAACATAAGGCATATTGGGCTATCAAAGAGCTCAATTATGATTTCAAACTTGCCGGTGAAAAGAGGTTATTTGACATTAGCTGTCTTGATGAATGGAGAACCCAGGCCTATGAGAATGCCAAGCTGTTTAAAGAAAAAGTTAAAAGATGGCATGACAAAAGGATACAAAAGCGTGAGTTTAACGTAGGTGATTATGTCTTGCTATTCAACTCTCGGTTAAGATTTTTTGCAGGAAAACTTCTCTCCAAGTGGGAAGGACCTTATATTATCGAGGAGGTCTATCGTTCAGGTGCCATAAAAATCAACAACTTCGAAGGTACAAATCCGAAGGTGGTGGACGGTCAAAGAATCAAACATTATATCTCAGGTAATCCTATAAATATTGCAACCAATGTTATTGAAATCGTAACCCCGGGGGAATACAATAGGGATACTTTCCAGAGCGATCCAGCCTCCGAAAAGGAAGAGGTATGTGATACCGTAAGTAAACCGACTCCAAAACAGCTCTAAAGGCAATTTTTCTCTATTTTGGAATATTTAGAAAAATAGAAAAATAAGCCGCAGTCCGAAAGAGACACGAGCCGTCCATGAGAGTGGAGGGCACGCCCCCTTCCGTGGGTGCCCCCCTGCCTCGTGGGCAGCTTGTGTGCCTCCTGGACTCCGTTTTCTTGTGGGTTACTCCTTTTGGTCGGTACAAATTCATTATATATACTCTCGAAGGTTTTGACCTCTGTATCACACAAAAATCCTCTATTTTAGTTTCGAGCTACTGTTTTTGACAGATCTAGATCATCATGGCGTCCTCCAACATCCCCAAGGACAAGTTCTTCGAGAAGGTCATCAACCCCTACCTTGCAGAGGTGCTACATCACCCTAAAACCATGGAGTTGCATGAGGGGGTGCTGCACATCCGTGATGTTGAGGGGCCGAGGAGGACCGGAAGCGTGGAGACAAGACTCAAAGCAATGGAGAAGCAAGTTTTCAAGTGCCAAGGTATGGTGGAACGAGGACTCAATGCCAACTACATGATGATCTCGGAGCTCGCCAACAACCTCAAGCTGGACTCAAGGATCTTCGAGGAAGCTATCTCCAATCTTCAAGAGAAAATTGAACACCTCCAAGCCCAGATCTATGACCTGCAAAACCAAAACTGTGAGTATGAATTTAGATTCAAGAAGATGAGTTTGGCTGCAGATTTCAGTATCTCAGAGACTCGATCATCCTTCTACGATGGTGAGCCCATGCCTTGGAAGGTGGACAACAAGCCTACATCATCAACAACTCCTACAGCACCACCTCCGAAGAAGGAGACATAATCATATGGGTATGGGCACTCCCCTTGGCAACTGCCAAGCTTGGGGGAGTGACCCCGGTATCGTATCACCATCAGTCCTATCTTTACCATTTTTCTTAGTTCAATCCTTTTGGTAGTATCTTGATCTAGTAGAACAAAGTTAGCATGATCTAGTTGTGAGCTTTTTCCTTATGATCTTTACCCTTTGTAATCGAGTCCGTGAGCTATATAATAAAGACTAGTGTTGAGTCAAGGGCTTGATTTCCTCACCTTGGTCATGATAAAAATAAAGAAAACATAAAGAGTATCCAAGAGATCATATTGATCTTATGGGAAGTAATGACTTCACATATAAGAGTATGATAAATAAAAGTTGTTGGGAGTTGACAAACATAGTTTTGGTCATCGTTGCGATTAATAGGAAGTAATAAAAGAAGAGAGGCTTCACATACAAATATACTATCTTGGACATCTTTTATGATTGTGAGCACTCATTAATGTATGACATGCTAAAGAGTTGATGTTGGACAAGGAAGACAACATAATGGGTTATGCTTGCTTATATCTAAAAAGAAGTATATTGTCATGGAACATCCAACATGTTGAGCTTGCTTTCCCCCCTCATGCTAGCTGATACGTCTCCAACGTATCTATACTTTTTGATTGTTCCATGCTATTATTTATGAAGTCTTGGATGTTTAATGGGCTTTATCATTCACTTTTATATCATTTTTGGGAATAACCTACTAACCCAAAGGCCCAGTCCAGATTGCTTTTTTTGCCTATTTCAGGGTTTTGCAGAAAAGGAATATCAAACGGAGTCAAAGCGGAATGAAACCTTCGCGAGAGATATTTTTTGAGAAAATCAAGCCATAGGAACTTGAGAACCACGTCAGGGGAGCCTCGAGTGGCCCTCGAGGGTGGGGGGCGCGCCCCCTGCCTCGAGGCCCACTCGAGCATCCCCCGGTGCCCTCCTTCTTCCTATATAAGTCCATGTAACCCAGAAACTCCGTGAACAGAGAGAAAACCCTAATTCCACCGCCGTAGCTCCTATTCACATGGAGATCCCATCTTGGAGCCTGTTCCGGATCTCCACCGGAGGGGGATCCATCACGGAGGCCTTCATCGTCATCATCATCATCGCCCTCACCGTGAGTTGTGAGTAGTTTACCACAGACCTTCGGGTCCATAGCTAGTATCTAGATGGTTTCTTCTCTCTCTCTGGATCTGAATACCAAGTTCTCCTCGGTCTTCGAGGAGATCTATTTGATGTAATCTCTTTTTGCGGTGTGTTTGTCGAGATCCGATGAAATGTGAGTTTATGATCAAGGTTATCTATGAAAGATAATTGGTTCTTTTCTGAACATTTTATGTGTGCTCATAATATTCTTGCAAGTCTCTTCGAATTATCGGTTTGGTTTGGCCTACTAGATCTATAGTTCATGCAATGGGAGAAGTGCTTGGCTTTGGGTTGAATATTGCGGTGTCCTTTCCCAGTGACAGTAGGGGCAGCAAGGCACATATTGTATTGTTGCCATCGAGGATAAAAAGATGGGGTTTACATCATATTGCTTGAGTTTATCCCTCTACATCATGTCATCTTGCTTAAGGCGTTACTCTGTTCTTATGAACTCAATACACTAGATGCATGCTGGATAGCAGTCGATGTGTGGAGTAATAGTAGTAGATGCAGGCAGGAGTTGGTCTACTTGTCTCGCACGTGATGCCTATATACAATGAGCATGCCTAGATAGTCTCATAATTATTCGCTTTTCTATCAATTGCTCGACAGTAATTTGTTTACCCGCCGTAGAATATCGCTATCATGAGAGAAGCCACTAGAAAAAACTTTGGCCCTCGGGTTTATTCTCAACATATCAATCTACATCTACTTTACTTTTACCGCTTTTTATTTTCTGTTTTATTAAGCCAAAAATACCAAAAATATAAACTATCATCTCAATCAGATCTCACTCTTGTAAGTGACCGTAATGGGATTGACAACCCCTTATCGCGTTGGCTGCGAAGTTCTTATTTGTTTGTGCAGGTGCGAGGGACTCGCGCATGGTCTCCTACTGGATTGATACCTTGGTTCTCAAAAACTGAGGGAAATACTTACGCTACTGTGCTGCATCTCCCTTTCCTCTTCGAGGGAATACAACACAAGCTCAAGAGGTAGCAAGAAGAATTTCTAGCGCCGTTGCCGGGGAGGCTTACGCAAAAGTCATATAGCAAGTACCTATCACAAACCCTTATCCTTCGCATTACATTTATTTGCCTCTCGTTTTCCTCTCCCCCACTTCACCCTTGTCGTTTTATTTTCCCTTCTTCCGCCGTGTGTTTACCGTTCGCTTGCCTCTCGTTTGCTTGTGTGCTATGTGCCTTCTATGTGCTTGCATCTTTGCTTGCTAAAAATCTATTGTTATGGAACACCTTAAAGTGTTCTACTTGGACCATCTTCGATCCATTTGCGCTCGTGCTGAAACCCCAACTAGCCTAGTTGATGGGAAATCTGTAGATGAGCATGCTCATTTTGTGCGTCACCGTTTGTGTGAAAAGGGGATACTCTTATGGGATCAGATAAACAGATTGCTATGTTATGCTGGTAATCTTTGTGAAATTTGTGATTTTACTTGTTGCTCTAAGAACCCTGAAAACACCTCCCCTACCTATGTGAGTTTAATGATAATGAAATCTTATCTTCTTATGCAAAGGGTGTTTATAGTTACTATGATATTGAACAAATTGAAGAATTCGTTGCTTTTAAGGGTGCTTATGAAGTTGCTTCTTTGATTGAAAAGTATGATATTATTCTCTATGAATCTGAAAATTTTGACATACTTAAATATTGCTATGAAAACTATGCTCATAATGCCAATATCAAAGAATTTATTGAAGGAATGACCGTTGCTTTGAAGGAAAATAATGATATGCATGAATCTATAGATAATTATGATTCCGATGATTTGATTGAAATATCCCTTGATGAACATGATGCTTGCTATTCTTGTGGACATGATGCCAACATTTATGAAGAATAATTTGCTATAGTTCCCTATGTTAAACATGAGATCGTTGCTATTGCACCCATACTTGATAGTTCCTTCGATGAAAAGCATGATTGCAATGATGTTATCATAAATTTTATTAATGCCAATTGTGTTAATGATACGCAAAACCCTAAGCTTGGGGATGCTAGTATTGCTATTTCCACTACTTGTTGTAATGATCATGATTGGGGTGATGCTTCTTACGATCTTGAAAATTTATTTCTTGAATATAAGATTGATAATAATGTTTGCATTATTATTGAAAGTGGGTTTGGAGAGGTCATGACTTTAGTTAATGTTAATCCCACTATTTTGGATGAGTGTCAACTTTGCATGCATGTGGATCCTGTTGAGAATATGTTATGTGATAGCTATTTCGTTGAATTTGATCATGATCCTACATGCAATTATTATGAGAGAGGGAAATATGGTTGTAGAAATTTTCATGTTACTAAATTACCTCTTGTTATGTTGAGATTGCTATTGTTTCTTTCTCCTTCCTTGCATATGCTAGATCTTGCGTGTCTTGGTAATTTACTTTCCTATAAGATGCCTATGAATAGGAAGTATGTTAGACTTAGATGTGTTTGTCGCGTGTCTTATGATGCTCTCTTTGCTTCAATCCTTATCTTTCATGTGAGCATCATTGAAATCTCGTGCCTAGCTAGGGGGCGTAAAACGATAGCGCTTGTTGGGAGGCAACCCAATTTTTGTTTTGTTTTTGTTGCTGTTAGGGAATAAATATTGCATCTAGCCTCTTATTAGATGTAGTTTCATGATTTGTTTAGTGTTTGTGCCAAGTAGAACCTTTGGGAAGACTTGTGTGAAGTTTATATGATCTTGCTGTGAAGAACAGAATCGTTAGTGCTCGCTCAAGTAGTCGTGGGATTTTACCGAAGCGTGCTTTTTAGTTGATTCTTTTTACAGATGGTTGGTAGACAAATTGCGAAAATTTACCAATTTAGTTTGAATTGTTTGGAGTTCCATAAGTTGGCGAACCCTGCAGATTACTACAGATTGTTCTGTCTTTGACAGATTCTGTTTTTTTTGTGTTGTTTGCTTATTCCGATGCATCTATGAGTAGTATTGGAGGATATGAACCATAGAGTAGTTGGAGTACAGTAGGTTTAACACCAATATAAACAAAGAATGAATTCATTGCTGTACCTTTGAGTAGTGATTTGATTTCCTATACTAACGGAGCTCACGAGAATTCTTGTCAAAGTTTTGTGTTGTGAAGTTTTCAAGTTTTGAGTATTGCTTTGATGGACTATGGAACAAGGAGTAGCAAAGGACTAAGATTGGGGATTCCCATGGCACCCCAAGTAAATTCAATATTATCAAAAGCCTAAGCTTGGGGATGCCCCGGGAAGGCATCCCCTCTTTCGTCTTCATCCATCGGTAACTATACTTGGAGCTATATTTTTATTTGCAACATGATATGTGTTTTGCTTGGAGCGTCTTGTATATTTGAGTCTTTGCTTTAGTTTTCCACAATCATCCTTGCTGGACACACCTATTTGAGAGATTTAAATATGGCTTAGAAATTATTAGAACACTCTATGTGCTTCACTTATATCTTTTGAGCTGAATAGTTTTTGCTCTAGTGCTTCACTTATATCTTTTAGAGCATGGTGGTGGTAATATTTTGTAGAAATTGTTGAACTCTCATGCTTCACTTATATCTATTTGAGAGTCTATTAAAACAGCATGGTAAAGTGTTTAGGCTAAAGAAACTAGTCTTCACATGATAAACATCCAATGTCAATGTAGTAAATTTTTTCACACCAAGTGCATTGAATAGAATGAGATGTTGGATGCTTGATAATTGTTTTGAGACATGAGGATAGTGATATTAGAGTCATGCTAGTGGAGTTATTATGAAATTGAGAAATACTTCTGTTAAGGTTAGTGATTCCCGTATCATGCACGTATGGTGAACCGCTATGTGACGAAGTTAGAGCATGAGGTATTTGTAGAGTGCCAACCTTTGTGTGGAGGTCGGGGGCGCGCGATGGTTAACTCCTACCAACCTCCCCCCTAGGAGCATGCGTTTATTGCGTTGTTTTGATGACTCGTAAATTTTTGCAATAAGTATATGAGTTCTTATGACTAATGTTGAGTCCATGGATTATACGCACTCTCACCCTTCCACCATTGCTAGCCTCTCTTGTACCGCGCAACTTTCGCCGGTGCCATAAACCCACTATATATCCTTCCTCAAAACAGTCACCATAATGTTCCTCAAAACAGCCACCATACCTACCTATCATTGCATTTACATAGCCATTTCGAGATATATTGCCATGCAACTTTCCACCGTTCCGTTTATATGACACGCATCATATTGTCACATTGACATGAATGATCATGTAGTTGACATCGTATTTGTGGCAAGGCCACCATGCTTAACTTTTCATACATGTCACTCTTGTTTCATTGCACATACCAGTACACCGCCCGAGGCATTCATATAGAGTCATACTTTTTTGTTGTAGTATCGAGTTGTAATTTCGTGTTGTAATGAAAGTGTGATGATCATCATTATTAGAGCATTGTCCCATGGGAGGAAAGGCTGAATCTATAAAGCCCCTCCGCAAAAAAAATGGAAAGGCCAAAGAAAAGAAAAAAGAAAGGCCCAAAAACAAGAAAAAAGAAAAAGAAAAAAGGGACAATTGCTACTATCTTTTTTCCACACTTGTGCTTCAAAGTAGCACCATGTTCTTTATTATAGAGAGTCTCATGTTTAGTCACTTTCATATACTAGTGGGAATTTTCATTATAGAACTTGGCTTGTATATCCCAACGATCGGCTTCCTCAAAATGCCCTAGGTCTTCGTGAGCAAGCAAGTTGGATGCACACCCTCTAGTTTCTTTTGTTGAGCTTTCATTCATATTTAGCTCTAGTGCATACGTTGCATGGCAATCCCTACTCACTCACATTGATATCTATTGATGGGCATCTCTGTAATGCCCCGGATGTAATACTTTCCCTTTTGGGCATATAATATATCTCCGGCTTCATCTATTCCATTTCGGGTTCTTTGTCTTTTGGGTTTTCGCCGTTTTGTCGTGTTGCGTGTGTGGCATTCAATCATATCATGTAGTCATGTGCATCGCATTGCATTGGTGTTGTCGTTTGCATCCGGTTCCACGCGTTCCTTCCGTTGTCCGTTTCGCATTCCGGAGCTCCGTCACGTGTCTGTGGCGTCCCGTAGGCCTATTTTGGTGTTTGGGTGTGTAACGTTACCGGTTTGGCGTGAGACTTGTCGTGTGTTGTTGTTTTGGTGTGTGTAACCCGCCTGTCAAATCTCGTCGCGTTTCGAGTCCATTTGCTACCCCAACAGTTATTCTCGTGGGCTCAAAGTGCCTCCACTTTGAGGCCCAAGACACCCCTCCAACAGCCCACCAAACCACTCCTAGCCACTTCTATCATCTAGGCCATCCAATTATGATCGTGTGGCCGAAAACCACACCTCATTTGGACAACCCTAGATCTTTGTGCCTATATATTTGTCCACTTCCCCCAATTTTTGCCCCAATTCAAGGAAACCCTAGTCCATCTCCTACCTCTTCTTCTTCCACCTCCAGCCACCAGCCACCTCGCCGGAGTTTCGCCGGAATCTCGCCGGAGTTCCTCCACCTCGCCGGAAGACACCACTCCTCCACCTCATCTCCTCCCTCCTCTCACCTCACCACCACCGCCAACTCATCCCACCGGCGCCCTCACCACCCGGCCAGGCCTCCAGGCGCCGCCCGTTCCTCTCGCGCGGAAGCCCCGCCATCTCCTTCGTTCGACCAGCCGCCGCAGTCGCTGGATCGAGCGGATCCAGCCGCTGCCGATCGGGTCAACGAGGCCGCTCCTCCACTCCGCTCGATCCAGAGCCTTCGATCGATTCGCGCTGGGCCTCCGTCAGCTTCTGGGCTCGATCGCCCGAGCCAGGCCGCTTCCCTCCCACGCCAGGCCGCGTGGGCCTCCGCTCCTCTGGGCCTTCGCCAGCCAGCCTATCCCTCTCCCGCTCGAGCCACCACCGCCGGCTCCCCTCCGCTCGGTCGCCGGACAGGCTGCCCCTCCGTCGCGGCCCGATCCGCCGGCTCGATCCAGGCCGCGCCAGCGCGCCTCTTCTCCTGGGCCGCTCCGCGGGCCCGCGCCGCCTCCTCCCGCGTAGGCCCGAGGCCCAGAACGCCTCCAGGCCGCTCCACCGTAGCCAGGCCGGCCCACCTCCGCCGCCAGATCCCGCGGGCCAGCGCCGCCGCGGGCCCGTCTTCACCTCCAGCCGGACAGATCCGGCCCGAGCCGTTGTTTTTTTCCCAGGTCTGAGGTTGCTCTCTCTCTCACTAAGTTCCCAGTTTTATGTGTGCTGATGCTATTTTTCAAATGATGATATCTTTTTGTGTGGTGCTCCGATTTGAGTGAATGACATGTCCAGACGTTCGTGGTGACTAGCACTACGATTCATTCCATTGTGCCATGCATGTTTGAGATCATATAGGTGCTTAAATATTCGTTGCAAGAGTGCATCCCATTATAAACTGCTGTTAGTGATGTTTTTATGCCATCTTTGCATAGTGATATCTTTTAGCTCGTTTATCCGATTAATGCAAATGACATGTCCACGTGTTCGTCTTGCCATGCTTTACATGTTGTTTGTGTTAGTTTGCATGATAGATTTATTCTTGACATGGTTATCCTCGTTGCAAAGTGCTATGTGGATGTTTAGTTGTTTAACTTGTTATGAATGCCATCTTGTTGAGCTCATTGCTATCGTTGTGTTTATCTCCATGATGCATGCTTAGGTGTTTTGGAATCACCATCATATGTACTTTGATGTGGTGCTTACCACTTGCCAGGTTTAGTTTTGAGGTGACTTAAACTTTCTCTCGAAGATGCCATGATGAAACTGCTGTTTTAACACTTAGTGAAATTTCACTAAGTCTGGAATCTGTAATTTCCAGATGCCATGTTTGCTTGTTGTTGTAGGACAAACCATGTTAGTTTTGGGGTGACTCTTGATGGTTCCTTGTAGTATATATTGTTGACTATCCATTCATGCTCTCACATGCTTATTTGAGTTCCTGTAGCATATTTATCTTTTGCTCCAAAGTTTCAATAAAATTCTGTTGTCAGGATTTTGTTGTCAAGTTCAATATGTCCAAGCTTGTTGCTATTGATCCGTGGCTCCTTTGGGGGTGCACCTTTGGTCTTATTTGCTGTAGGATATGTCTAGTTTATGTTCATGCTCTTTGCCATGACGTTTGAGTGATGTAGCTTATTTATCTAGTGCTCCGAAGTTGCTATGTTGCTGTAATTTGCAGCTTGTGCATATTTCTTGTTTCGGGCATAACTTTTAGCCCGTAGCTCCGATTGCAGCAAGTCTTATATGAAACTCGATTGATTTTTCGTTTAGATTCATAATATACTATTGTTATCTTGTTTTGAAGTATTTTTGCTTGAGTGCTATTTTCCGTGATCTGTGTGCTCTCTTAGTGCATCCATCATGCATCCATCATTTTTGTGTGCGCATTGCATCTTGTTGATTCGTGCCATGTGTGATTGTATTGTTTAGAACCGGAAGCTGAGACCGAGTACGAGCACGAGGTTACTACCGAGCTTGAGAACGAGGACCCCTCTTACGATCCGAACAACAACTCTTCAGGCAAGATGACCGAACCCGGATACCATTACTATTTTTGCCTATTGCTAGAAGTCTCGATCTATAGTTTTGCCTCGATGCCCATGTCTTTCATGTCAGCCTCCTACTTGTAACCATGACCATGTTTAACCACCCTACCTATGCAAACCGTTGAATGGCTAAGTACGCTTCGCTCAGCCCCTCTTATAGCGTTGCTAGTTGCAGGTGAAGTTGAAGATGCTTGCTTCATGTTGAAGTTTGTTGGGTTATATCACACTATATAAATGCTTAAAATGAAATCATCTATATATTGGCAATGGGTGGAAGGCTAAGCCTTTTGCTTGGTGATTTGTTCCACTCATGCCGCTAGGAACCGTATAAACCGGTGCTATGTTCCTTGATTATGCGTTCCTCACACGGTTGGGGTTTATGGGACCCCCTCGATAAACCGCTAAGTGCTAAGTCTTTTCCAGCAAGTCCCAACATTGATACTATTTGCCTAATAACTAATTAAACTTGCATAGGGAGTAATTAACCCTCTTTCTTAATCAACAACCCGGGCCAGTGCTCCACATGAGTGTTGGTCCAAACTGGGGGTTACGCAGGGCCACCACGAGGAAACTCGAGGTTTGGTAAAACCTTTGGGATCGCCCATCCGGTCGTGGCCTGAGACGAGATACGCGCGGCTACTATCAGGGTGTCGGCACGCCGGGAGGATTTGCTGGATTAGCCTTACCTTAGTTCGGAGTATCTTGAGCACGGGATTCCGAGAATACTCGGGTCTTCCGACCTTGGAGTTGCGACTCCGCGGATCGTGGGCTTGTCATGGGCCAAGTTGGAACAACCCTGCAGGGTTATGAACTTTCGAAAGCCGTGCCCACGGTTATGTGGCAGATGGGAGCTTGTTAATATCCGGTTGTAGAAAACTTGACACATTGTTCTAATACACTACCAGCGTGAGTACCGTGACTGTCATTTTCCGAAAGGGGATTCGGGAGATGAACACGATGGGGTTATGTTTGAGGTGTTGTAGCTAGGATCACTTCGTGATCTTTTCTCGACCGAGGCACTTCTCTTCTCGCACTCTTTCACGTAAGCTAGTGCTAGTTGCTGCTGCAGACACTTGTTCTTTTCTTCAGCCTTACCCTCTCCCAATGGCTTAAATAGTCGTGTTACCCGAGAACGGGATTGCTGAGTCCTCTGTGGCTCACAGTTACTTCACCACACCAGATGCAGGTCCGATGGTGAGCTGCCCAAGTGATGGCACCGAGCTAGACTGGGAGTACGACGAGGAGCGTAGTCGATACTATGTTCGTTATCCTGATGATCAGTAGTGGTGACTTCTACTAGGATTCGATCCGACCTGTGGATTTAAATTATGTTTGGTATCTTGACATTTGGATTTTACCCTTAGAGGGCTGTGATGTTTTATTGAATGATGATTTGGACATGTATTGTATTTGTGTGACGTGGCGATTGTAAGCCAACTATTTTATGTTTTCCATCCCCATCTTTTACATGAGTTGTGCAAAGATACCAGACTTGCGATCATTCCGGCATGGGGTTATGTCTCTAAGTCGTGCCTCGACACGTAGGAGATATAGTCCCATCCTGGGCATTACAAGTTGGTATTCAGAGCCTTCTCCGACCTAGGAGCCCCACTGATTGATCGAATCGTTGACGGTCGAGTCTAGGCACACACTAAAATATATTTCGAGTCCTATATTTATATCGGAGAGTAGGATTTCTTTGCTTCTCATCCCCTTTCTCTCTGGTGAGGACTCCTGACGTCTACTCTTCCCTCTTCTACTTTCAAAAAATTGCACCAAATTTTTTTTAGGAATCTCGCGAGTATTCTGGGATTGTTTCGATGTTCTTGTGACGAGAATATTGTTCTCGATGCCTCCTGACATTAGGGGTTGTGGCAGTGTCCCGGGGAGTTGAGCTTCGGGGTATTGTCGTCACAAGCATATTGCGACAGTACTAAATACTTAAGACGGCCGACATCGAAAATCTCTCCTATACGGTTAGTGGCAAGATAACCCCGACATCACCCAGTACTGGGGAGGTAGTTCGGGAGTATTGCCATAGCTTGTTATAGTGGATGCTTTTCGAAGGTCCGAGGTAGACAGTTTCCGAGAAAGACTGGTTATGTGTTGAAGGATGGATACAGCTGGATGTAGGTTTAGAGTTGATTGCGCGGTGCTTCCCCTGTATCCCCAACACCTGATTGCATAACTGGAATCTTTCGGAAATTAATAGGTGGGTTTATCCAGTAGATCGTAGGCATTCTTCCAACGAATGCAGGTTAGCGAGTTCGGGGTTCTACATTGAGTGAAGTGGTTTATGACCGATGTTCCGATCGGGAGTTGCATCTTAAAGGGTCCTTGGCTATGCTGATCCGGGGATTGCAAAACCCTTTCGTAACGCGTTCATATGCTTTCAGCACAAAGATGTTAGAACGAAGCTCCTATCTTGTGTTTGTTTCCATCCGTACCTTGTTGTTTTTTCTTATTTTACCTTTTGTCCCCTATGTGGCTTCTCGTGAAGATTGATGTTATCATTTAACTGAGAATTTCATTCGTTGCTCTTGTTCGAATGATTTCAATCGTTCCTATTGTTCGAATGATTATTTTGAAGACTTGTTGCAATTCATTCCATTGATTCAGCTTACCTTCTGTCAATCAATTGCTGATTCGTGGTCATCTCTTTCAGGATGGCTCCGAAAAAAGTTCCCAACGCTAACCCAGAGGGTGAAGAGGTCCCAGACCGTCCTCCTTCCCCTCCTCCTCCGTCTGAGGCTTGGAGAGCGATTACGCAGACTACAAATCAGAACACCCAGATGTTGATGCAGATGATGCAACAGATGCAAGCTAATCAAGCTAATCAGGGTGTTCCAGGGAATCAAGGCAATTTCTTCAACCAACAACACCATGCTACTCTTAACCAGTTCTTGGCCAATAATCCAAAAGCTTTCAGTTATTGTGTTGACCCTCTTGATGCTGAAGATTGGTTAACCGATATAAAGAAGCATTTTGAGTGCAGTAATGTAAGAGAAGAGGACTATGTGAAGTTTGCAGCCTTCCAACTCAAAGACCAAGCAGCTGACTGGTGGCAGCAGTACAAAGACTCGAGGCCAGGTCGTGTGATCTCTTGGGAGGATTTTTGCGAGGACTTTCGCTTTCACCATATTCCTACAAGCGTCATCGAGGGTATACGTGAGCAGTTCCGCAACCTGAAGCAGGGCTCTATGACTGTCTACCAGTTTAATGTCAAGTTCCAAAACCTTGCCCGCTATGCTAAGCAAGACATTCCTGATGCCAAGAGCAAAATCTATCAGTTTCGTGGTGGTCTGAAAGATGAACTTCAACTTGCTCTCACCTTGTTCGAGCCTGACGAGTTCGACAAATTCTATAACATGGCTTTGAAACAAGAGGCAGCTCAGCTTAAGATGGAGGCTTCCAAAAATAGGATTCGAGATGCCGTTCACTCTTCCTCATCGTCTCAGTTGGCTGCGAAACAACATAAATTTTGGCTTCCTCCTCCTCCAGTGATTCGAGCTCCTTACAACAACTCCAACAACTCCAACAACAACAAGAATGCTGGTGGTCGTGGTTTCTCCCACCCACCCAACTCCAACAAGCAGTCCAAGCAGCAGTTCCAAGTTCCAAGACTAAGTGCTCCTCCTACTCGTCCACTTTCTGAGGTGACTTGCTACAAGTGTGGCCAGAAGGGTCATTATTCCAACAAGTGCAACAACCCAAGGCGCCTTCCGCCTCCTCCACCTGTGAGTACAGCGATTGTCAAGCATAATCCAAAGTCTGCAAGGGTCAATCTGATGAGTGCAGCGCAAGCGGAGAATTCTTCTGATGTGATTTTGGGTAACCTTCCAGTTAATTCCATCCCTGCTAAAGTTTTGTTTGATTCGGGTGCTTCATGTTCTTTCATGTCTCAACCATTTGCATCCAAGTACAATGTTGGCATCAAAAGTTTGCCAAGGGAGTTATCAGTTGTTTCTCCGGGAAGATTGATGCATTCTCGTATATATGCTCCGGATGTTTCTATTCGCATGGGTGATTATCGATTTTTGGCTTCTCCGGTGGTTCTTGGTAATTCCGACATTGACCTCATCCTCGGAATGGATTGGCTTTCTCAGCATGATGCTCACATTGATTGTGCACAGAAGGAAGTCAAGATGACTCATCCTGATGAAGATGTGATTATCTTTGCCTGCAGGGATAACACTATCAGGCTTTTCTCTCTCAATGATAAGGGCGAAATTAATGCCATATCTCAAATTCCGGTGGTTAACGAATATCAAGACGTCTTTCCTAAAGAACTTCCAGGCATGCCTCCACACCGTCAGGTGGAATTTGTCATTGAACTCGAGCCGGGTACTGAGCCAGCATGCCGGCGTCCATACAAGCTCTCTCCCAAAGAATTGAAGGAATTGAAGAAGCAGCTTGATGAATAGGAGCGTATGGGTCTCATCAGGCCTAGTACGTCTCCTTGGGGCTGTGGTGTCTTATATGTCAAGAAGAAAGATGGCACAGAGCGTCTCTGCGTTGATTACCGGCCATTGAACAAGAAGACAATAAAGAACAAGTATCCGCTCCCCAACATCAACGAACTGTTCGAGCAGCTCAAAGGAGCTAAAGTGTTCTCTAAGCTCGATCTCCGAATGGGCTATCACCAAATTCGCATTTGCGAGCAAGACATTCCCAAGACTGCCTTCAGAACGAGTTACGGCTCATATGAGTATACAGTCATGTCCTTTGGTCTCGCCAATGCTCCTCCTACCTTCTCGAGAATGATGCACTACATCTTCAACCCCTATACTGGCGAGTTTGTGCTTGTGTATCTGGATGATATTCTGGTATTTTCCAAGAATGAAGAAGATCACGAAAAGCACTTACGTCTGGTTCTTGATCGACTCCGTGAGCATAAGTTCTATGCCAAGTTCTCCAAGTGCGAGTTTTGGCTCGATAAGGTTTTGTACCTGGGCCATATCATCTCAGCTGACGGTATTGCGGTAAACCCCGAGAAAGTTGAAGCTATTGTCAACTGGGAGGCTCCTCAGAACGTCAAGAAACTCCGAAGTTTTCTGCGTCTTGCCAGCTATTGCAGAAGGTTCGTTGAGAACTTCTCCAAGATTGCCAAGCCTCTTTCCAACTTGCTTCAGAAGAATGTCAAATACTTTTGGTCTCCAGAGTGTGAAGTGGCATTCAAAACTCTCAAAGAAAAGCTCGTCTCTGCTCCAGTTCTTACTCCTCCAGATGAGTCCAAGCCCTATGAAGTATTCTGTGATGCTTCTCTTCAAGGCCTTGGTGGTGTGCTTATGCAAGATAAGAGAATTGTGGCATACGCTTCTCGTCAGCTGAAGCCAAGTGAGAAGAGCTATCCCACACATGATCTCGAGCTAGCAGCTGTGGTACATGCTTTGATTACGTGGAGACACCTGTTGTTGGGCAGAAAAGTCGACATCTTCACCGATCACAAGAGCTTGAAGTACATCTTCACACAGCCGAATCTGAACCTCCGCCAGACTCGTTGGGTTGAAATGATCCAAGAGTATGATCCCAGCATCGAATACACTCCTGGCAAGGCGAATGTGATTGCAGATGCTTTGAGCAGAAAGGCATATTGCAACAGCCTTCTTATCAAGCCGTTCCAGCCTGAGCTTTGTGAAGCATTCAGGAAGCTCAACCCTCAAGTTGTTCCGCTGGGTTTTCTTGCAAATCTTCAAGTTGCTCCTACCTTGGAAGATCAGGTCTGTGAGGCCCAACTCAGTGATGCCATGGTGCAGAAGGTGAAACATGGTATTGCAAAGGGCACTCCTAAATACAAGTGCTATCGTGTTGATGAGAGAGATACCTTGTTCTTCGAGGACAGACTCGTTGTTCCCAAAGGTGATCTCAGGAAGCTCATAATGGAAGAAGCACATGATTCTCTCCTTTCCATTCATCCTGGTAGTTCCAAGATGTACCAAGATCTCAAGCAATCTTACTGGTGGACACGCATGAAAAGGGAAATTGCCCAATTCGTGAACGATTGTGATGTTTGCAGAAGAGTGAAAGCAGAACATCAACGTCCAGCCGGTCTTCTCCAACCTCTTCCTATTCCCGAGTGGAAGTTCGACCACATTGAAATGGATTCCGTCACTGGGTTTCCTAAGTCCAAGAGAGGGAATGATTCTATCTTCGTGGTGATTGACAAGCTTACCAAAGTCGCTCACTTCCTTCCAGTCAAAGAATCCATCAATGCATCTCAATTGGCAGAGTTGTACACTTCCAGAATTGTGTCCTTACATGGCATTCCTCAAGTTATCTCCTCGGACCATGGAAGTGTGTTCACATCCAAGTTCTGGGACTCCTTTCAGTCCGCCATGGGCACTAAGATCAGGTTCAGCACTGCTTTTCACCCTCAGACTAGTGGTCAAGTCGAGAGAGTGAATCAGATTCTAGAAGACATGCTCAGAGCCTGTGTCGTATCTTTTGGCATGAAATGGGAAGATTGCCTTCCATTTGCCGAGTTCTCTTACAACAACAGCTTTCAAGCAAGTGCAGGCAAAGCTCCGTTTGAAATCCTCTATGGCAGAAAGTGTCGTACACCTCTCAACTGGTCCGAGACAGGAGAACGTCAACTTCTTGGCAATGACTTGATCTCAGAAGCCGAAGAGATGTGCAAAGTCATACATGAGAATCTCAAGGCCGCTCAGTCGCGTCAAAAGAGCTACTATGACGGCAAGCATCGTGATTTGACCTTCAACATTGATGATCACGTTTATCTCCGTGTGTCTCCGATGAAAGGCACCCAAAGATTCGGTATCAAAGGAAAGCTTGCTCCTAGATACGTCGGGCCTTTCAAGATCCTTGGCAAAAGAGGCGATCTAGCCTATCAACTTGAGCTCCCTTCCAACTTCGCCAATGTTCATGATGTGTTCCATGTGTCTCAACTCCGCAAATGCTTCAAGGCACCTGAACGCATGATTCCGTTTGAAGAGATTGATCTTCAACAAGACCTGTCTTACCGAGAGCACCCAGTTGCTATTCTCGAAGAAACCGAGCGCAAGACCCGCAACAAGTCCATCAAATTCTTGAAAGTCAAGTGGTCACACCATACCGACCGAGAAGCTACGTGGGAACGAGGAGATCATCTTCGTTCCGAGTACCCTTCCTTTTTCCAGTCCTAGATCTCGGGACGAGATCTTTTTGTAGTAGAGGAGAGTTTGTAATGCCCCGGATGTAATACTTTCCCTTTTGGGCATATAATATATCTCCGGCTTCATCTATTCCATTTCGGGTTCTTTGTCTTTTGGGTTTTCGCTGTTTTGTCGTGTTGCGTGTGTGGCATTCAATCATATCATGTAGTCATGTGCATCGCATTGCATTGGTGCTATCGTTTGCATCCGGTTCCACGCATTCCTTCCGTTGTCCGTTTCGCGTTCCGGAGCTCCGTAACGTGTCAGTGGCGTCCCGTAGGCCTACTTTGGTGTTTGGGCGTGTAACGTTACCGGTTTGGCGTGAGACTTGTCGTGTGTTGTTGTTTTGGTGTGTGTAACCCGCCTGTCAAATCTCGTCGCGTTTCGAGTCCGTTTGCTACCCCAACAGTTATTCTTGTGGGCTCAAAGTGCCTCCACTTTGAGGCCCAAGACACCCCTCCAACATCCCACCAAACCACTCCTAGCCACTTCTATCATCTAGGCCATCCAATTCTGACCGTGTGGCCGAAAACCATACCTCATTTGGACAACCCTAGCTCTTTGTGCCTATATATTTGTCCACTTCCCCCAATTTTTGCCCAATTCAAGGAAACCCTAGTCCATCTCCTACCTCTTCTTCTTCCACCTCCAGCCACCAGCCACCTCGCCGGAGTTTCGCCGGAATCTCGCCGGAGTTCCTCCACCTCGCCGGAAGACACCACTCCTCCACCTCATCTCCTCCCTACTCTCACCTCACCACCACCGCCACCTCATCCCACCGGCACCCTCACCACCCGGCCAGGCCTCCAGGCGCCGCCCGTTCCTCTCGCGCGGAAGCCCCGCCATCTCCTTCGTTCGACCAGCCACC
The DNA here is from genome assembly GCA_902687465.1 of Secale cereale. Lineage (NCBI taxonomy): Eukaryota > Viridiplantae > Streptophyta > Magnoliopsida > Poales > Poaceae > Secale > Secale cereale. The sequence goes on from LR738709.1 coordinate 362,300,806, forward strand.
GCAGTCGCTGGATCGAGCGGATCCAGCCGCTGCCGATCGGGTCAACAAGGCCGCTCCTCCACTCCGCTCGATCCAGAGCCTTCGATCGATCCGCGCTGGGCCTCCGCCAGCTTCTGGGCTCGATCGCCCGAGCCAGGCCGCTTCCCTCCCGCACCAGGCCGCGTGGGCCTCCGCTCCTCTGGGCCTTCGCGAGCCAGCCGATCCCTCTCCCGCTCGAGCCACCACCGCCGGCTCCCCTCCGCTCGGTCGCCGGACAGGCCGCCCCTCCGTCACGGCCCGATCCGCCGGCCCGAGCCAGGCCGCGCCAGCGCGCCTCTTCTCCTGGGCCGCTCTGCGGGCCCGCGCCGCCTCCTCCCGCGTAGGCCCGAGGCCCAGAACGCCTCCAGGCCGCTCCACCGCTGCCAGGCCGGCCCACCTCCGCCGCCAGATCCCGCGGGCCAGCGCCGCCGCGGGCCCGTCTTCACCTCCAGCCGGCCAGATCCGGCCCGAGCCGTTGTTTTTTTTTTCCAGATCTGAGGTTGCTCTCTCTCTCACTAAGTTCCCAGTTTTATGTGTGCTGATGCTATTTTTCAAATGATGATATCTTTTTGTGTGGTGCTCCGATTTGAGTGAATGACATGTCCAGACGTTCGTGGTGACTAGCACTACGATTCATTCCATTGTGCCATGCATGTTTGAGATCATCTAGGTGCTTAAATATTCGTTGCAAGAGTGCATCCCGTTATAAGCTGCTTTTAGTGATGTTTTTATGCCATCTTTGCATAGTGATATCTTTTAGCTCGTTTATCCGATTAATGCAAATGACATGTCCACGTGTTCGTCTTGCCATGCTTTACATGTTGTTTGTGTTAGGTTGCATGATAGATTTATTCTTGACATGGTTATCCTCGTTGCAAAGTGCTATGTGGATGTTTAGTTGTTTAACTTGTTATGAATGCCATCTTGTTGAGCTCATTGCTATCGTTGTGTTTATCTCCATGATGCATGCTTAGGTGTTTTGGAATCACCATCATATGTACTTTGATGTGGTGCTTACCACTTGCCATGTTTAGTTTTGAGGTGACTTAAACTTGCTCTCGAAGATGCCATGATGAAACTGCTGTTTTAACACTTAGTGAAATTTCACTAAGTCTGGAATCTGTAATTTCCAGATGCCATGTTTGCTTGTTGTTCTAGGACAAACCATGATAGTTTTGGGGTGACTCTTGATGGTTCCTTGTAGTATATATTGTTGGCTATCCATTAATGCTCTCACATGCTTATTTGAGTTCCTGTAGCATATTTATCTTTTGCTCCAAAGTTTCAATAAAATTCTGCTGTCAGGATTTTGTTGTCAAGCTCAATATGTCCAAGCTTGTTGCTATTGATCCGTGGCTCCTTTGGGGGTGCACCTTTGGTCTTATTCGCTGTAGGATATGTATAGTTTATGTTCATGCTCTTTGCCATGATGTTTGAGTGCTGTAGCTTATTTATCTAGTGCTCCGAAATTGCTATGTTGCTGTAATTTTCAGCTTATGCATATTTCTTGTTTCGGGCATAACTTTTAGCCCGTAGCTCCGATTGCAGCAAGTCTTATATGAAACTCGATTGATTTTTCGTGTAGATTCATAATATCATATTGTTATATTGTGTTGAAGTATTTTTGCTTGAGTGCTATTTTCCATGCTCCGTGTGCTCTCTTAGTGCATCCATCATGCATCCATCATTTTTGTGTGCGCATTGCATCTTGTTGATTCGTGCCTTGTGTGATTGTATTGTTTAGAGCCGGAAGCTGAGACCGAGTATGAGCACAAGGTTACTACCGAGCTTGAGAACGAGGACCCCTCTTACGATCCGAACGACAACTCTTCAGGCAAGATGAGCGAACCCGGATACCATTACTATTTTTGCCTATTGCTAGAAATCTCGATCTATAGTTTTGCCTCGATGCCCATGTCTTTCATGTCAGCCTCCTACTTGTAACCATGAACATGTTTAACCACCCTACCTATGCAAACTGTTGAATGGCTAAGTACGCTTCGCTCAGCCCCTCTTATAGCGTTGCTAGTTGCAGGTGAAGTTGAAGATGCTTGCTTCATGTTGAAGTTTGTTGGGTTATATCACACTATATAAATGCTTAAAATGAAATCATCTATATATTGGCAATGGGTGGAAGGCTAAGCCTTTTGCTTGGTGATTTGTTCTACTCATGCCGCTAGGAACCGTATAAACCGGTGTTATGTTCCTTGATTATGCGTTCCTCACACGGTTGGGGTTTATGGGACCCCCTCGATAAACCGCTAAGTGCTAAGTCTTTTCCTGCAAGTCCCAACATTGGTCCTATTTGCCTAATAACTAATTAAACTTGCATAGGGAGTAATTAACCCTCTTTCTTAATCAACAACCCGGGCCAGTGCTCCACATGAGTGTTGGTCCAAACTGGGGGTTACGCGGGGCCACCACGAGGAAACTCGAGGTTTGGTAAAACCTTTGGGATCGCCCATCCGGTCGTGGCTTGAGACGAGATACGCGCGGCTACTATCAGGGTGTCGGCACGCCGGGAGGATTTGCTGGATTAGCCTTACCTTAGTTCGGAGTATCTTGAGCACGGGATTCCGAGAATACTCGGGTCTTCCCACCTTGGAGTTGCGACTCCGCGGATCATGGGCTTGTCATGGGCCAAGTTGGAACACCCCTGCAGGGTTATGAACTTTCGAAAGCCGTGCCCACGGTTATGTGGCAGATGGGAGCTTGTTAATATCCGGTTGTAGAAAACTTGACACATTGTTCTAATACACTACCAGCGTGAGTACCGTGACTGTCATTTTCCGAAAGGGGATTCGGGAGATGAACACGGTGGGGTTATGTTTGACGTGTTGTAGCTAGGATCACTTCGTGATCTTTTCTCGACCGAGGCACTTCTCTTCTCGCACTCTTTCACGTAAGCTAGTGCTAGTTGCTGCTGCAGACACTTGTTCTTTTCTTCAGCCTTACCCTCTCACAATGGCTTAAATAGTCGTGTTACCCGGGAACGGGATTGCTGAGTCCTCTGTGGCTCACAGTTACTTCACCACACCAGATGCAGGTCCGATGGTGAGCTACCCAAGTGATGGCACCGAGCTAGACTGGGAGTACGACGAGGAGCGTAGTCGATACTATGTTCGTTATCCTGATGATCAGTAGTGGTGACTTCTACTAGGATTCGATCCGACCTGTGGATTTAAATTATGTTTGGTATCTTGACATTTGGATTGGGATGTGATGTTTTATTGAATGATGATTTGGACATGTATTGTATTTGTGTGACGTGGCGATTGTAAGCCAACTATTTTATGTTTTCCATCCCCATCTTTTACATGAGTTGTGCAAAGATACCAGACTTGCGATCATTCTAGCATGGGGTTATGTCTCTAAGTCGTGCCTCGACACGTAGGAGATATAGTCCCATCCTGGGCATTACAATCTCCATAGCCCGTTGATACGCCTAGTCGATGTGAGACTATCTCCCTCCTTTTTGCCTTCTGCACAACCACCTCTATTCCACCCATAGTGCTATATCCATGGCTCACGCTCATGTATTGCGTGAAAGTTGAAAGGTTTGAAAAGATAGAGTATGAAAACAAATGCTTGGCTGAAATCGGGGTTGTGCATGATATGAATATTTTGTGCGATGAAGAGGGAGCATAGCCAGACTATATGATTTTGTAGGGATAACCTTCTTTAGCAATAGTATTTTGAGAAGACATGATTGCTTTGTTAGAATTGCTTGAAGTGTTATTATTTCTTAAGTCAATATAGACTTTTGTCTTGAATCTTTCAGATCTGAACATTCATGCCAAAATTAAGAGAATTACATTGAAAAACTATATTGGTTAGCATTCCACATAAAAAAAATCTTTCTTTATCATTTACCTACTCGAGGACGAGCAGGAATTAAGCTTGGGGATGCTTGATACGTCTCCAACATATCTATAATTTTTTATTGTTCCATGCTATTATTTATGAAGTCTTGGATGTTTAATGGGCTTTATCATTCACTTTTATATCATTTTTGGGACTAACCTACTAACTCAAAGGCCCAGTCCAGATTGCTGTTTTTTGCCTATTTCAGGGTTTTGATGAAAAGGAATATCAAACGGAGTCCAAACGGAATGAAACCTTCGCGAAAGATATTTTTGGAGAAAATCACGCCAGAGGAACTTGAGAACCACGTCAGGGGAGCCTCGAGTGGCCCTCGAGGGTGGGGAGCGCGCCCCCCTTCCCAAGGCGCGCCCCCTGCCTCGAGGCCCACTCGAGCTGTTGGAAATATGCCCTAGAGGCAATAATAAATTGGTTATTATTATATTTCCTTGTTCATGATAATTGTTTATTATCCATGCTAGAATTGTATTGATAGGAAACTCACATACATGTGTGGATACATAGACAAACACCATGTCCCTAGTAAGCCTCTAGTTGACTAGCTCGTTGATCAACAGATGGTCACGGTTTCCTGACCATGGACATTGGATGTCATTGATAACGGGATCACATCATTAGGAGAATGATGTGATGGACAAGACCCAATCCTAAGCCTAGCACAAATCGTGTAGTTCGTATGCTAAAGCTTTTCTATATGTCAAGTATCTTTTCCTTAGACCATGAGATTGTGCAACTCCCGGATACCGTAGGAATGCTTTGGGTGTACCAAACGTCACAACGTAACTGGGTGGCTATAAAGGTGCACTACAGGTATCTCCGAAAGTGTCTGTTGGGTTGGCACGAATCGAGACTGGGATTTGTCACTCCGTATGACGGAGAGGTATCTCTGGGCCCACTCGGTAGGACATCATCATAATGTGCACAATATGATCAAGGAGTTGATCAAGGGATGATGTGTTACGGAACGAGTAAAGAGACTTGCACGTAATGAGATTGAACGAGGTATCGGTATACCGACGATCGAATCTCGGGCAAGTACTATGTCGATAGACAAAGGGAATTGTATACGGGATTGATTGAATCCTTGACATCGTGGTTCATCCGATGAGATCATCGTGGAACATGTGGGAGCCAACATGGGTATCCAGATCCCGCTGCTGGTTATTGGCCGGAGAGTTGTCTCGGTCATGTCTACATGGTTCCCGAACCCGTAGGGTCTACACACTTAAGGTTCGATGACGCTAGGGTTATAGGGAATAGATGTACGTGGTTACCGAATGTTGTTCAGAGTCCCGGATGAGATCCCGGACATCACGAGGAGTTCCGGAATGGTCCGGAGGTAAAGATTTATATATGGTAAGTCATCATACGGTCACCAGAATAATTTGGGGGGTTACCGGTAGTGTACCGGGACCACCGAAGGGGTTCCGGGGGTCCACCGGGAGGGTCCACCTGCCGCGGAGGGCCCTACGGGCTGTATGTGGAGAGGGACCAGCCCCTTAGTGGGCTGGGCGCCTCCCCCCTAGGGCCCATGCGCCTAGGGTTTGGGGGGAACCCTAAGGGGGGCGCCCCCCTTGCCTTGGGGGGCAAGGCAACCCCCTGGCCGCCGCCCCCTCCTCAGATTGGATCTAAGGGGGCTGGCCCCCCTCTCCCTTGCCCCTATATATATGTGGGGGGTGGGAGGGCAGCCGCACCACAAGTTCTGGCGCAGCCCTCCCCCTCTCCCAAGTCCTTCTTCTCTCCCGCGGTGCTTGGCGAAGCCCTGCAGGATTGCCACGCTCCTCCACCACCACCACGCCGTCGTGCTGCTGCTGGATGGAGTCTTCCCCAACCTCTCCCTCTCTCCTTGCTGGATCAAGGCGTGGGAGACGTCACCGGGCTGCACGTGTGTTGAACACGGAGGCGCCGTTGTTCGGCGCTTAGATCGGAATCAACCGCGATCTGAATCGCAGCGAGTATGAATCCTTCATCCGCGTTCTTGCAACGCTTCCGCATCACGATCTACAAGGGTATGTAGATGCACTCCCCTTTATGCTCGTTGCTAGATTTCTCCATAGATAGATCTTGGTGATGCGTAGGAAATTTTTTGATTTTCTGCTACGATCCCCAACAGTGGTATCAGAGCTAGGTCTATGCGTAGTATCTTGCACGAGTAGAACACAAAGTAGTTGTGGGCGTGGATTTGTCAATTTACTTGCTGTTACTAGTCTTATCTTGATTCGGCGGCATCGTGGGATGAAGCAGCCCGGACCGACCTTACACGTACTCTTACGTGAGACAGGTTCCACCGACTGACATGCACTAGTTGCATAAGGTGGCTAGCGGGTGTCTGCCTCTCCCACTTTAGTCGGATCAGATTCGATGAAAAGGGTCCTTATGAAGGGTAAATAGAAATTGGCATATCACGTTGTGGTTTTGGCGTAGGTAAGAAACGTTCTTGCTAGAAACCTATAGCAGCCACGTAAAAACTTGCAACAACAATTAGAGGACGTCTAACTTGTTCTTGCAGCATGTGCCGTGTGATGTGATATGGCCAAAAGGATGTGATGAATGATATATATGTGATGTATGAGATTGATCATGTTCTTGTAATAGGAATCACGACTTGCATGTCGATGAGAATGACAACCGGCAGGAGCCATAGGAGTTGTCTTATTTATTGTATGACCTGCGTGTCACTGAATAAAGCCATGTAATTACTTTACTTTATTGCTAAACGTTAGCCATAGTAGTAGAAGTAATGTTTGGCGAGACGACTTCATGAAGACACGATGATGGAGATCATGATGATGGAGAGCATGGTGTCATGCCGGTGACGATGATGATCATGGAGCCCCAAAGATGAAGATCAAAGGAGCAAGATGATATTGGCCATATCATGTCACTATTTGATTGCATGTGATGTTTATCATGTTTTACATCTTATTTGCTTAGAACGACGGTAGTAAATAAGATGATCTCTCACTAAAATTTCAAGAATTGTGTTCCCCCTAACTGTGCACCGTTGCTAAGGTTCGTTGTTTCGAAGCACCACGTGATGATCGGGTGTGATAGGTTCTAACGTGCGCATACAACGGGTGTAAGCCAGATTTACACACGCAATACAGTTAGGGTTGACTTGACGAGCCTAGCATGTACAGACATGGCCTCGGAACACGAAAGACCGAAAGGTCGAACATGAGTCGTATAGAAGATACGATCAACATGAAGATGTTCACCGTTGATGACTAGTCCGTCTCACGTGATGATCGGACACGGCCTAGTCGATTCGGATCATGTATCACTTAGATGACTAGAGAGATGTCTATCTGAGTGGGAGTTCATTAGATGAACTTAGTTGTCATGAACAATAGTCCAAGTTGACTTCACAAATTATGTTGTAGACCAATAACTGCATTGTAGCTCCCTGTTTAATACGATCCTAGAGAAAGACCAAGCTGAAAGATATTGTAAGCAATGATACGGACTGGGTACGTAGTCCGAGGAGTGTCCTCACTGCTACACAGAAGGATTACGTCTTTGATGCACCGCTCGATGTGCAAACCCGTACAACGTTGTCTGTGGATGTTGTGAACACCTGACGGACACGTCCTGATGACTACTTGATAGTTTAGTGCACCATACTTTACGGCTTAGAATTGGGATTCCAATGATGTTTTGAACACCATAGAACATATGAGATGTTCTAAGAGCTGAAATTGGGATTTCAGGCTCATGCCCGTGTTGAGAGATATGAGACCTCTGACAAGTTCTTTTGCCAAAACGATGGAGGAGAATAGCTCAACTAGTGAGCATGTGCTCACAATGTCTGGGTGCTAAAATCACTTGAACCAAGTGGGAGTTAATCTTCCAGATGAGATAGTGGTTGATGGAATTCTCTAGACACTATCACCAAGCTACTAGAACTTCTTGATGAACTATGACATGCAAAGGATGGAGATGATCCCGCAGCTATTAGCGGTGCTTAAGACCGAGGAAGTAGAAATCAAGAAGAAGCATCAAGTGTTGATGGTTTAACAAGACCACTGGTTTCAAAAGGGGCAAGGGCTAGATGGGAAACTTCATGAATGGCAAACCAGTTGTCGCTCTAATGAGGGAACCCAAGGTTGAACCCTAACCTCGAGACTAAGTGCTTCGATTGTAAGGGGAACGGTCACATGGTAGCGGAACTACTAGATAAGAAAGCTGGCAACTTCAACAAAGTATATTTGATATACGTGTTATTGATGTGTACCTTACTACTACTCCTTGTAGCACCTGGGTATTGGATACCGGTTTAGTTGCTATTATTAGTGACTTGAAGCAAAAGCTACGGTATGAACGGAGACTAGCTAAGGGCGAGGTGACGATGTGTGTTGGAAGTGTTTCCAAGGTTGATAAGATCACCATCGCACGCTCCCTCTATTTTTGAGATTAGTGTTGAACCTAGATAAATGTTATCAGGTGTCTACGTTGAGCATGAATATGATTAGATCATGTTCATTGCAATACGGTAATTCATTCAAGTCAGAGAATAATGGTTATTCTGTTTACATGAATAATACCTTTATGGTCATGCACCCAATGGTTTGTTGAATCTCGATCATAGTAATACACATGATGATAATATTAATGCCAAAAGATGTAGAGTTAATAATGATAGTACCACTTTCTTGTGGCACTGTCGCTTAGGTCATTTTGGCATAAAATGCATGAAGAAACTCCACGCTGATGGATGTTTGGAGTCACTTGATTTTGAATCGCTTGACACATGCGAGCCATGCCTCATGGTCAGGATGACTAAGATCCCGTTTTCAGGTACAATGAAATGGGCAAGTGACTTGTTGGAAATCATACATGCTGATGTGTGTGATCCAATGAGAATTAAGGCGTGTGGTGGATATCGTTATTTTCTCATCTTCACTGACGATTTGAGTAGATATGGGTATATTTACTTAATGAAGCAAAAGTCTGAAACGTTGGAAAGGTTCAAGCAATTTCAGAGTGAAGATTAAGAATCATCATAACAAGAAGATCATGTTCCTACGATCTGATCAAGGGGAGATTTTCCGAATTATGAGTTTGGCAATCACTTAAGACATTGTGGAATTGTTTCGCAGTTGAAGCCACCTGGAACACCATAGCGTAATGGTGTGTCCGGACGTCGTAATCGAACCTTATGAGATATGGTGCGATATATGATGTCTCTTACCAATCTACCGCTATTATTTTGAGGTTATGCATTAGAGACAGCTACATTCACTTTATATAGGGCACCATCTAAGTCCGTTGAGACAACGCCGTATGAACTATGGTTTGGCAAGAAACCAAAGTTGTCGTTTCTTAATGTTTGGGGCTGCGATGCTTATAGCTTCAGCCGGAAAAAGCTCGAACCCAAAGCGAACAAATACATCTTCATAGGATACCCAAAGGTAACAGTTGGGTATACCTTCTGTCTCAGATCCAAGGGCAAAAATGTTTGTTGCTAAGAACGGGTCCTTTCTCGAGAAGGAGTTTCTCTCGAAAGAATTGAGTGGGAGGAAGATAGAACTTGATGAGGGTGTTGAACCCTCACTTCAACCGGAAAGTAATGCAACAGAGAAAGATGTTTCTGTGGAACCTATGACTGTTGAAGAGGAAACTAATGATAGAGATCATGAAGCTTCAGATCAAGTTGCTATCGAACCTCGTAGGTCGACAAGGATAAGTACTACTCCTGAGTAGTACGTTGATCCTGTCTTAGATGTCATGTTGTTGGACAATGATGAACCTACGAACTATGGAGAAGCGATGGTGGGCCCGTATTCCGACAAATGGTTAGAAGCCGAGAAATCCGAGATAGGATCCATGTATCAAAACAAAGTATGGACTTTGGTGGATTTGCCCGATGATTGGCAAGCCATTGAGATAAATGGATCTTTAAGAAGAAGATGGACGTGGACGGTAATGTTACCGTCTATGAAGCTCGACTTGTGGCAAAAAGTTTTTCACAAGTTCAAGGAGTTGACTACGATGAGATTTTCTCACCCGTAGCGATGCTTAAGTCCGTCGGAATCATGTTAGCATTAGCTGCATTTATGAAATCTGGTTGATGGATGTCAAAACAAGTTTCCTTACTAGTTTTCGTAAGGAAAGGTTGTATGTGGTACAATCAGAAAAGGTTTTTTCGATACTAAGGATGCTAAAAGGTAAGCTAGCTCCAGCGATCCTTCCATGGACTGGAGCAAGCATCTCGGAGTCGGAATATACGCTTTGATGGAGTGATCAAAGTTTTTGGGTATACAAAGTTTGTTAGAAACTTGTATTTACAATAAAGTGAGTGGGAGCACTACAACATGTCTGATAAGTATATGTGAATGACATATTGTTGATCCGAAATGATGTAGAATTTCTGGAAAGCATAAAGGGTTGTTTGAAAGGAGTTTTTCAAAGTAAGACCTGGATAAAGCTGCTTACATATTGGGCATCAAGATCTATAGAGATAGATCAAGACGCCTAATGAAACTTTCAAAAGAACACACACCTTTGACATGATTTTGAAGGAGTTCAAAATAGATCAGTCAAAGAAGGAGTTCTTACCTGAGTTGTAAGGTGTGAAGTTGAGTGAGACTCAAAGCTTGACCACGACAGAAGAAAGAGGAAGGACGAAGGTCATCCCCTATGCTTTTGTCATAGGCTCTATATGGTATGCCATGATGAGTACCGCACCTGATGTGTGCCTTGCCACCTGTCTGGCAAGAGGGTACAAAGGTGATCCAGGAGTGGATCACTAGATAGTGGTCAAAATTATCCTTAGAGGAATAAGGAAATGTTTCTCGGTTATGGAGGTGATAAAGAGTTCGACGTAAAGAGTTATGTCGATGCAAGCTTAACACCTATCCGGATAACTCTGAGAAGAGATAATGGATATGTATAATGGAGCAACAGTTTGGAATAGCTCCAAGTGGAACATCGTAGCAGCATCTACGATATGACATAAAAGTTTTGCGAAGTACATAGGGATCTGAATGTTGTAGACCCGTTGACTACAACCTCTCTCACAAGCATAACATGATCAAACCCAGAACTCATTGAGTGTTAATCACATATTGATGTGAACTAGATTACTGACTCGAGTAAACTCTTTGGATGTTAGTCACATGGCGATGTGACCTGTGAGTGTTAATCACATGGCGATGTGAACTAGATTATTGACTCTAGTGCAAGTGGGAGACTGTTAGAAATATGCCCTAGAGGCAATAATAAATTGGTTATTATTATATTTCCTTGTTCATGATAATTGTTTATTATCCATGCTAGAATTGTATTGATAGGAAATTCAGATACATGTGTGGATACATAGACAAACACCAATTTGCCTAGTAAGCCTCTAGTTGACTAGCTCGTTAATCAACAGATGGTCACGGTTTCCTGACCATGGACATTGGATGTCATTGATAACGGGATCACATCATTAGGAGAATGATGTGATGGACAAGACCCAATCCTAAGCCTAGCACAGATCGTGTAGTTCGTATGCTAAAGCTTTTCTATATGTCAAGTATCTTTTCCTTAGACCATGAGATTGTGCAACTCCCGGATACCGTAGGAATGCTTTGGGTGTACCAAACGTCACAACGTAACTGGGTGGCTATAAAGGTGCACTACAGGTATCTCCGAAAGTGTCTGTTGGGTTGGCACGAATCGAGACTGGGATTTGTCACTCCGTATGACGGAGAGGTATCTCTGGGCCCACTCGGTAGGACATCATCATAATGTGCACAATATGATCAAGGAGTTGATCATGGGATGATGTGTTACGGAACAAGTAAAGAGACTTGCCGGTAACGAGATTGAACGAGGTATCGGTATACCGACGATCGAATCTCGGGCAAGTACTATGCCGATAGACAAAGGGAATTGTATACGGGATTGATTGAATCCTTGACATCGTGGTTCATCCGAAGAGATCATCGTGGAACATGTGGGAGCCAACATGAGTATCCAGATCCCGCTGTTGGTTATTGGTCGGAGAGTTGTCTCGTTCATGTCTACATGGTTCCCGAACCCGTAGGGTCTACACACTTAAGGTTCGATGACGCTAGGGTTATAGGGAATAGATGTACGTGGTTACCGAATGTTGTTCGGAGTCCCGGATGAGATCCCGGACGTCACGAGGAGTTTCGGAATGGTCCGGAGGTAAAGATTTATATATGGGAAGTCATCATATGGTCACCGGAATAATTCGGGGGGTTACCGGTAGTGTACCGGGACCACCGAAGGGGTTCCGGGGGTCCACCGGGAGGGTCCACCTGCCCCGGAGTGCCCTATGGGCTGTATGTGGAGAGGGCCCATGAGCCTAGGGTTTGGGGGGAACCCTAAGGGGGGCGCCCCCCTTGCCTTGGGGGCAAGGCAACCCCCTGGCCGCCGCCCCCTCCTCAGATTGGATCTGAGGGGGCCGGCCCCCCTCTCCCTTGCCCCTATATATATGTGGGGGTGGGAGGGCAGCCGCACCACAAGTTCTGGCGCAGCCCTCCCCCTCTCCCAAGTCCTTCTCCTCTCCCGCGGTGCTTGGCGAAGCCCTGCAGGATTGCCACGCTCCTCCACCACCACCACGCCGTCGTGCTGCTGCTGGATGGAGTCTTCCCCAACCTATCCCTCTCTCCTTGCTGGATCAAGGCATGGGAGACGTCATCGGGCTGCACGTGTGTTGAACGCGGAGGCGCCGTTGTTCGGCGCTTAGATCGGCATCAACCGCGATCTGAATCGTAGCGAGTACGACTCCTTCATCCTTGTTCTTGCAACGCTTCCGCATCGCGATCTACAAGGGTATGTAGATGCACTCCCCTTTATGCTCGTTGCTAGATTCCTCCATAGATAGATCTTGGTTATGCGTAGGAAATTTTTTGATTTTCTGCTACGATCCCCAACACGAGCGTCCCTCGGTGCCCTCCTTCTTCCTATATAAGTCCATGTAACCCAGAAACTCTGTGAAGTCGGTTTGGTTTGGCCTACTAGATCTATAGTTCTTGCAATGCGAGAAGTGTTTGGCTTTGGGTTCAATCTTGTGGTGTCCTTTCCCAGTGACAGTAGGGGCAGCAAGGCACGTATTGTATTGTTGCCATCGAGGATAAAAAGATGGGGTTTACATCATATTGTTTGAGTTTATCCCACTACATCATGTCATCTTTCTTAAGGCATTACTATGTTCTTATGAACTCAATACACTAGATGCATGTTGGATAGCGGTCAATGTGTGGAGTAATAGTAGTAGATGCAGGCAGGAGTCGGTCTACTTGTCTCGGACGTGATGCCTATATACAATGATCATGGCTACATAGTCTCATAATTATTCGCTTTTCTATCAATTGCTCGACAGTAATTTGTTTACCCGTCGTAGAATATCGCTATCATGAGAGAAGCCACTAGAGAAAACTATGGCTCCCGGGTCTATTCTCAACATATCAATCTACATCTACTTTACTTTTACCGCTTTTATTTGCTGTTTTATTAAACCAAAAATACCAAAAATATAAACTATCATCTCTATTAGATCTCACTCTTGTAAGTGACCGTAAAGGGATTGACAACCCCTTATCGCGTTGGCTGCGAAGTTCTTATTTGTTTGTGCAGGTGCGAGGGACTCGCGCGTGGTCTCCTACTGGATTGATACCTTGGTTCTAAAAAACTGAGGGAAATACTTACGCTATTGTGATGCATCTTCCTTTCCTCTTCGAGGGAATACAACGCAAGCTCAAGAGGTAGCACTAGCCAAAACTCCTCGCACTAAGTAGAGATACTACTTGTGCTTCCATACATCCTCAAACCCAGTTTTGCCATGAGAGTCCACCATACCTACCTATGGATTGAGAAAGATCCTTCCAAGTAAGTTGTCATGCTGCAAACTCGCTAAAATATGTATGATTTATTAGTATGGAGGAAATTAGCTTTATACGATCTTGTGATATGGAAGTAATAAAAGCGACGGACTGCATAATAAAGGTCCTTATCACAAGTGGCAATATAAAGTGACGTTCTTCTGTGCTAAGACAATGTGCATCCGACCATAAAAACACATGACAACCTCTGCTTCCCTCTGCGAAGGGCCTATCTATAATTATTGCCTTATAAGAGTCAAGGTGAAATCCACCTTTCCTTTTTACATTTTATCCTTTGGAAAGCACATTGTGTTGGAAAGATCCTGACATATATACCCACTTGGATGTAAGTTTCCATGATCTATTACCGTTGACATTACCCTTGAGGTAAAAGGTTGGGAGGCAACACAATAAGCCCCTATCTTTCTCTGTGTCCGATTAAAACTCCATAACCATAAGTATTGCGTGAGTGTGAGCAATTGTGAAAGACTATATGATAGTTGAGTATGTAGGCTTGCTGAAAAGCTCTTATATTGACTCTTTCCGATATTACGATAAATTGCAATTGCTTCAATGACCGAGATCAAAGTTTGTTAGTTTCAAATGAAGTTTATGATTCATGCTTGATATTGTGGATGAATTGTTACTTTAGCATAAGAATCATATTACTATATATATATATATATATATATATATATATATATATATATATATATATATATATATATATATATATATATATATATATATATATATATATATATATATATATATATATATATATATATATATATATATATATATATATATATATATATGTTGCTGTTATGAGAATGATCATGATGCCCTCATGTCCGTATTTTGTTTTTATCGACACCTCTATCTCTAAACATGTGGACATATTTTTCGATATCGGCTTTCGCTTGAGGACAAGCGAGATCTAAGCTTGGGGGACTTGATACGTCCATTTTGCGTCATGCTTATATGTTAATATTTATTGCATTATGGGCTGTTATTACTTGTTTTGTCACAACACTTATGCCTTTTCTCTCTTATTTTACAAGGTTTACAAGAAGAGGGAGAATGCCGGCAGCTGGAATTCTGGGCTGGAAAAGGAGCAAACTATGGAAACCTATTCTGCACAACTCCAAAAGCCCCGAAACTCCACAGAACTCCGTTTCAGAAAATATAAAAAACATCTGGCGAAAGAAGTTCACGAGGGGGGCCATCGGCTGTCCATGAGGGTGGGGGCGCGCCCCCCTCTCTGGGCACGCCCCCCTGTCCCCATCTTCTCCTATATGAGGTGTTTTGACCTGAAAAAATCAGAAGGAGGCTTTCGGGACCAGACGCCGCCGTCTCGAGGCGGAAACCAATCTAGGGCTCCGGCAAAGCTGTTCTGCCGGGGATACTTCCCTCCGGGAGGGGGAAATCGTCACCGCCGTCATCACCAACAACTCTACCATCTTGGGGAGAGCTATCTTCATCAACATCTTCTCCAGCACCATCTACTCTCAAACCCTAGTTCATCTCTTGTATCCATTCTTTGTACCCAAACCTCATATTGGTACCTATGGGTTGCTAGTAGTGATGATTACTCCTTGTAGTTGATGCTAGTTGGTTTATTTGGTGGAAGATCATATGTTTAGATCCATTATGCATATTAATACCCCTCTGATCATGAACCATATTATGTCTTTAGAGTAGTTACTTTTGTTCCTGAGGACATGGGAGAAGTCTTGCTATTAGTAGTCATGTGAATTTGGTCTTCGTTCGATATTTTGATGAGATGTATGTTGTCTCTCCTCTAGTGGTGTCATGTGAACGTCGACTACATGACACTTCAGCATTATTATTGGGAAGTAATAAGTAGATGATGGGTTGCTAGAGTGACAGAAGCTTAAACCCTAATTTATGTGTTGCTTCATAAGGGGCTGATTTGGATCCATATGTTTCATGCTATGGTTAGGTTTACCTTAATACTTCTTTTGTAGTTGCGGATGCTTGTATTAGAGGTTAACCATAAGTGGGAGGCTTGTCTAAGTAAGGACAACACCCAAGCACCGGTCCACCCACATACCAAATTATCAAAGTACCGAACGCGAATCGGATGATCGTGATGAAAACTAGCTTGATGATAATTCCTATGTGTCCTCGGGAGCGCTTTCCTTTATATAAGAGTTTGTCAAGGCTTGTCCTTTGCTACAAAAAGGATTGGGCCACCTTGCTGCACTTTATTTACTTTTACCTTTTGTCACTTGCTACCAATTACCTTATCACCAAACTATCTATTACCTATAATTTCAGTGCTTTGCAGAAAATACCTTTCTGAAAACTGCCTATCATTTCCTTCTGATCCTCGTTGGGTTCGACACTCTTACTTATCGAAAGTACTACGATAGATCCCCTACACTTGTGGGTCATCAGACACCATGCTGGAGATAGAACTGCACATAAGGTACTGCAATCTGCTTTTTATTGGCCTACTCTCTTCAAGGATGCCCGTAAGTCTGTCTTGTCTTGTGATGAATGTCAAAGAATTGGTAATATTAGTAGACGTCAAGAAATGCCTATGAATTATTCACTTGTTATTGAACCATTTGATGTTTGGGGTTTTGATTATATGGGACCGTTTCCTTCCTCTAATGGGTATACACATATTTTAGTTGTTGTTGATTACATTACTAAGTGGGCAGAAGCTATTCCAACTAGTAGTGTTGATCACAACGCCTCTATCAAAATGCTTAAAGAAGTTATTTTCCCGAGGTTTGTAGTCCCTAGATATTTAATGTCTGATGGTGGTTCACATTTTATTCATGGTGCTTTTCGTAAAATGCTTGCTAAGTATGATGTTATTCATATAATTGCATCCCCTTACCACCCACAGTCTAGTGGTCAAGTAGAACTAAGTAACAGAGAGCTGATATTAATTTTGCAAAATACTGTTAATAGATCTAGAAAGAATTGGTCCAAGAAACTTGATGATGCATTATGGGCTTATAGAACTGCATATGAAAATCCTATGGGCATGTCTCCGTATAAAATGGTTTTTGGAAAAGCATGTCAATTACCTCTTAAACTAGAACATAAAGCATATTGGGCTATTAAATAGCTCAATTATGATTTCAAACTTGCCGGTGAGAAGAGGTTATTTGACATTAGCTCTCTTGATGAATGGAGAACCCAGGCCTATGAAAATGCCAAACTGTTTAAAGAAAAATTTAAAAGATGGCATGACAAAAGGATACAAAAGCGTGTGTTTAACATAGGTGATTATGTCTTGCTATACAACTCTCGTTTAAGATTTTTTGCAAGAAAATTTCTCTCCAAGTGGGAAGGTCCTTATGTTATCGAGGAGGTCTATCGATCCGGTGCCATAAAAATCAATAACTTCGAAGGCACAAATCCAAAGGTGGTTAACGGCCAAAGAATCAAACATTATATCTCAGGTAATCCCATAAATATTGAAACCAATGTTATTAAAACCATAACCCCGGAGGAATACATAAGGGACACTTTCCAGAACAATCCAGACTCCGAAAAGGAAGAGGTATGTGGTACGATAAGTAAACCGACTCCAAATAGTTCTAATGGCAATTTTTCTCCGTTTTGGAATATTAAAAAAGGAAAATAAGAAGTAGTCCGAACGGGACATGAGGCGTCCACGAGGGTGGAGGGCGCGCCCCTACCTCGTGGGCACCTCTTGTGCCCTCTGGACTCCATTTTCTTGCACGTTACTCCTTTTGGTTGATAAAAATTCATTATATAATCTCCCGAAGGTTTTGACCACCGTATCACGCCAATATCCCTTGTTTTTGTTTCGAGCTATTTTCTGCCAGAGCTGACAAGGCCAGGATCATGTTGTCCTCCTCCTCCAACAATGAGGGCAATAATGCTTGGCTAATGAAGATAGAACTTAAGAGATAAGAACCTGGGGAGATCAACAAGGAGGATAGGATCAAGAAGGCTATGGAGGATCAGGCTCGGCAGCAGAAGAAGAAGACATCTTTCAACCCCTTCCAAACCTTTTTACCCCAACTGAGATTGAAGTTTTCAAGATGATTGAATTGGCTCGCATACAAAACAATTATCTCACACGTGAAAATATTGTGTTGAAGGAGCATATCACCGCACTCAAGGGCATTATCCACAAATTGGAGGATCTCCTACGCTCGATGTACGACACTCCATCATCACCACCTCCAAAGAAAGAGACATAATCACATGGGTATGGGCACTCCCCTTGGCAACTGCCAAGCTTGGGGAGGTGCCCCGGTATCGTATCACCATCACACTTCTATCATTACCGTTTTTCTTAGTTCGATCCTTTTTGTTATATCTTGATCTAGTAGAATAAAGTTTAGTATGATCTAGTTGTGAGCTTTGCTTTATGTTCTTTATCTTTGTAATCGAGTCCGTGAGCTATATATAATAAAGATTAGTTTTGATTCAAGGGCTTGATTATCTCACTATGATCATGAGAGGATAAAAGAAAGAATAAAAAAATCCAAGAGATCATATTGATCTTATGGAGAGTAATGACTTCACATATAAAGAGTATGATGAATAAAAATCATTGAGGGTTGACAAACAAAGTTTTGGTCATCGTTGCAATTAATAGGAAGTAATAAAGAAAGAGAGGTTTTCACATATAAATATACTATCTTGGACATCTTTTACAGTTGTGAGCACTCATTAAAATATGACATGCTAAAGAGTTGATGTTGAACAAGGAAGACAACATAATGAGTTATGTTTTCTTATATCTTAAATAAAGTATATTGTCATGGATCATCAAACATGTTGAGCTTGCCTTTCCCCCTCATGCTAGCCAAACTCCTTGCACCAAGTAGAGATACTACTTGTGCTTCCATACATCCTTAAACCCAGTTTTGCCATGAGAGTCCACCATATCTACCTATGCATTGAGTAAGATCCCTCAAGTAAGTTGTCATTGCTGCAACTCTTTAAATATGTATGATCTATTAGTGTGGAGAAAATAAACTTTATACGATCTTGTGATATGGAAGCAATAAAAGTGACAGACTGCATAATAAAGGTCCATATCACAAGTGGCAATATAAAGTGACGTTATTTTGCGCTAAGATTTTGTACATCCAACCATAAAAGCACATGACAACCTCTGCTTCCCTCTGAGAAGGGCATATCTATTGTTCTTACCTTACATAAGAGTCATGGTGATCTTCAACTTTACTTTTCAAATTTTATCCTTTGGCAAGCACATGGTGTCGGAAAGATCCTGATATATATATATACCCAATTGGATGTAAGCTATCATGAACTATTATTGTTGACATTACCCTTGAGGTAAAAGGTTAGGAGGCAACACTATAAGCCCCTATCTTTCTCGGTGTCCGATTAAAACTCCATACCCATAAGTATTGCGTGAGTGTTAGCTATTGTGAAAGACTAAATGATAGTTGAGTATGTAGACTTGCTGAAAAGCTCTTATAATTGACTCTTTCTGATGTTATGATAAATTGCAATTGCTTCAATGACCGAGATCATAGTTTGTTAGTTTTCAATGAAGTTTCTGATTCATACTTGACATTGTGAATGGATTGTTACTTTAGCATAAGAAATCATATGACAATATATATATATATATATGTGTGTGTGTGTGTGTGTGTGTGTGTGTGTGTGTGTGTGTGTGTGTGTGTGTGTTGCTGTTATAAGAATGATCATGATGCCCTCATGTCCATATTTTATTTTATCGACACCTCTATCTCTAAACATGTGGACATATTTTTCGATATCGGCTTCCGCTTGAGAACAAGCGAGGTCTAAGCTTGGGGGAGTTGATACGTCCATTTTTCATCATGCTTTTATATTGATATATATTGCATTATGGGCTGTTATTACACATTATGTCACAATACTTATGCCTTTTCTCTCTTATTTTACAAGGTTTACATGAAGAGGGAGAATGTCACCAGCTAGAATTCTGGGCTAGAAAAGGAGCAAATATTGGAGACCTATTCTGCACAACTCAAAAGCCCTGAAACTCCAGGAAAGTCAGTTTTGGAAAATATAAAAAATATTTGGTGAAAGAAGTACAGGAGGGGGCCACCCACCGTCCACGAGGATGGGAGGCGCGCCCTACCCCTGGGCATGCCCCCTACCTCGTGGGACACCCGGCAGCCCCCTGATGCCCATCTTCTGCTATATCAAGTGTTTTGACTTGGAAAAAAGCATAAGGAGGCTTTCGGGACAAAGTGCCGCCGTTTCGAGGCGGAACCTTGGCGGAACCAATCTAGGGCTCCAGTGGAGCTGTTATGGCGGGGAAATTTCCCTCTGGGACGAGGAGATCGTCATCACCAACAACTCTCCCATCCTGGGAAGGGTTATCTTGTTGGGGAACGTAGCATAATTCAAAAAAATTCTACGCTTTCACCAAGATCCAACTATGGAGACATCTAGCAACGAGCAAGTAAGAGTGCATCTACATACCGTTATGTAGATCGCGTGCGGAAGCATTCAACGAAGTGTGGATGAAGTAGTCGTACTCTTCACGTTCTTCGTCACCGATGATCTAGCGCCGAACGGACGGCACCTCCGTGTTCAACACACGTACGGTGCAGCAACGTCACCTCCTTCTTGATCCAGCAAGGGGGGAGGAGAAGTCATCAGAGATCCGGCAGCACGACGGCGTGATGACGGATGCAGTGGAGATCGCAGCAGGGCTTCGCCGGGCGCCCTGCGTGGGAGTATGGAGGTGTGACGGGAGGGGGAGAGGCGCCAGGGCTTGGGTGCGGCTGCCCTCTCCCTCCCCACATATATATAGGGGCCAAGGGGGTGCGCCTGGGCTCCCTGCAGATCCAATCTGCAAGGGGGCGGTGGCCAGGGGGGGTTCCTTGCCCCCCAAGGCAAGTGGAGCCCCCCTCCCCCTTAGGGTTTTAACCCTAGGCGCATGGGGAGGTGGGCCCCCTAGTGGTGCGCCAGCCCAGAGGGCTGGACACTTCCCCTTGCGGCCTAGGGGCCCCACCGGGATGGGTGGCCCCACCCGATGGACCCCCGGGGCCCCTCCGGTGGTCCCGGGACGCTCCCGGTGACCCCCGGAGATCACCCGTTGGCCGAAACTGGACTTACTATATATCAATCTTTACCTCCGGACCATTCCGGAACTCCTCGTGACGTCCAGGATCTCATACGGAACTCCGAACAACTTTCGGGTTTCCACGTGCATTTATCTCTACGACCCTAGCGTTACCGAACCTTAAGTGTGTAGACCCTACGGGTTCGGGAGACACGTAGACATGACCGAGACCACTCTCCGGTCAATAACCAACAGCGGGATCTGGATACCCATGTTGGTTCCCACGTATTCTTCGATGATCTTCATCGGATGAACCACCGTGTCAAGGATTCACTCAATCCCGTATGTTATTCCCTTTGTCTATCGGTACGGTACTTGCCCGAGATTCGATCGTCTGTATTCCCGATACCTTGTTCAATCTCGTCATGGCAAGTCTCTTTACTCGATCCGTAATCCATCATCCCGTGACTAACTACTTAGTCACATTGAGCTCATTATGATGATGTCTTACCGAGTGGGCCCAGAGGTACCTCTCCGTCATACGTAGTGACAACATCCCAGCCTTGGTTCGTACCAACTCAACAAACACTTTCGGAGATACCCGATGCGTACCTTTATAGCCACCCAGTTACGTTGTGACGGTTGGCACACCCAAAGCACTCCTACGGTATCCGGGAGTTGTACAACCTCATGGTCTAAGGAATAAATACTTGACACTGAAAAGCTTATGCATTACGAACTATACGATCTCGTGTTATGCTCAAGTTTGGGTCTTGTCCATCACATCATTCTCCTAATGATGTGATCCCGTTATCACTGACATCCTTTGTCCATGGTCAGGAAACCGTGACCATCTGTTGATCAACGAGCTGGCAACTAGAGGCCTACCAGGGACTCAATGTGGTCTGTGTATTCACACATGTATCGATGTTTCCGTACAATACAATTCAAGCATAAATAACAGACAATTATCATGAACAAGGAGATATAATAATAATGCTTTTATTATTGCCTCTAGGGCATATCTCCAACAGTCTCCCACTTGCACTAGAGTCAATAATCTAGTTACATTGTGATGAATCGAACACCCATAGAGTTCTGGTGTTGATCATGTTTTGCCCATGAAAGAGATTTAGTCAACGGGTCTGCGACATTCAAATCCGTATGCACTTTACAAATATCTATGTCTCCATCCTGAACATAATTCCGGATGGAGTTGAAACGGCGCTTGATGTGCTTGGTCTTCTTGTGAAACCTGGGCTCCTTGGTAATAGCAATCACACCAGTGTTGTCACAGAAGAGAGTCATCGGGCTTGACGCGCTTGGAATGACTCCTAGGTCGGTGATGAACTCCTTCATCCAGACTCCTTCCTGCGCTGCTTCAGAAGCAGCTATGTACTCCGCTTCACATGTAGATGCTGCCACCACGCTTTGCTTGCAACTGCACCAGCTGACTGCCCCTCCATTCAAAATATACACGTATCCGGTTTGTGACTTAGAGTCATCTAGATCTGTGTCGAAGCTAGCATCGACGTAACCCTTTACGACGAGCTCTTCCTCACCTCCATAAACGAGAAACATATCCTTAGTCCTTTTCAGGTACTTCAGGATGTTCTTGACCGCTGTCCAGTGTTCCGTACCGGGATCACTTTGGTACCTCCCTACCAAACTTTTGGCAAGGTTCACATCAGGTCTGGTACACAGCATGGCATACATGATAGAACCTATGGCCGAGGCATAGGGAATGACACTCATCTTTTCTCTATCTTCTGCCGTGGTCGGCGACTGAGCTTTGCTCAATCTCATACCTTGCAAAACAGGCAAGAATCCTTTCTTTGACTGATCCATGTTGAACTTCTTCAATATTTTGTCAAGGTATGTACTTTGTGAAAGACCAATGAGGCGTCTCGATCTATCTCTATAGATTTTGATGCCTAATATGTAAGCAGCTTCTCCAAGGTCCTTCATTGAAAAACTTTTGTTCAAGTAGGCCTTTACATTTTCCAAGAATTCTATATCATTTCCCATCAGCAATATGTCATCTACATATAATATGAGAAATGCTACAGAGCTCCCACTCACTTTCTTGTAAGTCTAGGCTTCTCCATAAGTCTGTATAAAGCCAAACACTTTGATCACCTCATCAAAGCGAATATTCCAACTCCGAGATGCTTGCACCAGCCCGTAGATCGAGCGCTGGAGCTTGCATACCTTGTTTGCGTTCTCTGGATCGACAAAACCTTCCGGTTGCATCATATACAACTCTTCCTTGAGGAAGCCATTAAGGAATGCTGTTTTGACGTCCATTTGCCATATCTCATAATCATAGAATGCGGCAATAGCTAACATGATTCTGACTGACTTCAGCATCGCTACGGGAGAGAAAGTCTCGTCGTAGTCAATCCCTTGAACTTGTCGATAACCCTTAGCGACAAGCCGAGCCTTATAGATGGTCACATTACCATCCGCGTCTGTCTTCTTCTTAAATATCCATTTATTTTCTATGGCGTGCCTATCATCAGGCAAGTCCACCAAAGTCCATACTTTGTTTTCATACATGGATTCTATCTCGGATTTCATGGCTCCAAGCCATTTATTGGAATCTGGGCCCGCCATTGCTTCTTCATAGTTCGAAGGATCACCGTTGTCTAACAACATGATTTCCAGGACAGGGTTGCCGTACCACTCTGGCGCGGAACGTGCCCTTGTGGACCTTAGAAGTTCAGTAGTAACTTGATCAGTTTCTTCATGATCATTATCATTAACTTCCTCCCTTGTCGGTGCAGGCACCTCAGGAACAGTTTCCTGCGCTGCGCTACTTTCCGGTACAGGAGGGGTGACTGTCACCTCATCAAGTTCTACTTTCCTCCCACTCACTTCTTTCGAGAGAAACTCTTTCTCCAGAAAGCATCCATTCTTGGCAACAAAGACTTTGCCTTCAGATCTGTGGTAGAAGGTGTACCCAATCGTTTCCTTTGGGTATCCTATGAAGACGCATTTTTCCGATTTGGGTTCGAGCTTTTAAGGTTGAAGTTTCTTGACATAAGCATCGCAACCCCAAACTTTCAGAAACGACAGCTTCGTTTTCTTGCCAAACCAAAGTTCATACGGAGTCGTCTCAACGGATTTCGACGGAGCCCTATTTAAAGTGAATGCGGCAGTCTCTAAAGCATAACCCCAAAAAGATAGCGGTAAATCGGTGAGGGAGATCATAGATCGCACCATGTCCAACAGAGTACGATTTCGACGTTCGGACACACCGTTACGTTGAGGTGTTCCGGGCGGTGTCAATTGTGAAACAATTCCACAGCTTCTAAGGTGTGTGCCAAATTCATGACTTAAATATTCACCCCCACGATCCGATCGCAAGAACTTTATTTTTCTGTCACGTTGATTCTCAACCTCATTCTGAAATTCCTTGAACTTTTCAAAGGTCTCAGACTTGTGTTTCATCAAATAGATATACCCATATCTACTCAAGTCATCTGTGAGGGTGAGAACATAACGGTAGCCTCCGCGAGCCTCAACACTCATTGGACCGCACACATTGGTATGTATGATTTCCAACAAGTTGGTTGCTCGCTCCATTCTTCCGGAGAATGGAGTCTTGGTCATCTTGCCCAAGAGGCATGGTTCGCACGTGTCAAATGATTCATAATCAAGAGACTCCAGAAGTCCATCTGAATGGAGCTTCTTCATACGTTTGACACCAATACGACCAAGGCGGCAATGCCACAAGTATGTGGGACTATCATTATCAACTTTACATCTTTTTGCATCTACACTATGAATATGTGTATCACTACGTTCGAGATTCATCAAAAATAAACCATTGACCAGCGGGGCATGACCATAAAACATATCTCTCAAATAAATAGAACAACCATTATTCTCCGATTTGAAAGAGTAGCCATCTCACATAAGACGAGATCCAGAAACAATGTTCATGCTCAAAGATGGTACTAAATAACAATTATTGAGGTTTAAAACTAATCTCGAGGGTAGATGTAGAGGTAGCGTGCCGACGGCGATCACATCGACCTTGGAACCATTCCCGACTCGCATCGTCACCTCATCCTTCGCCAGTCTCCGTTTATTCCGCAGCTCCTGTTTTGAGTTACAAGTGTGAGCAACTGCACCGGTATCGAATACCCAGGAGCTACTACGAGTGCTGGTAAGGTACACATCAATAACATGTATATCATATATACCTTTGACGTTGCCGGCCTTCTTGTCTGCTAAGTATTTGGGGCAGTTCCGCTTCCAGTGACCCGTTCCCTTGCAATAAAAGCACTCTGTCTCAGGCTTGGGTCCATACTTTGGCTTCTTCCCGGTAACAGGCTTACCAGGCGCGGCAACTCCCTTGCCGTCCTTCTTGAAGTTCTTCTTACCCTTGCCTTTCTTGAACTTAGTAGTTTTATTGACCATCAACACTTGATGTTCTTTCTTGATGTCTACCTCCGCTGATTTCAGCATTGAATATACCTCGGGAATGGACTTCTCCATCCCCTGCATATTAAAGTTCAACACGAAGCTCTTGAAGCTTGGTGGGAGCGACTGGAGGATTCTGTCAACGACCGCTTCATCTGGGAGATTCATTCCCAGCTGAGACAAGCGGTTGTGCAATCCTGAAATCTTGAGGATGTGCTCACTGACAGAACTGTTCTCCTCCATCTTACAGCTGTAGAATGCGTCGGAGACATCATATCTCTCGACTCGGGCATGAGCTTGGAAAACCATTTTCAGCTCTTCGAACATCTCATATGCTCTGTGGTGCTCAAAACGTTTTTGGAGCCCCGACTCTAAGCTGTAAAGCATGCCGCACTGAACCAGGGAGTAATCATCACTACGCGACTGCCAAACGTTCAGAATGTCTTGGGCCGCATCGGGAGCAGGTGCATCACCTAGCGGTGCTTCTAGGACATATGATCTCTTGGCAGCTATGAGGATAATCCTCAGGTTACGGACCCAATCCGTATAGTTGCTACCATCCTCTTTCAGCTTGGTTTTCTCTAGGAACGCGTTGAAGTTGAGGGAAACCTGAGCGTGGGCCATTTGATCTACAAGAGATATTGTAAAGAATTTAGACTAAGTTCATGATAATTAAGTTCATCTTAATCAAATTTTAATGAACTCCCACTCAGAATGACATCTCTCTAGTCATCTAAGTAATACACGATCCGAATCGAGTAGTCCGTGTCCGATCATCACGTGAGACGGACTAGTCATCAACGGTGAACATCTTCATGTTGATCGTATCTTCTATACGACTCGTGTTCGACCTTTCGGTCTTCCGTGTTCCGAGGCCATGTCTGTACATGCTAGGCTCGTCAAGTGAACCCTAAGTGTATCGCGTGTGTAAATCTATCTTACACCCGTTGTATGCGAACGTTAGAACCTATCACACCCGATCATCACGTGGTGCTTCGAAGCAACGAGCTTTAGCAACGGTGCACAGTTAGGGGAAACACAATACTTGAAATTTTAGTGAGAGATCATCTTATTTACTACCGTCGTTCTAAGTAAACAAGATGCATAAACATGATAAACATCACATGCAATCAATTAAAGTGACATGATATGGCCAATATCATCTTGCTCCTTGGATCTCCATCTTCGGGGCACCATGATCATCTTGTCACCGGCTCGACACCATGATATTCATCATCATGATCTCCATCATCGTGTCTTGAAGAAGTCGTCACGCCAACTATTACTTCTACTACTATAGCTAACGTTTAGCAATGAAGTAAAGTAATTACATGGCGTTATTCAGTGACACGCAGGTCATACAATAATTAAGACAACTCCTATGGCTCCTGCCGGTTGTCAAGTTCATCGACATGCAAGTCGTGATTCCCTATTAAAAAAACGTGATCAATCTCATACATCACATATATCATTCATCACATCTTCGTTTTGGCCATACCACGTCACATAGCACATGCTGCAAAAACAAGTTAGACGTTCTCTAATTGTTGTTGCAAGTTTTACGTGGCTTCTATAGGATTTCTAGCAAGAACGTTTCTTACCTACGCCAAAACCAGAACGTGATTTGTCAACTTCTATTTACCCTTCATAAGGACCCTTTTCATCGAATCCGATCCGACTAAAGTAGGAGAGACAGACACCCGCCAGCCACCTTATGCATCTAGTGCATGTCTGTCGGTGGAACCAGTCTCACATAAGCGTATGTGTAAGGTCGGTCCGGGCCGCTTCATCCCACAATACCGCCGAATCAAGATTGACTAGTAACGGTAAGAAAGTTGAACAAGATCATACGCCCACAACTGCTTTGTGTTCTACTCGTGCAAGATGCTGCGCATAAAACCTAGGCTCTGATACCACTATTGGGGAACGTAGCATAATTCAAAAAATTTCTACGCTTTCACCAAGATCCAACTATGGAGACATCTAGCAAAGAGCAAGTAAGAGTGCATCTACATACCGTTATGTAGATCGCGTGCGGAAGCTTTCAACGAAGTGTGGATGAAGTAGTCGTACTCTTCACGTTCTTCGTCACCGATGATCTAGCGCCGAACGGACGGCACCTCCGTGTTCAACACACGTACGGTGCAGCAACGTCACCTCCTTCTTGATCCATCAAGGGGGAGAAGAAGTCGTCAGAGATCCGGCAGCACGACGGCGTGATGACGGATGCAGTGGAGATCGCAGCAGGGCTTCGCCGGGCGCCCAGCGTGGGAGTATCGAGGTGTGACGGGAGGGGGAGAGGTGCCAGGGCTTGGGTGCGGCTGCCCTCTCCCTCCCCACATATATATAGGGGCCAGGGGGTGCGCCTGGGCCCCCTGCAGATCCAATCTGCAAGGGGGCGGCGGCCAGGGGGGGTTCCTTGCCCCCCAAGGCAAGTGGAGCCCCCCTCCCCCTTAGGGTTTTAAACCTAGGCGCATGGGGAGGTGGCCCCCCTAGTGGTGCGCCAGCCCAGAGGGCTGGACACTTCCCCTTGCGGCCTAGGGGCCCCACCGGGATGGGTGGCCCCACACGGTGGACCCCCGGGGCCCCTCAGGTGGTCCGGGACGCTCCCGGTGACCCCCGGAGATCACCCGTTGGCCGAAACTGGACTTCCTATATATCAATCTTTACCTCTGGACCATTCCGTAACTCCTCGTGACGTCCGAGATCTCATCCGGAACTCCGAACAACTTTCGGGTTTCCACGTGCATTTATCTCTACGACCCTAGCGTTACCGAACCTTAAGTGTGTAGACCCTACGGGTTCGGGAGACACGTAGACATGGCCGAGACCACTCTCCGGTCAATAACCAACAGCGGGATCTGGATACCCATGTTGGTTCCCACGTGTTCGTCGATGATCTTCATCGGATGAACCACCGTGTCAAGGATTCACTCAATCCCGTATGTTATTCCCTTTGTCCATCGGTACGGTACTTGCCCGAGATTCGATCGTCTGTATTCCCGATACCTTGTTCAATCTCGTCATGGCAAGTCTCTTTACTCGATCCGTAATCCATCATCCCGTGACTAACTACTTAGTCACATTGAGCTCATTATGATGATGTCTTACCGAGTGGGCCCAGAGGTACCTCTCCGTCATACGGAGTGACAACATCCCAGTCTTGGTTCGTACCAACTCAACAAACACTTTCGGAGATACCCGATGCGTACCTTTATAGCCACCCAGTTACGTTGTGACGGTTGGCACACCCAAAGTACTCCTACGGTATCCGGGAGTTGTACAACCTCATGGTCTAAGGAATAAATACTTGACACCGAAAAGCTTATGCATTACGAACTATACAATCTCGTGTTATGCTCAAGTTTGGGTCTTGTCCATCACATCATTCTCCTAAGGATGTGATCCCGTTATCACTGACATCCTATGTCCATGGTCAGGAAACCGTGACCATCTGTTGATCAACGAGCTGGCAACTAGCGGCCTACCAGGGACTCAGTGTGGTCTGTGTATTCACACATGTATCGCTGTTTCCGTACAATACAATTCAAGCATGAATAACAGACAATTATCATGAACAAGGAGATATAATAATAATGCTTTTATTATTGCCTCTAGGGCATATCTCCAACATATCTCTATCAACATCTTCACCAGCACCATCTCCTCTCAAACCCTAGTTCATCTCTTGTATCCAATCTTTGTATCAAAACCTCAGATTGGTACCTGTGGGTTGCTAGTAGTGTTGATTACTCCTTGTAGTTGATGCTAGTTGGTTTATCCGGTGGAAGATCATATGTTCAGATCCATTATGCATATTTATACCCCTTTGATTATGAACATGAATATGATTTGTGAGTAGTTACGTTTGTTCCTGAGGACATGGGAGAAGTCTTGCTATAAGTAGTCATGTGAATTTGGTATTCATTCGATATTTTGATGAGATGTATGTTGTCTTTCCTCTAGTGGTGTCATGTGAACGTCAACTACATGGCACTTCACCATTGTTTGGGCCTAGAGGAAGGCATTGGGAAGTAATAAGTAGATGATGGGTTGCTAGAGTGACAGAAGCTTAAACCCTAGTTTATGCGTTGCTTCGTAAGGGGCTGATTTGGATCCATATGTTTCATGCTATGGTTAGGTTTACCTTAATGCTTATTTTTTAGTTGCGGATGCTTGCAATAGAGGTTAATCATAAGTGGGATGCTTGTCCAAGTAAGGGCAGTATCCAAGCACTGGTCCACCCACATACCAAATTATCAAAGTAACGAACGCGAATCATATGAACATGGTGAAAACTAGCTTGACGATAATTCCCATGTGTCCCTGGGAGCGCTTTCCATTATATAAGAGTCTGTCCTGGCTTGTCCTTTGCTACAAAAAAGATTGGGCCATATTACTGCACCTTATTTACTTTTACCACTCGTTACTTGTTACCAATTACCTTATCACAAAAATATCGGTTACCGATAATTTCAGTGCTTGCAGAGAATACCTTACTGAAAACTGCCTATCATTTCCTTCTGCTCCTCGTTAGGTTCGACACTCTTACTTATCGAAAGGACTACGATAGATCCCCTACACTTGTGGGTCATCAGGGGGCACCGCACACGGCTAAGAAATCAACTTGTGTGTCTATGGGGTGCTCCCTGGCCACGTATATAAAGGTGGGGAGGAGGAGAGGGTCGGCCCTCTCCATGGCGCGCCCAAGGGGGAGTCCTACTCCCACTAGGAGTAAGTTTCCCCCTTTCCTAGTAGGAGTAGGAGAAGAAGGAAAAAGGAGAGATGGAGAAGGAAAGGGGGGCCGGCCCCCACCCCAATTCGGATTGGGCTTGGGGCGGGCGTGCCCTCTACTTGGCTGCCTCCTCCTCTCTTCCACTAAGGCCCAATAAGGCCCATTGACTCCCCGGGGGGTTCCGGTAAGCTCCCGGTACTCCGGTAAATGCCCGAACTCATCCGAAATCATTCCGGTGTTCAAACATAGCCTTCCAATATATGGATCTTTATGTCTCGACCATTTCGAGACTCCTTGTCATGTCCATGATCTCATGCGGAACTCCAAACAACCTTAGGTACATCAAAACACATAAACTCATAATACCGACCGTCATCGAACGTTAAGCGTGTGGACCCTACGGGCTCGTGAACTATGTAGACATGACCGAAACTCATCTTCGGTCAATAACCAATAGCAGAAATTAGATGCTCATATTGGTTTCTACATATTCTACGAAGATCTTTCTCGGTCAAACCGCATAACAACATACATTGTTCCCTTTGTCATCGGTATGTTACTTGTCCGAGATTAGATCGTCGGTATCATCATACCTAGTTCAATCTCGTCACCGGCAAGTCTCTTTACTCGTTGTTTAATACATCATCTCGTAAATAACTCACTAGTCGTTTGCTTGCAAGGCTTATTACGATGTGTATAACCGAGAGGGCCCAGAGATACCTCTCCGACACTCGTAGTGACAAATCCTATTCTCGATCTATGCCAACACCACAAACACCTTCGGAGACACCTGTGGAGCATCTTTATAATCGCCCAGTTACATTGTGATGTTTGATAGCACACAAGGTGTTCCTCCTGTATTCGGGAGTTGCATAATCTCATAGTCATAGGAACATGTATAAGTCATGAAGAAAGCAATAGCA
The DNA here is from genome assembly GCA_902687465.1 of Secale cereale. NCBI lineage: Eukaryota > Viridiplantae > Streptophyta > Magnoliopsida > Poales > Poaceae > Secale > Secale cereale. Next base: position 362,331,685 of record LR738709.1, read on the forward strand.
GTAAAACTAAACGATCATAGTGCTAAGCTAACGGATAGGTCTTGTCCATCACATCATTCTCCCAATGATGTGATCCCATTGATCAAATTACAACTCATGTCTATGGTTAGGAAACATAACCATCTTTGATTAACGAGCTAGTCTAGTAGAGGCATACTAGGGACACTCTGTTTTGTCTATGTATTCACACATGTATCAAGTTTGCGGTTAATAAAATTCTAGCATGAATAAAAGACATTCATCATGATATATAAGTAAATATAAATAACAAATTTATTATTGCCTCTAGGGAATATTTCCTTCATGCTAGCCCTCCATCAGTTGTGATCCCCCCCCCCTCCGTAGGCTTCCGTCCAGCAGAGTGAGCCCTTTGCCGGCCTCGGCCGTGAGCCCTTCCTCTATGTTGGTTGTGACTCGTCCTTCAAAGCATTCATCACTGCCTCTCCCAATAAGCAAAAATGTCGCCGATCCTCTGTTCGATGTCGTGCACCTGCCTAACGGTACTACAACACACATAAGCAATGGATTTATTTGATGGTTGTTTTTCTTTCTCCATTGATAGAAACTGATCACGCCAACACCCATTGTTCCTTTCCTTAGCTTGTTGGTAATTTGGTTTTGCAAACCCACAATTGCATTGGGGAGGACGCCATGATATGGAAATACATCCTTCCCCAATCAATTTGGATAGCTTCATTACACACACAAAAGAGCTGCGGGCGGCCTACTATATTGAATTGATATGTTAGTTGAAATGTATTTGTATTACGTCAACATGTCGCTCGTACTGTATTTATTATTTCCAAACAACCATTGGTGTTTCTATTCGTACTTATGTGTAGGCAACAAGAAATGTGTAATGTTTGTGTATAAATATGAGAGTTTTATGTAAAACATATGTGAAAGATTCTGACTATAAAATTTATCAATCCTTTCAGAAATAGTCCGAGTGCTTCCAAAATTATGCGAAAGGCCTATCAAGAGTAGATTGATGACTTCCAAATTCATCCACGAAGACTTTCAAAAGTAGTTTGAGCACTTTTAGGAATATTCGATAACACTTTTTAGGTTGTTTGAGCACATTGAAAAAATGTTTTTGAACACTTTCTACATATCAATATTCGATAACACTTTGTAGGTTGTTTGAGCACTTTAAAAAATGTTTTGAACATTGTCTGCATGAGTAAGTTCAACATGAACTGTGTCATGTATATTGTCATGGGTGTTAAAATATATGTTCATGTTGCAGGTTATCGTGCCATAATTTCAGATCATACTTTGCATTCATAAAAAGTGTCCATGCAGTTAACTAACTTCTCGGTTGTATTTTTCATTTGCGTCATGGCGCAACGGGTCATCCCGAATAGGCAACAAGTTATCTAGTGTATATAGTATTCCCTCCGTCCCAAATTACTTGTCACGAAAATGGATAGAGGTGGATTTATCTAGAAGTAAAAATGTAGATACATACATTTTTGCGAGAAGTAATTCGGAACAGAGGGAGTAGTAGACAGGTGCATCATTCTTTTCTTCTTTATAAAGCATTAAGGGTTATAAAGCGTTAAGGGTAGGAAAAAACAAAATAACGACCGGAAGAGTGGGCAGTTACCACTTGCAAGAACATCTACACCATTGCATCGCATGGTTGAACTAAGCTATCCATGGCCAAAACAAGGACAAACTTCTTTCCTTGGATGCTCGAGTCCAGACGGTAAATTGTCTCCAGCTCAACCGTCTTGGAGGCATAGTAGCCCAACGATTTCCCGGTGCTGAGTAAGATTCTTTCATCCTTGGGATTGATTGCCAGTAGCGTCGTATTCTCCGATGAGTACTCCGGAAAGAAGCTCGTGAGCTCTATACAAAGTCGCATGGACCACATGCCAATGCCATCCATGTCCCATATCTCTATGGTGTTGGTGCTTCGTCTCGAGTATGTCACACATACCTCTCCTTGGAGCTCTGTGATGGATATGTATTTGCCGCAAGGTGGCCCTACCAAGACATGAAATTCTAAAGTGTTAAGATCAAGCATTATGATCTCGCTGCAAGGTGATGCCGGACCAAACTCGGGGTCTACAATCCAATAGAGCTTGCCGCTTGCATAGACCGGTGGCGCGTCGGCCATAGGCCTTGAAGGAGGATCTATCAGTACCCAATCACGCCGTTCGATCAACTGGATCTTGCACTCGAGTTTGTAATCCCCTAATGTTCGATTTTTCTCCTTGTACGCAAGGCTCACCAGGACATGCATTCCTATGTTGGGTGCATACCCAAGGGCGACATGTCCAAACATACAGTCGGCGTTGTCATCCAGAGGTGTTCTCTGGATGTCACTGAAACACGATGCAGCATTACCATTGTCCAATTTTATGGCTCGGTAATACTTTGTCAATGGGTTGCACACGAAGTCATACTTGGCCAAGCTCCCTATGTTCAACCCATTGCACGGCTTGGAGTAAACCACTCTTGAGCCCTCGTCTACCAAAGGCGGTACGTCTGATGTGTTGATGAAACCCTCCAAGGCTTTGAACCTGTAGGGCGTTCCATCTGTGAACATAATGTGGGGGATTTTATCAAGGTTTGCGTGGTACAAATGTGCACCGATGAAGCAGTCAGCCTTTATCATAGCACGCCAACCCTTGCACACCTGGTTCAAGCGCCCAACCGTACGTGCTGGCAGGTACATGAGCACCTGGGACGCGGCTCGTGCCCATGGTGAAGTGAAGATGATCTCCTCGTTGGTGCGGCCCACGGACGCGAGGCGCTCCTCAAACAACCCGATGGTGGGGAATTCGTTGTCCCAGTTGCCCTGATCTCCCATGATCGTGTCCTCCGGCGAGAATATAACTTCCGGGACGCCGGTGTCAGGGTCCACCACGAACACCTTGCATGCGCTCGTGCCAAACAGGATCTTCTTCTTCTGAGCGCCATGATCATAGTACATGTCAAGCGGGGCGATCCAGGAGGACTTGAGCGGGGCGATCTCCGCTTCTCCCATGCTCCCCCAGTTGATGCACCGCAGTCTTTCCCATTTTCCTGCCTCGTAGTCTCTTAGCAGCCAGATGTCGTAAGGGTCGTCAAACTCCGGATGGTCTCTGTGTTTTGCGTGGTAGACACATAGGAAACCGTCCAGTTCAGTTAGCATGAAGTCCGGCGAATATGATCGCATCTCCGGAGGCAGTACCATCGTGCTGAATGTCTCGGCGAGGATATTGAAAACGGTGAGGAGGTCCAGACCATGCTTGTGGACGAAATGCAGATTGCCGTTGCAGAGAACGGCTCCCTGCCTCCCATTGACTCGGAGCTGGCATGAGTGAGGCTGTGTGGCAGCAGGCCTCCAGTGCGTGGACTCGTCGAGAGTGTAGACCTCACACACCGTGTCATGGGCGTGGAGTCCGAGGTCATGGTCAAAATTGTACATGCGCACTATTTTGTACTGCTTGGTCGTCGAGCAGTAACCCATGCCGTAGATCATGTGGGTTCTACCGCCGGCCCATGCCACCCTGGCCGGTGTTCTGTCCGGCAGAGCCAAGAGTTGGTTGGCTGAAGGGTTCCACACGTAGTGCAGATCGTAGTCGAGGCAGCGTAGGAGGACGATGCCATGGCAGGACTTGGTGATGGGGAAGATCTTCCCCTGCGGCAATCTCCAATTGTCCATGATTGTCTCGACTGGACCACCGAGCTTCCCAGCGTAGAAGACGTTCTGACAGGTTGGCTTGAGGAACAATCTGCGGTGGCCGCGGGATCGATCGGAGTGGAGGTCCTCGAAGGCGGGGGAGGTAATGAGGGCGTCCCACGCGCGACTCACGCAGCGGAAGCGGTTGAGCGACCTGACCGGCAGGCGGGAGAGAATGTCCTCCACCATCTCCTCCGGCAGCGTCCGCCCGAGCTCGAGCTCGAGCCTCTTTGTTCGCCCAGCGGTATCCATGTCTGTCTCGGCGATTGCTCGGCCAGGCAGGAGGTGCACCTACTACTACGTCCACACTCCTTTTTCTCGGCGATTGCTACAAGTCTGGCGTGGCACGTCGTGTCGCTAAATATGCCGCGAGAAGTCCGAACAGGGATGCGACTCGGACTCGGTGATATAGCGGTGTTCTTGTCGGCTGCTGATGCGTGCGTATCGCTTTAGACCTTCCATGGAGGCCTAAATTTGAAAACTTTTAAAACTCTTTAAGTTGCAAAAAAAATCTGAAATTTCCAATACAGGCCACGTGTCCACAACAACCCCCCCCCCAGGGGCGACCCGGGTGCGCGAACCCTAGCCACCAGTCTTCGATCCCCCCCTCTCTCCCGCCCCTAGCCGCTGCCGCAGCGGCAGCGGGATCTGCATTGCCATCTCCTGGTGAGGGGGACACGGGGGGCCTCTTCCTCGACGTGACGACGGACTTCGGAGGCCAGCGCGCCGTGGCCTGGTGGGGCACGCAGGCGGATCGGATGGCGCACCTGGGCGGTGCAGCTCACTGGCTGGCCGTGGCACGTCGCGGCGGTGTGCGCGGGCTGCGGCGGCGCATCTCATCGTGGCGGGTTCCGGCCGTGCTAGATCCGAGCTGGCCGGGTGTGAGGAAGGCGCGGGGGAGCGGCGGGTCTGGCGGGGTTCGGCACCGGTGCGGTTGTCCGATTTGGTGGAGGCGGCGCTGTCTGGAGACAGCGGCGTGAGCATAAGGGCATGTGGGAGACGGTGTTGTGATGGCTCGGCCAGACTGGAGGTCTGGCGAGCAGCAAGCGGTCAGTCACTCATGTGTTGTGTGGCGAGCGGCGCTGCGCTTCTGGTGGTGCTGGCATGGGAGTTCTTCGTGGTGACGCAGGTCTGATTGTCGCAAGGCCGTCTCTTGGAGTGGGTGATGGCTATCGTGAGCGGTCCTGGAGATTGCCGGAGGAGTGGGGTGGCTGCGGTTCTTCGTCAAGGCTTGGAGTTGGTGGTGTGGCCATGTTTCCCCCTTGCCGTGTGTGTGGCCTGTTGTCGGCCCTCGGCTTTGCGGCTTCATCGACTTGGTGCTGCGGTGGCGGCGGTGTGAGGCCTCTTGGACGGTGTCACCAAGTCCCTGGAGGTGTGGAGATGTGTGACGCACGGATGAAGGTCTTGCACTGTGATCGCTGGGCCGGCGGCGGTGGCACCTGTGGTTGTCATTCCCCTCCTTGAAGGCGTCACCGAGGCGTGTTCATCATTTCCCTCGCCCTCTTGGAGTTGGTGCCTGTCTCCGGGCGAAAGCCTCGATTCGGTGTTGGATCGGCACGATGGCGGCGTCCCTGACGTCGTTCCTCCGTTGGGAGCATGGTGTTTGGAGACATGGTGGCTTCCTTGTTGTCTTCCTCCGGTGCTCGCCGTTGTCCTCTCTTGATCCTCGGCGGCGCTTTGTACGCCCATCACCGTGCTTCCAAGACGGTGTTTTCTTCGGATCGGATTATGTCATGCCATCCACTTGTCGTTTCCCCTTAGGCGTTCAGAGTAGATGGTGCGTCAACAAGAGAAGCTCTGCGGAAGTGGTGGTCTTTGGAGGTGACCGGTGTCGGTCGTGAAGCGATGCCTTGTATCAGTTTAGGATAGGCATTTTGTGTTGTATCTCTTGCTTTGCGGTGGTGCTCGTCTTTGATTTACCCGGGCGTGATGTGTGCTATGCTCGTTGTTCAGCGAGTGCTAGTGTCCTTGTATTTGACATTCAGTCTTCTATAAAGCTATGGAACATCTAGGCGTACTCTCGAAAAAAAATCTGAAAAACAGTACGCATGTACCTTTCTTTGTGTGGGTGAACAATACACATATACCTAGAGACATAATATGCATGTGTGTTAATTTTCAGGTCGAAAATACGATTAAAATGAGAACTTAACAGAAACACAAATCTAGGGCCTTTTACCATTCGTATTTATTCATCATTAGAAGTCCATGATTTTCTTGTGCAACTCGTAATTGAAGGTATTTCATTCCGAAATTTTACACAAACTAAGAAATCACGCGTGGGTTGCAACATGGGCGGAAGTATTCTACTGGATCCAAATTAACTGTGTTAAACATCTTTGGGAGAATCCCACTACTATGAGAAAGCTTATAGATAGGACCTTAGCAGTAGCGTTGGGTTGCGGCGTAGCGCTACCGCTAATTAGTAGTAGCGCTTGGCACATACCAGCGCCACAGGTAGAAAAATAGCAGTAGCGCCGGTCCCCCTTACTCATCGGGGCTAGACATGATGACAACGTTGGTCCCAGGCCAGCACTACTGCTAAGGCAGTTAACAGTAGCGCGAGCCACCCTACGAGTGTTGCTACTGTGGCAATGTGACGCCCCGAGACCGATGCGCCAGGTGTCAGCCAGTTATTCGTTGCCATTGTCATGTCATCTGCTTGCGTGTTTCACTTTGCCTTGTCATCATGTGCATTACATCCTCATGTTTTCAAAACTTCCATCCGTCCGAGTCCGTCCGTCCTTTCCGTTGTCCATTCTGAGTCCAGACACACTTGCACGCGCCCGTGGCACCTCCGAATATTCATTTTTTGAGTGGCCGGAGAATGTTCTCGGAATGGGTTGGAACTTGGCGTGTGGTCTTAGTATAGTGTAGGCCGACCGCCTGTCAAATTCCATCGCATTCGGAGTCCGTTTGATAGCCCAACCGGTAAACTAGAGCAGCACCGTTGCCGGTATTTACGTCGGACGTTTCGGACTATCAGGATGGACGAGATACACGCGGCTACTATCAGGGTGTCGGCACGCCGGGAGGTCTTGCTGGAGTTGTTTTACCAATGTCGAAATGTCTTGTGCACCGGGATTCCGAGTCGTATCGGGTTATCCCTAAGATAAGGGGTTTTATACCTCTGCTGATCGTGAGAGCTTGTGATGGGCTAAGTTGGGACACCCCTGCAGGGTTATAATCTTTCGAAATCCGTGCCCGCGGTTATGTGGTAGATTGGAATTTTTTTAATGTCCGGTTGTTGAAAACTTGACAGAGGATCCGAAATAAAATACACGAACCGCGTGAGTAACCGTGACCGTCTCTTTTCATTTTGAGAATAGAACACGGTGGGGTTATGTTTGACTCGTAGGTAGTTCAGGATCTCTTAGCGATCATTACTAGTTTGCGACCGTTTGCGTAGATGTTCATCTTATTCTTGTACTCGTAAGTTAGCCACCATACATATGCTTAGCCGCTGCTGCAACCTCACCACTTGACCTCTCCATAACCATTATGCTTTGCTAGTCTTGATATCCATGGTTATGGGATTGCTGAGTCCTCGTGGCTCACAGATACTACAACAACAGTTGTAGGTGCAAGTTTCCGATGACTTGACGTGAGAGTGATGTTTACTTGTGTTGGAGTTCTTTCTTCTTCCTCTTCGTCTGTCTTGGGATAGGTTCCTGGTCGGCAGCCTGGGATAGCAGATGGATGTCGTTGTGTTTTTCATGTTTCCATCCATAGTCGGATATCTTGTGTATAATATGTTGTATTCATGTGGACTTGTATGACTTGTATGTATCCCCATCTATGTATGTAATGGTACGATGTAATGATATCCATCTTGCTAAGCTCCCGAAATGCGGTTGTGCCTCAATCACAAGTTTTATGTAGTGAGCGAGATAGAATCACATCTTAGGCGTGACAAGTTGGTATCAGAGACTTGACCGACCATAGGAGCCCGCTTGATTGATCGTAGTTTAGCCGTTGTCGAGTCTAGCAAAACTATTTTCGGAGTTTAGTTATATCGGAGAGTAGGAATTATTTTTACTCCTCAGCCCCTTCGTCGCTCTGTGAGGAATCTTGACGTAGGTGTTTTGAATTACTCCTCTTCCCCTTCAATTTTTTTAGGATCACGCGGTTAGTTTTCATTCGTTACGATGTCAGCTCTTTTCATCCGGTGCATTTCTCGTCAAGTTGATTCGATCCTCTTCATCCTTTGCTAGTTTGAATTGGTCTTTCTTTTTCCCACCCGCCCACCTTTTTTCTTCTCAGAGCCAGAGTCCTTAATCGAGTATTCATCCTATTCGTGCGAAGCCTTTGCTTTATTTCATCAATCATTTCAACTGATGAATTCTCGTCTAGTTCGTCATTCTTCATCTCTTTTTCTTTTTCGGTGGACTCAATTCAAGTATTCGGTGTTCGTCATATTCTTTTGATTGGATCAAATGTTTTCCTCTTGTTCATTCGCCTCTCGCCAATTAATTGTTCCGGAGTTCCGAAGACATCTCAGGAGATTCGTCTGAGTTTCTATTCAAGGTTGTCACCTCATTCGAGCCTTCAACCATTCCGGTGCATCATTTCTCATTCAAATAATCCTTTCCAACAGTGTTTTCTTTTCGGTGGGCCTTAACCCACAAGTTTATTCCCAGGATCTTACCTGACTCTTCTAATATTTCCCAGAGCTATTCCAAAGACGTATGTATGGTTTCCAGAAGTCATATGCCTTCTCCAAGATCGCTTTCAAATTCTTTTCAACGTTGGTTCAACCTTTCCTATTTTCATTCTTCCGGAGCGTCTCAACAATTTTGGTGGTGTATCTCATTGTCATTCCCAACATTTGAATGTCGAGGAATAATTCCTTCAAATCTTGTCTGTTCTCTCAAAGATTCATGATGCTAGCATGATGTTATCCTCTTACTTTGTTCCGATCGTGTCAAATTCTTTCCTCAACCATCCGGAGTATTTGAGGAATTGTTTTCATTTCGATCCTTCGAAGGCCATCATTTCAGAAGATTTATTTCTTAGTTTTCAACTTTGTCCTCCAAATATTCTTCATTGATGCCTCTTCGTTCGTCTCCACATTCTTCCGGTGCTTCGTTCAAGCATTCTTTAAACCGTTCACGATCTCTTCGTTCTCTCTATCTATTTTCCCCGAGCTCTTTAATTGTTTTCTAATTCTTTCGGCGATTCCTTCTCTTTTCTTCGCTCATTTTCAATTCGTCAGGGTGGTTTGCCCCTTTCATCACTCGGTTTCAATGCTTACGGTGGTTGTTCAATATTCCTTTTCCTTTGTCATCATATTAATTCACTCGTTCTTTCCAATCATACCGGTGGTCCATGAAGACTTTCTCAAGTTTCATGATATATCCCTCTTAATCAATTTCAACGCGGATAAGTGGTATGCAATCCATTGCTTCTAATCAATTTAATTGGTGGAGGATAAGCATAACATAATTCTTATTCATTCTTGTCAAGTTGATTTACTCCGTCCTTCGGAATTTGTTCATGATGAATAAATTCTAGTTCCAAATATTTTCGTCTTTTCTTTCCGGAGTTCATAGTTTCTCGGCCTTCTCGTCGGAACCCCGTCTAAATCATTGCAAGGACTTAATCTTATTCTTTTCATCCTTCATCATCCTTTCGTTACCGGAGTTCTTCATAGTGGTTCATCACGATTCAAATCATTCTTCAAGTGTTCATCAAATTCTTTTGGATCAAGCGCAAGCATTCTAATTCTTGCCTCTTGAGTGCAATTAATTCTCCGTATTCTTTTGTAATGGAGTTTTGCATTTCTTCCTTCATCTCATCTATTCAATGTTTTGGTTGCGGCATAATTAACCTCAAGTTTTGAGATGTTTTCAATAAGCCCACGACAAGCTTATTCTTTTGTTGTTAATTTCTCAACAACTCCGTTCAACCATTCTTTTAAAGATGATCTTTTAAATTCATTTGTGGTGCAAGTTGTCATCTTCTTCTCCGTTCTTTTCATTCCACTCTTTAAATTCTTCCGAGGGCATTGTGTTGTTGCTCTCGTCGAGTATCATTTCATCTTTCCAAGTTCTTGTTCTATTCCATTCAAATTCAACCAGAGTGCTATCTAAATTTTCTTCTTCGTATTCCTTTTTTCTATCTCTTTCAACCGGAGTGGTTTTGAATTCATTCTTGTTCCTTCAGCTCTCGTTTCGTGCCTTTCAACCATCAATATTCTCGTAATGTTACTTGTTCTTCTTTTGTAATGGAGCTTCTCAATCTTGTTTATCTTTGTTGTATTCTTCTTTTAAGTTGTTCAACCTCTCGAGATTCTTTTGTTTCACTCTTTTGTCCAAGGAGACTTTGTTCTTCCTTTTTCCCTTTCGTCTCGTTCCTAAGATCTGGGGACGAGATCTCTTGTTAGTATGGGAGTGTTGTGATGCCCCGAGACCGATGCGCTAGGTGTCAGTCAGTTATTCGTTGCCATTGCCATGTCATCTGCTTGCCTGTTGCACTTTGCCTTGTCATCATGTGCATTGCATCCTCGTGTTTTCAAAACTTGCATCCGTCCGAGTCCGCTCGTCCTTTCGGTTTTCCGTTTTGAGCCCAGACACACTTGCACGCTCCCGTGGCACCTCCGAATATTTATTTTATGAGTGGCCGGAGAATGGTCTCGGAATGGGTTGGAACTTATCGTGTGGCCTTACTATAGTGTAGGTAGACCGCCTATCAAATTTAGTCGCATTCGGAGTCCGTTTGATAGACCAACCGGTAAACTAGAGTGGCACCGTTGCTGGTATCAGACGTTTCAGACTCCCAAACGTTGTGCCGGGCTGCATTTATCTCCTCTCCTATCAGCTCTTGGCCTCTTTAGCACAGCCCACTAGCCCAACTACCTGCCCCTCCGCTCCGGACCGTCCGATCGTGATCAAACGGTCCGAAAACGGAGCTAATCCCCTAACCCTAGCCCCCTTCCATATATAAACCCCTCCCCTTGCCAAGTTTCGCCTAACCCTAGTCTAACCTACCCCCTACCCTTCCCCTACCTCTAGCAGCCGCCACCTCCCACCTCTGCCTCGCTTTCCGTGCCCGGCTGCTCCTCCGCTGCCACTTGGCCGCGCCCCAGCCACCCTGCTCCGCCAGAGCCATCGGCCCGGCCAACCAGACCTTGCCACGTCGCCTCCCCAGCTCCCCTACCGCGTCAGGCCCGCCGGGCCCAGATCCGCCGCCCTGGGCCAATCCAGGCCCGAGCGCACGCCGCCGCCCGCGCAGCCTCCAGCTCCCTCGATCTGCCTCCTCACCTCTCTGTTGTTTCGGCCGACGCCGGCAAGCCATCAGAGCGCCGCCGCTCCTCCCGCCGGCGACTACCCAGGCCAGCACCGCCGCCCGTCGCCCTTCTCCTTCCTCCTGTCGGCTCCCCATCTCTCTCAACCTCTCTGCCTCTCTCCCACAGGTCCGCGCCGCCGCCATGGAGACCTGCGCCGCCGGCCCCGAAGCTCCTCTGCCTGGATCGCCTCGTCGGGCCTTGTCTTCGCCGGATCCGGTGCCGGTCAACCGGATCCGCCCGTCCCACCGACCGCCGCCTTGCCGGAAGCCACCGCCGGCGTCTTGCCCACCGCCGCTCGTCCTCGGATCGGGAGGGCGAAGCCTCGACCCCGACTGACCACGTGGGCCCCACTGCGCAACCGGCCCAGACGGACCAGAGGCAGGCCCAGCCCAACTCCTTCCACCGGCCTGCCCGATTGCCTCCCCAACTGGGCCGAAGCCCACGAGGTGAGCGGCACAGTCGCTCCTAAACCCCGCCCGTGCGTCGGTTAACTATGTTACACACGCTCTGTTTTCTATAAAAACAGCTAAGACCTGAAAAACTCTCATTAAGTCTTGAAATGAGTTGCACAAGCTTGCAAGCATGGCTACTTGTCGTTGTTGCTGTCATGTTTAGTTTATTTCATTAAGTCTGTGAATCTATTATCTTTTGCAATCTTGCCATGATGTTTTGAGCATTTTCTACTGGTGTTTGGTAGTAGCTCAGTGATCATGCTTGTAGTGCTTGACATGTACATGCTTGCCATGCCTTTTGTTGCCATTAAGTGTTATCGTATCATGTTGTTTTGATGTCAACTATATGCCTACTTGCTGTTTTAGGCCGATTGTGTTTCAAACTTGCTTTGTATGTATGTGATGAACCGATGCTCCGTTTTGAGCGTGTCCTATATGAAACTTGTGTGTTTTTGCACGTAGATGCATATTATCATGTTGTATACATGTTTGGAGTGTGTTTGCTTGATGTTTGAATGCATCTTATATCTTTGCCATGCTTAACTTGTTTTGCTCATATCTTCTAGGCCGTAGCTCCGAATTAAATAAACTTCATATGTAACTTGACTAGAATTTCGAGTAGATCATCATGGTGCATGTTAACTTGCTGTTTAACAACTTGAACTTAAGGTTTGTTCAGATCTGGACCAATTTCGAAATTTACATATGAGGACTTACCGGAATTGTTATATGTTGTTTCCGGCCTCACTTAAACTTGTTGGTTATGTTGTTCTTGTATGCATCATCCCTTGCCATGATTTGCATCATGTAACCCTGTCATGAATCATACTTGCTTGAGCATCTTGTCTTGTTATGTGTTGTGTGTTTATCGTGTTGTTTGCTTCTTCTCGCTAGTTCATTTTCGTTGCGATCATGAGGACTCGTTCGACTACACTTGGTTCGGCTTCGTGGCTTCTTCTTCGCCTTCTTCATGGACTCGTTCTTCTTCCTTGCGGGATCTTAGGCAAGATGACCGTCACCTTAGATACATTTACTATCATTGCCATGCTAGTTGTCTCGATGCTATCGCTTTATGTCGCGCTACCTATCTATTTGTTGTCAGCCTCTCCTTGTTGCCATGAAACCTCTAACCTTTGACACTATCCCAGCAAACCGTTGTTTGGCTATGTTACCCGCTTGCTCAGCCCCTCGTATAGCGTTGTTAGTTGCAGGTGAAGATGAAGATTACTCCATGTCGGAACTTGGATACTTTGGAAATATCACAATATCTATTACTATAATTAACACACCTATATACTTGGCAATGGGTGGAAGGCTTGGCCTTTTTCTCGGTGTTTTGTTCCACTCATGCCGCCTTAAGAACCGATAAACCGGCGTTATGTTCCTTGATTTTGCGTTCCTAACGCGGTTGGGTATATGGGGACCCCTTGACAGTTTGCTTTGAATAAAACTCTTCCAGCAAGGCCCAACATTGGTTTTAATTTGCAACATAATAAAAACTTAATTAATTAATTAAATTGCATAGGGAGTTAGCGCTACCCGAGGATTCTTCTACAGACAGGGGGGCCAGTGCCGATGGTGTTGGTCCCAAACGGGCAGCCTGCGGGGCCGCCTCGGGAAAACTCGAGGTATCTGGTTTTACCCGTAGCTTGACCTATCCGTACATGGCCTGAGATGAGATACGTGCGGCTACTATCAGGGTGTCGGCACGCCGGGAGGTCTTGCTGGAGTTGTTTTACCATTATCGAAATGTCTTGTGCACCGGGATTCCGAGTCTGATCGGGTTGTCCCTAAGATAAGGGGTTTTATATCTCTGCTGATCGTGAGAGCTTGTGATGGGCTAAGTTGGGACACCCCTGCAGGGTTATAATGTTTCGAAAGCCGTGCCCGCGGTTATGTGGCAGATTGGAATTTGCTAATGTCCGTTTGTAGAGAACTTGACAGAGGATCTGAAATAAAATACACGAACCACGTGAGTAACTGTGGCCGTCTCTTTTCGTTTTATGAAGAGAACACGGTGGGGTTATGTTTGACTCTTAGGTATTTCAGGATCTCTTAGCGATCATTACTAGTTTGCGACTGTTTGCATAGATGCTCATCTTATTCTTGTACTCGTAAGTTAGCCACCATACATATGCTTAGCCGCTGCTGCAACCTCACCACTTAACCTCTCCATACCCATTAAGCTTTGCTAGTCTTGATACCCATGGTTCTGGGATTGCTGATTCCTCGTGGCTCATAGATACTATAACAACAGTTGCAGGTGCAGGTTTCTGATGACTTGACGTGAGAGCGATGTTTACTTGTGTTGGAGTTCTTTCTTATTCTTCTTCGCCAGTCTTGGGATAGGTGGTCGGCAGCCTGGGATAGCAGATGGATGTCGTTGTGTTTTTCATGTTTCCATCCGTAGTCGGATGTCTTATGTATAATGTGTTGTATTCATGTGGACTTGTATGACTTGTATGTATCGCCATCTATGTATCTAATGGTACGATGTAATGATATCCATCTTGCTAAGTGCCCGAAATGCCTCAATCACAAGTTTTATCTAGTGATCGAGATAGAATCGCATCTTGGGCATGACAAGCAAGCCCGGGCCCAGCTCATGGGCCCAACTTAATAGCAGCATGGGTTACTGCCCCACGCTACATCTAGGTGGGCTAGCAGCAGCATGGGCCGATGACCCTCGCTACTTCTAATCCCATCTTATCCTCTCCAGCGCCCGCGTGCACGGCCTCACTCTTCCTCTCCACTCTCACCTCCTCTCCATCTGCCCCCGATGCCCCCGCCCGCTGCCGCCGCCGCCCTCATTGCCTTGTTGCTGCCATCGTCATGCGTTGTCGTTGTCGCCCCTCGACCCCAGTATTTCTCCCTCCCACTATCTCCCTCCCTCCCTCCGACCCTCTCCCTTCATCGCCCCTCCCTCCCATCCTCTCCATCTGACCCTCTCCCTCCATCCCTCCCTTCCTCTCTCCTGCATTGCATAAATGGATGGATTAGAACTAGGTTAGGGTTAGAACTAGGGTATTTTTCATACACTGCATAAATAGACCCATGGATGGATGGATGTTAGGGTTAGAACTAGGGTGTTTTAGTTATTTAGTTTTTGTCGTACATATATTGAATTTCAAAAGTTTCGTTATAAATTGATTACCAATTTGCATAAAAAATATATGAACATTTTAGGGGAATTGTTGGGAGAAGTATAATCCAACAATGTTGAATTGAAAAATGTGAGGCATGTATTTTTTATGAAATGAAAATGTGAGGCTTGTATTTTTTTTAAATGAAAATGTGAAGATAGGAATTTTTTGAAATGAACATGTAAGGAACTTGACTCTGTTTGGACATGTGAAGAAACGAAAATGAAAATGTGAAAAAATGAAGCTAGTATTTTTGAAATGAAAATGTCAATAGTGTTTACATGCTCATGTGTGACTCCTCATGTGGTGCAGGGTAGATCACACCGACGAGCCGCTCGACGATACACGAAAGATCCTTGACGGTCGTCTAGTGAGTAAAGAAGGTATATTTGGTCATGTAGTGTTGTGTAGTACTAGCATGTGTATGTGCTTGCCAAGTGCCATCTTTGCTTTATTGTTTGAAAGGAATACCTCCGAGTGGCCTTTGGTTTGCCGGAATGTTGATTCATTTCCGTTTCGGCAAATTTCAGGTGCCCGATATGTCCTATTTTAGCAAAGGTCATGCCGAAATTTTTCGTGAATTTTGGCATGGCATGTGCTAGAAAGTAGGAAATATCATGTGCCCATAGTTTACTGGAACGGGAATTAATCGACCTTCGAGCATAACATAGGCCATTTTATGCCATTGCTCCACATATGTAACAGGTGTACTTTCAGTCTGTTGGGGCTCTTTGCTCCATATATGAGAGAGAAGAATCACGGTTGTTGTCGTTGGGGTCACTTCTACTTTCTTCGAAGGTTCTAGACAAATTGTTGTAATGCACTTTCGAACAAAAGTAAGAGCAACCATCACCGACGGTCGCAATATGAGAGAGGGAGTGTCCATCATATACTTTCAAAATATCAGAGAGGAAGAATCCCGACTGTTATCGTGGGGGTTGCTTCTCATTCGTTCCCATGTGCTAGACATTTTGGTGTAATGAACTTGTAACGAAGGGAGGAGCGACCATCACCAACGGTAGCAATATCAGAGATGGAGTACCCACCATATACACCACATGAGGTAGAGTGCAGCAAGGAAGACTCGATGGACCGAAAGTCAGCCCGTGTTGAATAGTGATCTATGTGTTGAGTTTCACTAGTACGCGTCGGTGCTATACAAACGGTTTTTAACCCCTTTCCATGACGACATTTGGAACCGTCGCCAAGTGAGTGTGTGCGATAGGGTGTCCTTCCCACACGACCCATAAATCGTCGGGGATAGGCCCTCCTGGGACCCAGGCTGGGGCCGTGTGCGATCGGGCAAGGCACCGAAACCCAATCATTTCCATAGGTATGTACATCCCACACGGTAATCCGAGAAAATCATTTCTGTAGGTATGTACATCCCACACGGTGAATCCCAGAAAAACATTTCAGTTCGTATGTATATCACACACAGTCAATTCAAGGAATACATTTCCGTTCTTATGTAAATCCCACACAATCAATCCATGGAAAATGTTTCCGTTCGGATGTACATCCCACATAGTTTTTTGTGTACGTCCGTGTGTGAAAGGTGTAACTATCACACACGCTCTGCCTTGTTTAACTGTTTGCTTTCATTAACTACATCACACACGATTTGATGTAGAAAACGGTGTGGCATTGGGCCATCCATCACAAGCGCTTTTACTGCCAGAACCGTTTGCAAAGTTCCATGACCGTCTGTTCTCTTTTTATTTTTGCCTGTAATTTATTATTCTAATTGGAAATTTTTAAATATTAAACATGCAATTCAAGTTCTGAGCACAATGGTTCAACAACGAATCCATAAATAAAATTGCCAGTATAATATATGCAGTAATTACAGGATTAGGCAACAATTAACTATGATGAACCACAATATTTAAAGCGGTAAAGGTGAAGAGACAAGTGTAAATCATTTTGACTGCCGACGGTGTTGAAGAAGCGGAATGCCCATAATGTGCCTTCCTGCATGCCATAGGCACAAACCACTTTTGTCCAACCCCTTGTGACGATCGCCCGCCCATCCTTCACCGCCTTCAGGAAGACTTCTAGAGCATTATCATGGTAGCAAGAATTATATACTGTAACCTTAGTTGCCTTCACTCCGGTCATGTAGTTTGCAAGGTAATCATCAGTAAATAGCTTCGGAAACCACTAAATAGCCTCCTCTCCCGTTTCTTTCGCCTAACAATCTTTCTTAGTTTTCTCACTTGACGCTTGTTCATGAATATCTCATTGCCCCATACGCAAAAGGGATCGAAGCGTGGATCAGTACCGCTCATATATGTACCTACAAGCAACCAGTAAATATTATAAGCTAAACTGAGATTGCACAAATGATGTAAAATACAACTACCTATGTTCCTATGTACAAGTATTTTTTTAGATTTCAATATGAACTACAAACGAATGTATATAGAATCTACTATTCTTAAGAAGTTGATCCCCAGGTATTCTCTTAACATGCAAATGGTCCAACTCAGCATGCCATGTCATCAGATACCAACCAATCCCAGTTCACAATTATTTCTCACCCTGACCAGCCTTCTCTTAAAAAAACCACTAATTGTGGGGTTTAATTTCTCCACTCATTTCTTCCTCTTCCTATTCTGTAACTGACTAGAGAATTAAGAGGAGGGATATGTATCTCTACAATTCCCTTGATTTTTGAAGTAAAACTTAGCAGTAACTCCATACATAAGTGCGACTTTGGTGGAGGGTCAGATCGTCCCTGTATCATCTCCTCCAGTAGGCGTGGATGGCAGCCTTCTCCTCCCACCCCCATCAAAGGATTCCCATGACAGGCTCACTACCGATGTCCTATCTTCTCCATAGCAACCCTTTCCCACTTCAATCGCTATTAGGAAAGGAAAACGAGAAGGGAATCGTCGCACGATTTGGCTTGGTTTTGGTGCTCCCGAATCGCATCCCAACCTCGTATGAACCGAAGCAGCCGCTACAAGTACTCTGTTGAGGAACATCCTGTTCTCTGACTTGGTGTTGGCGTAATTATTTGGGCAAGAGGAGCTGAGGGATCTATGGTATTACTTGAATTTCCATCCCATCCAAGAGGCAGCAACGATGGCGTAGCGGTTCCTCTCGATCTTCAGTTTCTTCACTCCGTTGAATTCTTTCTGGATTTTTGGAATTATGTGGACAGACAGGTGAGTACATCTCTATTGTGTCGTATTGGAATTGGAACAGTGTTAAGAAATTTTGGTAATCAGTATAATATCATATTTTTCCACAGGAGATGGATAAATAGGTCGTATATACAAGCAGTCAGTACAAGTTCCGGGAATACTACTGCTAATGATATCATCTCATCTCCACAAAGTCGCTTCCCAGATTATATTGATTTTAGAATCTTCTCAATTATTTTTTGTCTCATGTATACTTGCAGGTTTATCTAGATGGAAATGTTTTTTCAATATGTTGATGTTACAACTAAGTATGTGTCTCTTTTGTAATCTATAGCGGGTATCGTGTGACACTACTTTCCTACTAATTAAGAGATACGTAATCAATAAAATATCATCTTTTTTCCACAGGAGATTGATAAATAAGTCGCATATACTTGCAGGCAGTACAGTTTCTGGGAATACTACTGCTAATGATATCATCTCATCTCCACAAAGTTGATTCCCAGATTGTATTGTTTTCAGAATCTTCTCAGTTCTTTTTTGTCTCATGTACACTTGTAGGTTTATCTAGATGGAAATGTCATTTCAATATGTTGATGTTTCAACTAAGTGCGTGTCTCTTTTGTAATCTATAGTGGGTATCGTCTAACACTACTTTCTTACTAACAGATATTTTCGGACTGCTAGATATTGCGAAATCTGCTGAACTATGCAATTTTGGTTACGTCTTTTCGACCAGTTTTGAACTTAGCTACCTGTGGTATGTATGCATTTTAATTTTCTGTGCACAACATTCAAATGTTTGAACTTTTCTTCCTTTGCATATTTGTGTTAGAAAATAAAGAACCATATCGAGGTAATTTGAGTACTCCATCTGCTGTGTGTAAATTTTGAATTATGCCATTTAATTCGTTCTAATTTAACATCAAGACTGAACAATATAGTTTACTATTGCTTACGTGCAAAATAATAGTGCCATGCAATGCTTTTTATTTTTTATATGTATACTTTCAAGAGATTTTAAACAAACGTACCGCAGCAACGCGCGGGGTATCATCTAGTTATAGATATAGTTTAGATTAGAATCTAGAATTCTAGATTCACTCATTTTGCTCCTTATGTAGTCTATATTGGAATCTCTAAAAATACTTATATTTAGGAATAGATGGTGTATAAGACATGGGATGCAGCTAACCTCGACGGCAAACAACAACATCGCCCATTGTAGCCCTGTTTAAGTACATGGAAAGCCAATGTTAACTACAACAGGGTTAACATCCACCAAAAATAGCAAATGATAATAAAACGGCAGCATCTGCAGTGATATCTTCATTTCCAAAGAGTAGCATGGTAGCAAAGGGATGGATTAAAAAATGGATACAACTGTTAATTGCGACAGACTTAACAACATCCTAATTCATGTTTTGTAAGTTTTTAGCCATTGAAATACAACTATTTAAAAATGGATACAACGGTTAATTGCAACAGGCTCAATGCCATTGAAACCAGTACTGATAAAAATGCAATTGGCAGAGTTAAACATCACAGGGCCGGAGCTGTCAGAGCAGATAATGGCCCAGTTGTCTATAAAAAGGTAGGGAAAATAGCTCAAACGTGTTAGGCATGTTTACTATAACATGCTTAGTACATCGATAGTACAAAACATAGCCATTAATTACAAATGGTATTGGTAAGATTGAGCTGGTGGGTACATTCTTGGTAAGTACTGAGAGGTAGTTGCTGGGGCACTTCATCTTGGCCAGAGCCCGCCCAAAGTCAGCAGCGGCGGAGGCGAGCTATTCCTCCGGGTCGAAGCGTGGATAAGTGTAACTGGCATGTGTACCTACAGGCAACCAATAAATGGTAGAAGTTAAACTGCAATTGCACAAATGATGTGAAATACTGTAAGACATGCGATGCAGCTAACCTTGATGACAAACAACAGCATCGGTCGTTATGACCATGCATAAGTACATGAACAAGCATGTTAAGTACAACAGGGTTAGTATCCACCAAAAATAGCAAATGGGGCAGCATCTCTAGTATATCTTCAATGCGGAGAGTAGCATGGTAGCAAATGGACAGATTAAAAAATGAATACAAGGCACGAACATGCTTAATACATCAACCGTACAAATCATAGCCGTTGCATGTGGTATTGACAAGATTTAGCTGGTCAAGTCTTACCTGTTAAGTCCTGGGGGGGTAGTCATTGGGGGACTTCATCTGGGCCAGAGCCTGCACCATGTCGACGGCGGCGGCGGAGGCGAGGTGTTTCTCCGGGTTAACACGCACAGCGGCCATCGCGCCATGGACCGCCATCAGCTCCTGGCCGGGGGGATTTGGAGGCATGAGGATGTTTCGCAGGCGCCATTTAAGGCTGGGGACGTGATAGAGATTGGTGGGTTACCTGACTAGATCCGAGCAGAATGTCGATGTGGTTGAAGCTGTGGTCGGGGCGGCAGTGGTTTGAGATGCCGGTAGGGGGAGGCGCAATGGGAGGGGGTGGGACGAGGATACTGAGGGGAAGGGGATGTGGTTGGAGGAATACATTTTGAAATCGCGCGCCTAGTGAAAATTTTGGTGCGAAACTTGAAACTTGGGCGGGGGAAACACACAACGCACACGAAGCGCGTAAAATACTCGTGTGCGAGAAAAAAGAAAGTTGGCAGATCCCGTCTCCAAAAAAATGTACTCCCTCCGTCCGAAGATACTTGTCATCAAAATGAACAAAAAGGAATCTAAAACTAAAATACATCTAGATACATCCCATTTTATTCATTCTGATGACAAGTATTTCCGGCTGGATGGAGTACACGCATACATGAATTTTTTTCGGTCAATGGTACGCCTGGTTTATTAGAAAATATCGCACAGGTAACTGACTTATGGGTTATTAACGCAAAAAAATGCAGACGGGTATGGCATATAAACCGTGTGTTTTGTGATCTTCTAATGATTAACGCAAAAAAAAACACACTGGCACAAATGCTAATCAACGCTCAAAGCCCTCAAAGGAAGCTCTTACTGACATTGTACGTTAATACTACAAACTTAAAGTACTATTGGTAATTTTCTCTAATACTACAATCTTAAACTACTTCTCATTATCGCACATGGTTCATCTCTATCGCTTCCGGAAACAGTGTGCGCTGAGCCTATTGTGTGTTGCGTTATGATTCGCCGGAACCCCAACCACGCGGATCGCGCATGTGCACTGTTGGATGTGACACAATCAAAGGGCAATCCACGTCCCTCACATCACACCCGTGCACCTATAGCTGGATTGGATTTATATGCGCTAAATGCCTAGAAAATGCACATAATCCCCTAAATATGGTAAATGAGCCAGTAAAAATGTCAAATTTGAACATGGTGATTTGCAGGGTGCATGTTCGTCGTAGCAAAAACCTCCATGGAAAAGAAGGAAGAAAATTTGGATCCTCCTTCAATCTTGGGAATTTCCCACTCGAAAGCATGGAACTTCCTCGGTGATGGTTCGATGTATGAAGGGCGTGCATAACGACATAAGCCAAACCTTCTCAAATTTTTACCAGGGCATGGTGAAGTCATACCATGGCACCATGCCAAGCGTCATGTTTTTTAAGCATTTATTTCATTTTTTCTATAGTTAAAAACCCAACAAACAAACATTTATGTTTGACTATTGCCACACATTTCATCGAAATATCTGTACATTCCATGTAAAAGGCATGAGAATTTGCTAAATGGCACGAGCATGGTTTTCTAGACCGTTCTTGTGGAACCTTTCATGCATTGATTGTTTGAACTTGAATTATGCGTATTAATGCCTAGGAAATGCACATAATCCCGGCAAATGCACCCGAAAAAGTGCCAAATTTGAACACGGTGATTTGCAGGTTGTATGTTCATCATAGAAAAAAACTCGTGGACAAAGGACAAAGGAAATTTGGAACCCCCCTTCACTCTTGGTGATTTCCCCCTCGAAACCATGAAACTTCCTCGGTGATGGTTCGATTTATGAAAGGCGCACATCACGACATAAGCAAAACATTATCCAATTTTTACCAAGGCATGGTGAGGCCATACCATGCATGGCACCACGCCAGGCATCATGTTTTTCAACCATGTGTTTCATTTTTTGTATAGTTGTTAACCAAGTAAACGACGCGTTTATGGTTGACTATTGCCACACATTTCCTTGAAATATCTGCCCATTCCTTGTAAAATGCATGAGAATATACAAAATAACACGAGCATGGTTATCCAGACCATTCTTGTGCACCTTTTCATGCATCGATTGTTCGAATTTAAATTATGACCATTAATGCCTAGAGAATGCACATAATCCCCTAAATATGGTAAATGAGCCCAAGAAAATGTTAAATTTGAAGATGTTGCATTTGAGGCGATATGTTGATCGTTGGAAAAAAAACGGAATGACAAACTAGGACGGAAATTAGGATTCCCTTTCAATCTTGGGGATTTCCCCTCTCGAAAGCATGGAACTTCCTTGGTGATGGTTCGATTTATGAAGGGCGTGCATGAAGACATAAGCCAAACCTTCTCAAAATTTTACCAGTGCATGGTGAGGTCATACCATGGCACCATGCCAGGCGTCATGTTTTTTAAGCTTTTATTTCATTTTTTCTATAGTTGAAAACCCAATAAACAAACATTTGTGGTTGACTATTGCCAGACATTTCATCGAAATATCTATTCATTCCATGTTAAAGGCATGAGAATTTACTAAATGGAACGAGCATGGTTTTCTAGGCCGTTCTTGTGGACCCTTTCATGCAACAATTGTTTGAACTTGAATTATGTGCATTAATGCCTAGCAAATGCACATAATCCCCTAAATATGGCAAATGAACTCGGAAAAGTGCCAAATTTGAACACGGTGATTTGCAGGTTGTATGTCCATCATAGAGAAAAAAACTCATGGACAAAAGACAAAGGAAATTTGGATACCCCTTCAATCTTGGTGATTTCCCCCTCGAAACCATGAAACTTCCTCGGTGAAGGTTCATTTTATGAAAGGCGTGCATGACAACATTTTTACGAGGGCACGACGAGGTCATACCATGGCACCACACCAGGCGTCATGTTGTTCCAAGCATGTAATTCATTTTTGTATAGTTGTTAACCCACTAAACGACGCGTTTATGATTGACTATTGCCACACATTTCTTTGAAATATCTACTCATTCCTTGTAAAACTAAATAGCACGAGCATGGTTTTCCAGACCATTCTTGTGCACCTTTTCAGGCACCGACTGTTGGAATTTGAATTATGTGCATAATTAATGCCTAGAAAATGCACATAATCCCCTAAATATGGTAAATGATGAGTTAGGTAAAATGTCAAATTTAAACACGTTGGATTTGAGGCGGCATGTTGATTGTTGGAAAAAAACTGAATGACAAACTAGGACGAAAATTTGGATCCCCCTTCAATCTTGGTGATTTCCCTCTCGAAAGCATTGAACTTCCTCGATGATGGTTCGATTTATGATGGGCGTGCATGACGACATAAATCAAACCTTCTAAGCTTTTAATCAGGGCACGGTGAGGCTATACCATGGCACCATGCTGGCCGTCATGTTTTTCAAGCACATATTTCATTGTTCTATAGTTGATAACCCAGTAAATGACGCGTTTGTGGTTGACTGTTTCAACGCATTCCATTGAAATCTCTGCCCATTCCTTGTAAAAGGCTTGAGAAATTACTAAATACCACGAGTATGGTTTTTCCAGACCGTTATTCCGCACCCTTTCATGCACCGATTGTTTGAATTTGAATTACATGCATAATGCGTACAAAATGCACATAATCGGGGCACCGTTGATTGCCGGCAAAACATTAAGGCTTTTAATTTCTAGTAAATCCAAAAAAATTGTCCCATTTAGGGCAGTTTGGGTATATGCTTCTCACAAAGCAGAGCTTCTCACAACAAGCATGATGGTTTCGGTAGGGAACGTCCCACCTTTGGGGACGAAGCAATATCCATTGCCTCTTATTGCTTTAAAAAAAGCTCGTGTCAACATAGAACAACCGGAGTGTTGTGTCAATTTTTGTGATTTTTCGGGGTTCGTTTGGACATTTATATGCATTAATTGAGTTTTCAATGCATTTATGTGCATAATTCAAATTGGTTGAAAAAACAAATATATATCCTTATGTGCATGCTTAGGTCTCATGCAAGAAACGGGAATGAAATTTAAACTTCTGGGCGTCGTGGCTCGGCCGGAAAGATTGAGAAACTTGGTTTTTTAATTCCTATAAATCCAAAATATGCCTGAAGATCATGAAGCTTGGCATGGTCTCATGACATGGCACCAACATGTTGTGGTTATTTTTCTGTCCAATTTGCGAAGGTGCACACATTAACAATAAACAAAGTCATTTTGGAACAAGTGTTGTCACGTTACAAATCGGAAACACAAGTAATATTGAAACTATGGGCGTTCTACTTACCAATTACGTGCCGCCACGCGTCGCCTTTTTTTAATGGCTGGGAGGTGCCGCGCGGGGTAGCTATTTGAGTACGGGAGGCGTGCGATCAGACCCCTACACGTGCTCATGGGAGGAGAGCCCTTTGACCGATGATGCCTACTACACAATATTCTTCTTGTAGACGTTGTTGGGCCTCCAAGTGCAGAGGTTTGTAGAACAGTAGCAAATTTCCCTCAAGTGGATGACCTAAGGTTTATCAATCAGTGGGAGGTGTAGGATGAAGATGGTCTCTCTCAAACAACCCTGCAACCAAATAACAAAGATTCTCTTGTGTCCCCGACACACCCAATACAATGGTAAATTGTATAGGTGCACTAGTTCTACGAAGAGATGGTGATACAAGTGCAATATGGATGGTAGATATAGGTTTTTGTAATCTGAAAATATAAAAACAGCAAGGTAACTAATGATAAAAGTGAGCACAAACGGTATTGATATGCTTTGAAACAAGGCCTAGGGTTTATACTTTCACTAGTGCAAGTTCTCTCAACAATAATAACATAACTGGATCATATAACTATCCCTCAACATGCAACAAAGATTCACTCCAAAGTCACTAATAGCGGAGAAAAAACGAAGAGATTATTGTAGGGTACGAAACCACCTCAAAGTTATTCTTTTTGATCGATCTATTCAAGAGTCCGTAGTAAAATAACACGAAGCTATTCTTTTTGTTTGATCTATCCTAGAGTTCTTACTAGAATAAGACCTTAAGACACACATAAACCAAAACCCTAATGTCACCTAGATACTCCATTGTCACCTCAAGTATCTGTGGGCATGATTATACGAAATGCATCACACAATCCCAGATTCATCTATTCAACCAACACAAAGAACTTCAAAGAGTGCCCCAAAGTTTCTACCGGGGAGTCAAGACGAAAACGTGTGCCAACCCCTATGCATAAGTTCACAAGGTCACTGAACCCGCAAGTTGATCACCAAAACATACATCAAGTAGATCACGTGATATCCCATTGTCACCACAGATAAGCACATGCAAGACATACATCAAGTGTTCTCAAATCCTTAAAGACTCAATCCGATAAGATAACTTCAAAGGGAAAACTCAATCCATTACAAGAAGGTAGAGGGGGAGAAGCATCATAAGATTCAACTGTAATAGCAAAGGTCGCGATACATCAAGATCGTGCCATCTCAAGAACACGAGAGAGAGAGAGAGAGAGAGAGAGAGAGAGAGAGAGAGAGAGAGAAAGAGAGAAAGAGAGAGAGAGATCAAAGACATGGCTCCTGGTACATACCATCAGCCCCGAGGGTGAACTACTCCCCCCTCGCCATGGAGAGCGCCGGGATGATGAAGATGGCCACCGGAAAGGGATTCCCCCTCCGGCAGGGTGCCGGAACGGGTCTAGATTGGTTTTCGGTGGCTACAGAGGCTTGCGGTGGCGGAACTCCCGATCTAGGTTATGTTCTGGAAGTTTGGGTATATATAAGAGGTGTTGGAGTCGGTAACAAGTCAGGAGGGTCCCCGAAGCGGCCACGAGATAGGGGGCACGCCCAGGGAGTAGGGCGCGCCCCCACCCTCATGGTGGCCTTGGGACTCTTCTGGTCCATCTCTGGTACTCCGTGGGCTTCTTCTGGTCCAAAAACAATCTCCGTGGAGTTTCAGGTCAATTGGACTCCGTTTGGTATTCCTTTTCTGCGATACTCAAAAACAAGGAAAAAACAGAAACTGGCACTGGGCTCTGGGTTAATAGGTTAGTCCCAAAAATCATATAAATGTCACACCCTGATTTTCATGTCACATTGCTTAAGCTAATTTTCATGTTGAAAATGTGGATTTGCAAAAACTTTTGAGTGTTTTTGACTTTGCTTGATTTGACTTTTGTCTGCTGTTTGCTAGTGCTCTAGAAATCAAATAAATCCTCCAACTCTTATACTTCATCTCCTTGACCCAAAACCTTTTCCCAATGATCATGACATGTGTATAGACCAGTATAGAATTTTCTTATAAAAATATTTTGGCCAAATGGTATTTTCGAAAATTAGTTTTCCAAAAACCCCTGAATTGAGGTTTGCACTGCAAGTACCTTATTTAGGGTGTGAAATATCTTTCAAAAAGTATATTTGGATCCTATTAGGTATAGGACTCCCAGAAACCACAAAATTATAATTTTAAAAGTTATTTTTATATTTTATTTAAAAGCTTTTTATTAAGGCCAGAAATGGTCTTTAATAGGGAAAAATTATTTAATAATTTCAAAAATATTTGCCAAAATTCAGGGAGACTCATAGGACATATATTGTCCATATATAAGAGTTTCAGCACATGGTCATGTTCAAAATATTGGACTAATCCTTCCAAAACCCTTTCTGGATATTTCAAGCTTTTGAAATATTTACAAAGGAAATATTCTCCATAAATTCCAGGGAAATTCTATCATGTCATATATCACATATTTGATGATCTTGCAAAGCCTCATGCCTTGAAGATTAAGGAAACATCATTTAGTCCCCTCAAAACCATTCTGTCCATATTTGAAGTTTGAGCAACTCTACATTGCCAAACTTGTCCAAATGCTCTCAAATTTAGTGCACATGCTAGAATGGCCTAATAAGGCATCTAGACCAAATGGCACAAGATTTGGAATAGAGAAACTTGATCAGATCACCCCAAAACCCTTTCTGTTCAAATGCAAATTTGAACAACTTTACATTGTCAACTTTTTATCTGGAGCCTCAAACTTTGTGGGAATGATCAATACCCCAAATGATGATGCTACACCAAGTGGTGCATCAAGGGGAGATGAATTGCTTGACTCAATCATGGTGAAACCATTTCTGTTGATTTCTAGGGTTCACCAAAGTTACATTGGCCACTTTGCCCAAATGAGCTCAAATTTGCTGTAGGGGCCTAATTATATGTGACATTTCATCCTGTTAAGTCCCATGCCAATTGGAAGTCATTTGCCTCCCCAACACCTGATCAAACACCTTCTGCAAGTTTGCCAAAACCAGTGGTTGGACCCCTTTTACTATTTCCCTTTACCCCAAATTTCTACCACACCTTCCCCTGATCATCCTCTACCCCCAGTAACTTCTCTATGCCCTCAGCTCAATCATTGGAGGGGGTAAAACCCCAATTTCTACTGGTGGACAGCAGTTTTCACCTTCTTCCTCACCTCCCTCCTCATTTCAGTGGCTCACCAGAGCATCCAAGACTGCCTCCCCATTGTTTACTACTCCCTCTACCCTCTGGACACGGCTGGACACAAGAGGACACGCCAATGACACCGTGTGCATGCCATGGCGTGCAAAGTTCGCACTCTGGAGCACGCTACAGTGCCCTGGCGCACTGTAGCCACCTCCAATCAGGGGCGCCCGACAGCCTTGGGCTTCCCCCTCGTGTCCCCCGAGGCGGCCTCGGCGTCCGCAACACGCCGGGCGGTCGGCCCCTTCCTCGCTCCCCCTCTCTCACCTCTGCCCGCACGCGCACCGGCCGACCCTGAGCACCAGTGAGCGACCTCGCACGCGCGACCTCTCTGGCGCCTCCCCGCTCCTCCTCTCTCTTCCTTTAGGCGTGGACCAGCTCCAGGAACGCCCTGGACATGCCCACTGCTGCCCACGTGGCCTGCAACGACGGCAACATGATCGCCGGCGCATGCATCTTCGGTGGACCGGCGCTCGCCTATAACTAGGCCGCCCCCGAGCCCCCTCGCGGCTCCGATGGCCCCCTCTCCCTCTCCTGATCCTCCTGGACCCTCTCTCTCTCTCTCTCTCCTGCACCCCCTATCCACCACCGCGGTCAAAATCTCGCCGTCGGCCGCCGCCAGAACCCTCTATGACCCAGGCTCCTCCGCGGGTGCTGAGCGCACGTACGGGGTCGCCGCTCCCTGCTGCATCCTCCGGCGCGTTGGGGGCCGTCGCTCGTGGCTGGAGCCGTCGGGGCGGGCGCCAGCGCCGCCCGGCCGGACCTCCCCGTCGTTCCTCTGCCTCAGGCGCGAGGTAGGGGACGACCGTCCCGCCAGTTGGCGAGGGGCCCCCGCCTGTCAGCGACCCGGCCGGCGGGCCCAGCAGCTTAAGTGGAGACGGGCCGGGCTGGGAACCGTGTTTCCCAGGCGAAAACGCCATCCGGAGATGACGCCTTCGGCGTCACCGCCTCCGCCCGCACAACCATGCAGCTGGGCCGGCCCGCGAGCTATCCCTCGCCCTGCGCACTGTATAAGGTTGAACCCTTATTCCTTTTCTTTTTCTTTATTCTGTCAACTTCAAAAATGCCTAGAATATTTGTCATGGAATTAACACGGCAGATGTCCGGTTTAGCGGACTTGATGATGGAACCATCGCACGGGTTAGCTTGAAAGGATTCATGGCACACAAAGGACACAAAGGATTTATACTAGTTCGGCCCCTTCGAGAAGGTAAAAGCCTACGTCTAGTTGGTTTGGTATTGCTTGGGCGTCGATTTACAGGGAGCGGATTCGCTTTGCCTACGTCTCGACGGATTGATTGTTGCTTGTCCTTGAACCGGTACCGGGTCGTCCCTTTATATAGAGGTGACGCCTGGTCCGGTTTACAGAGTCCCGAGGCCGGCTCATAATCGTGTCCGCCTCGGTCTCTGCCCTTTCTTTCTTATTTCTCAAGTTACATCTCTTGGCGGTTTACAAACCGTATTTCTATACATGGGCCTTGAAATCTCATGGGCCGTAGTCTCTACTAAAATAGTAAAACCAAGTACAATATAACTAAGCCGGTTTACAATACCCGGTTTATACCTACTAACCATATCCCTGACATTAGGCCCCAGAATGATTTGAACTTGTTCATATCAATCTCCGTCATCTCATACAATTCTGTTCTGTCTTCATCTTTTTGTAAACCGGCTCTGACGTCATCCTCCGAAATCATTAAAGTCTGACAATGACATCATCTCCGCATTTAACGCTGTGAGCTGTACTGTAGCGTATTTTAAGGGTTATCCCGAAGATCGAGGCATCACGGGATCTTTATCCAATTTCTGTCTCCTTGATTCTCGCTCCTGTCGTTTCAGATCTAACCTCTGGCTATAAATACTGCCACGCTCCATTCATTATCTTCTTCCTCCATTGCTGCTCAAGCTCAAACCGCCGCCGACGACCGCCGGATCTCTAGTCCTCGACCGGCCGCTGCATCAACCTGAGCCTTGACCAGATTATCTCCGCCGCCGATTCTCGCTGTCCCTGGTACGTTTATCCTCTTTGCGGTTTGATCTGCATCCGCCATTGCTTCGCCTTGTTCTTCCGCCATTAGAGCTTTCAACGGAGCTTCGTTTCTTCGTAGATACGTTTCTCATAGAAGTCTTGTGACCCTTAGGCCCTAGTCTGTAGATCTCCCGCTTAGTATCAGATTAGATCTTACCGCAAAAACGCTGTAGATTTATCCGCTCCGCCATTAGAGCTCTCCGCAAGCTGCGTATTGTTCGTTCTTTGAACCTGTGATTCGTAGTAGCCTTATTTTTCAATCTTCTTCCACTTTTACTTTGCTGTAGATGCGTCGGATCTTTATTGCACCTGTCTGACATGTAAACTCGTCCTTTTGGTATGAAGTCTGCAGATCTTTCCCCCGTAGCAACTATTACTCCGCTGTAGATCAGTTTCTTTTCCTCAGCATATTCAGATCTTTCCCCCTTAGCATTTATTTAGAAACCTGTTTTTCTCCTCAGTAGATTCGCTAAGTATGTTCCGGTTTAAATTGTCATGCCATAAACCGGAAATGATATAAACTGATGCAATGACTTAAACTGTCCCTCTTCAACTGCCATTTAAACCGGAAATGATATAACTTGTTTTATGATTGCCGGTTTAACCTTGCCAGCTAATTCTCCATTTCAACCATTGTATAATATGAATAGATCCCGGATCATCGTACGTTCATAATCCGTCTCTGTACTTTCTCTTCTTCAGCACTTTGTTCAAATGGCTAAGCAGTATGTTTCGTGCGATTGGGTCCGCTCTGTCGTGACTGAGGAAGACTTAGTCAAGCTGTCGAGCATCGGCACCTTAGGCCCTCGGGCTGAGCTAAAATGGCGTGCTCCGGGTAACGAGTGCCCTCCTACTCCTAGATCCGGGGAAGTCATTGTATTTCTGGACCATATCTCCAGAGGCTTCTCTCCCCCCGGTTCAAGATTTTTCCGGGATGTTCTTGCCACCTTCCAGTTGCATCCACAGGACATCGGACCAAACTCTGTTTCCAACATTTGCGATTTCCAAGTATTTTATGAAGTGTACCTGCAAGAGGAGCCTTCAGTTGATTTATTCCGGGATTTCTTTCATGCAAACCGGCGCACTGAGTTCACCAGCGGGCCTCACCAAGAGCTTGGCGGGATTAGCATTCAGAAAAGGAGGGATGTAGTTTTTCCTCACGCCTCCTTACACACTCACCCCAAGGACTGGAACAAGTCCTGGTTTTATTGTGTAGACACATCTCCTGAAGGTGAAAATCCTTTGCCGGGTTATCGTGAAACTCGTATCCCGGCGAATCACCCCTTGCCACAACGGCTAAGTGCTGCTGAACGGACCTGGTTTTCATCATAGCTCTCCAAGCTGAGAGCCTTCATGGCAAATGGTCTGATTGGCACTGACTTCCTTCGCTGCTGGCTATCCTGGAGTATTCTTCCCTTAAGCCGGCGCCCTAAGCTGATGTGCAAATACTCTGGTAAACCGGATGATCCTCAGAGGTTTACTAAGGATAAGCTTTCTGAAGCGGAGGTAGTGGAGTCAGCCAAGAAGATTGTCAATCCTGCCTTAACAGATTGCTCTAAAGTTGGCTTGGCTCCGTACTTTAAGAAGAATAAGCTGCCTCAAGTAAGTTTGTTTTTAACTTGTACTTTATAAACCATCCTCTTTGAACCGTCTTTCACTTGACTTTACTTGTTTCATTCAGGCTGATGACCCCTTCTGGAGGAGAAAACCTCAAGAAAAAACTGTAAAGCAGGCTCGCCGGAAAACCCCTGCAAACAAGAAAAGGAAAGCAGCCGTTAATGCCGGTTCTCCTTCTGAGGATGATGATCCGGACTCCGAGGTATGCCTTACTCCGGTTTAAGTTTCGCTTTCATGTATTTGTACTCATATCTAATGATACCTTTTCACAGGAACCGCTTGAAGGTGATAACCCGACTGAGATTGAGGTAACCCTTATTTCTTCTGATTCAGAACCTCCTCCTCAAAAAAGCCGTCGGACTGTCAGAAAATATCAATTTTCTCACCCTTATGCTAAGTTGGATCCTAATTTTACTTTGAAGAAGCAACAGCACGAAGCTTTGCGCCGGACCACTCGCCATAGTGGCTTGGCAGTGGAGTCTTCTGGAATCTCATTAACTCCGGTTCGAAAGCGCCGTGCTGAGGTGATACTCTCTCCGACCCTTCTTCATCCCAAGGCCGGACTTATCCGAAAACCACTTAAACCGTCTGATCCTGACTATCAGGAAACTCCACTGTCTTCTTCCGGCGAATCGACCGCTACCCAGCTTCCTCCTTTGAAGATCGTCCCGGGGTAATTCTCTTCACCTCTTCCGGTTTATGACACCCCCTTCTTTTATAATGCTAACTTATTTTGCTTGTTTTTCCAGCAAACCGAAACCTAGCAAAAGAGCCAAGGTGAATAAGCCTGTTGCTGATCCTTCTGCTAATGAACCGGTGATTGATCCGTCTACAGCCGTTCCTCCTGAAGGTACTCATGCCGCTCCGGTTGACGAACCTGCTCTTGAAACTCCTGCCGCTGAAGATGTCCAGGACCCACCAAGTCCGGCCCGGGTTAATTCTCCTCAAGTTAACCCGGCGTCTCCTGATTCGGCTCAAGTTGAAGTTACTCCTCCCAATGCACCCACTTCCCCTGATGTCGTGGTTACTGGCACTGCTTATGTTGCGCCAGCTGAACCCACCGTTTTAGCAAAACATACAGCTAAAGCGGAAAAGATAACTCAGGAAAAGGGGAAGTGGAGTACTGATATATCCAGTCTTTCGAGTATGAGTGCTCAAGATATCTATTCCGGATATTTGAACCGGCTCCACAGCAGCCGGGATTATGAAGCCAGCCTAGTAAACCTGATGAGAGAAAAATATGAAGTAAGTTTTCATCTTCTGACTTTGCTTTTTTGACGCCTCTTTATCTCATAGCAGCCCCCAAGTTCCGGTTTATCTGCTATATTGAAGGTAATCCGGAACTTTGTAGTTTTGAACTGCTGATCCATACATTAGCCCCCAAGTATCAAGTAGATAACTTGGTTATGTAGTTGATACTTGTAATTTCAAAATTGTCTCTGATGCATTGCTTCAACTGCCATTAGCCCCCAAGTGTCAAGTATACAACTTGGTTGTGTGCTTGAGACTTGTATTTTCAAATTGTCTTTGCTGTATTACTTCAACTGCCATTAGCCCCCAAGTGTCAAGTAGACAACTTGGTTGTGTGCTTGAGACTTGTAATTTCTAACCTTGCTTTTGAACTTTTGTCTACAGGCTGAGCTGAACCGGAATGCTCTGGAAATCAGTGAACTTCGAAGCCGGCTTACAGAGACTGAGTCAGCCGCTTCAAAGGCTAAGAAAGAACTTCAAGTGAGTTTAAAGACTGCTGAAGATTTGAAGAGGTTCTTTGACGAGGAACGGACTACTTTTGAAGTCCAGAAAAAAGATCTTGAAAGACGTGTTCAGGACGCCGAAGGAGCACTTAACCCGGTTACTGAAGAATTGACCGGGTTGAAGCGCCAAATTGACTTGATGACTTCTGCTATCTTTGGTAAGCATAACCTGAACTCCTGTCTTTTATCTTTGCAACCTGTGACCCATGCCGGTTTAACTTTCATTGTTGTATGTAGGACGCCGTGTCTCCCATCTTGGGGATGATGTACAGAAGAAGCTGAAGGCCTGCTATACCTTGGTTGAACAATTATACTCTGGAGCACAAAGGATTATCAGCGCCACTTCCTTTGGTAAACCGGCTCCTTCAACTATCAAGGATACTTTGAATAGTTTGTCCATTCTGCCGGCTCGTCTTGAAGAGGTGAAGAAATCGGCTGCTCGAGGAGGTGCTCTTCTGGCCCTTACCAGGGCTAAAGCTTGGGTCCCAGACATTGATCCGGCGGAGGTGTTAACCGGATTTCCTGATACCAAGGAGGACGGTTCAACGTTCAATGAAAAGGATCTTTATGCTCTGACAAAGGAGATGCGTCCCCTCGCGAGCAAGATTGCGATGGAGTCTGACTTGTCTCGATATCATCCATCCTATAACCTGCAGAACGAGCGGGTGGATCGACCGGTTTACGATATTGTAAACTTAACTCCGCCGGTTCGTCCTCACACCTTTGCTCCTGATATTGATCCTGCTGAGCTGATCAACGATGAAGTATATTTCCGTGCCTTGGCCAAGATTGATTGGCGTGCACCAGATTTCCCGCCGCTTCACGAGGAGGAAGACGTTCCGGAACAAGACGGTGGTCAACCATCTCATCAAGGAGAAGCACAATCTTGAATGCTATTGTTGTAATCATGATCGTTATTCCGTCAAACAATGCTTCCAACTATTTGGCTTTTATGCCTTGTAATAGGTTTAGCTGAAACTTAAAGCGCTGTGATCCGACATTTGGTCTTTATGAAATATTCTTTCGTTGACTTGTTGATTGATGCGGATGCCTTGCTCTGTTCATAAAAAATATCGAAAAAACATGTCCTAGTGGCTTACCACTGGACGGATTAACTTGTTCTCTTGATACATCTGATAAGCATATCTTTAAAAAATAACTGTGATACCTGAATTGTATGTAGCCAAAATACCTTAAACCGGTCAGGATGTTAGAATCACCTTAATTGGTCTTCATCAATTCTAACAAACCCTTGCAACTCTTCGGTTCATCTTGTTGATAAATCTTTCTCATCTTGGTTCAGAAATTTGTAA
This sequence comes from Secale cereale, assembly GCA_902687465.1. Taxonomy (NCBI): domain Eukaryota; kingdom Viridiplantae; phylum Streptophyta; class Magnoliopsida; order Poales; family Poaceae; genus Secale; species Secale cereale. The sequence goes on from LR738709.1 coordinate 362,365,783, forward strand.
CTTGTACCTGATCGTGTACTGCCAACCTGTCGGCTCATCATGAAGTCGATCCTGGTTATGATGCACGCCGGTTTAATTCTCGCTGGTGTTCATGACCCAGACTTATGACATTATAGATAGGTGGTCAACTTCTGGAGCTGTTCCACTCGGTTTAAAAGGTTTATGGAACACAAAAAACATCAAGCAACACACAATTCTTGTAAATCAAACCTTGTAGTCGAGGCTTTTTCAAAGAGCTGCCAGGCTCAAAACAAAGTTCGGCCAATCAATGGGACGTGGGCAAACCTACTGTCCCAAGGAGCCTAGCCAATCACTGAACGTGAGCGTATCGACTGTTCAGAGGGCTGATAAAACTATAAACATAGCCAATCATTGGGACGTGGGCAAACCGGACTGTCCCAAGGGGCCTAGCCAATCATTGAACGTGAGCGTATCAACTGTTCAAGGGGCCGATAATCGTAACATAGCCAATCATGGGGACGTGGGCAAACCGGACTGTCCCCAGGGGCCTAGCCAATCATTGAACGTGAGCGTATCAACTGTTCAAGGGGCCGATAAT
>LR738709.1:362366529-362385174 GCA_902687465.1 Secale cereale
CGTATCGACTGTTCAGGGAGCCCAAAGAATCGTAACATAGCCAATCATGGGGACGTGGGCAAACCGGACTGTCCCCAGGGGCCGGGTCATCCCTGAACGTGAGCGTATCGACTGTTCAGGGAGCCCAAAGAATCATAACATAGCCAATCAATGGGACGTGGGCAAACCGGACTGTCCCAAGGGGCCTCTGACGTTCCTCCTGACCCTGCAGGTTTTTTCTTTTTATGGGGGTTTTCTCTTCTTGAACCGGATATAATCTCTTGTTCCCGAGAGTTCTACCGCTCCTTCACATACCCTGCAAAAATTAGTTTCTAAAACCAGCCAACATTGTAATTTGATCTTTGATAACAAACTGATATGATTATTTGCCGCAAAATTTATATATATGGAAAAAAGGTTGAGCCCCCGGTTTACCGAGGGTGCCGGTTTATTCATTATTCATAATATATACACAGGATACATTGGAGCCCATGGCTCAAGTGTAGTATGGCCGTAGATGAGCAATGTTCCACGGCCTTTTCATCTCCTCTTCTGATGTCCGTGAATCCTTGTGTTCTCGAATGTCCACCAAATAATATGACCCGTTGTGTAAATTCTTGCTGACCACAAAGGGCCCTTCCCATGGCGGGGATAGCTTGTGCATATCTGTTTGATCTTGGATAAGCCGAAGTACCAAGTCACCCTCCTGGAATGTCCTGGTTCTAATCCGGCGGCTGTGATATCTGCGCAGATCTTGCTAATAAATCGCCGACCGTGCTGTAGCTATATCGCGCTCTTCATCCAACCGATCCAAACTGTCTTGTCTTGACTCCTCATTAATGGCTTCCACATAGGCCGCTACCCTCGGTGAATCATGGCGTATGTCACTTGGAAGAACTGCTTCTGCGCCGTAAACCATGAAAAAAGGTGTATAACCTGTAGACCGGTTGGGTGTAGTGTTAATGCTCCAAAGGACAGACGGTAATTCTTCAACCCAACACCCTGGGGTTCTCTGCAAAGGTGTCATAAGCCTGGGTTTGATTCCTCGCAAAATCTCCTGATTTGCCCTTTCTGCCTGACCATTGGATTGGGGGTGAGCCACAGAAGATACGTCCAAACGAATATGCTCTCGTTGACAGAATTCTTCCATCTCACCCTGAGATAAGTTGGTGCCATTATCTGTGATGATGCTGTGTGGAAAACCAAACCGGAATATTACTTTTCTGATGAACTTAACTGCTGTTGCCGCATCACACTTGCTTATAGGCTCCGCTTCAATCCACTTCGTAAACTTGTCTACTGCTACTAGTAGATGAGTTTTCTGATCTTGGGATCTCTTGAAAGGACCAACCATGTCAAGCCCCCAAGTTGCAAAAGGCCAAGTTATTGGTATCATCCGGAGTTCCTGTGCCAGAACAAGGGCACGTCTTGAGAACTTCTGACAAGCGTCACACTTGCGGACCAGGTCTGCCGCATCTGCATGTGCGGTTAACCAATAAAAGCCATGTCGGAAAGCTTTAGCCACTAAAGATTTTGATCCGGCATGATGACCACAATCCCCTTCATGAATCTCCCTTAGAATCTCACAACCTTCCTCAGCTGAAACACACCGTTGAAATACTCCAGAAGTGCTACGATGGTGCAGCTCCCCGTTGGCAATTGTCATAGATTTGGAACGCTGGATTATCTACCGTGCTTCATCTTCGTCCTCTGGTAACTCTCCTCGGCTTAAATATGCCAAATAGGGTAACGTCCAATCCGGAATAACATGGGTTGCTGCAACCAATTGTGCCTCTCGATCCGGAACAGCTAGGTCGTTCTCTGAAGGTACTTGAACCGAAGGATTGTGCAATTCATCCAAAAAGGTGTTTGGTGGTACCGGTTTACGTTGCGACCCTAACCGGCTTAAAGCGTCGGCTGCTTCGTTCTTCCGCCGGTCTATATGCTCCACCTGATATCCTTTGAAATGTCCTGCGACCGCTTCAACCTCTCGTCGATAAGCCGCCATGAGGGGATCCCTTGAATCCCTCTTACCCGAAACTTGTTGTGCCACTAGGTCTGAATCGCCCAGGCACTTAACCCGGCTCAAATTCATCTCTTTTGCCAATCGCAAACCATGAAGCAGCGCCTCATATTCCGCTGCATTATTAGTACAAGGAAATAATAACCGGAGTACATAACAAAATTTATCACCTCTGGGGGAAGTTAAGACAACTCCGGCCCCCGAGCCCTCCAACTGCTTTGAACCGTCGAAGTGAATCGTCCAATAAGTAAGATCCGGCTTCTCCTCAGGAGTCTGTAATTCCGTCCAGTCATTGATGAAGTCGACCAATGCCTGAGATTTTATAGCAGTACGTGGTACATACTTTAACTCATGCGGACTGAGCTCAATGGCCCACTTGGCTATTCTGCCTGTAGCTTCTCTATTCTGGATTATGTCTCCCAACGGAGCTGAAGTAACCACAGTTATTGGATGCCCTTGGAAATAATGCTTCAGTTTCCGGTTTGCCATGAACACCCCATATACCAATTTCTGCCAATGAGGGTATCTTTGCTTAGACTCGATGAGTACTTCACTCACATAGTAAACCGGGCGCTGAACCGGATGTTCCTTCCCTGCTTCCTTGCGCTCAACTACAATCGCAATGCTGACTGCCCGTGTGTTTGCAGCAACATATAACAGCAAAGGCTCTTTATCGATAGGAGCAGCTAAAACCGGCGGTTTCGCTAGTTGCTGTTTCAGATTCTCAAACGCTGTATTCGCCTCATCACTCCAAATGAACCGGTCCGTTTTCTTCAACATTTGATAAAGCGGGATCGCCTTTTCTCCTAAGCGACTGATAAACCGGCTCAGCGCCGTGATCCGGCCAGCTATGCGCTGAACATCATTAATGCAAGCCGGTTTTGTCAAAGATGTGATGGCCTTAATCTTCTCCGGGTTGGCTTCTATTCCCCTGTTCGAGACCAGGAATCCCAAAAGCTTACCAGCCGGGACACCAAAGGCACATTTCTCCGGATTAAGCATCATCCTGTAAGCCCGAAGATTATCAAAGGTTTCTCTGAGGTCTTCTATCATTGTTCTTTCCTCCTTTGATTTAACCACGATGTCATCCACATAAGCATGTACGTTCCTTCCTATCTGCCCCTTCAAACAATTCTGAACGCAACGCTAATAAGTTGCCTGCGCACACTTGAGCCCAAAGGGCATAGATACATAGCAAAAAGCACCAAAAGGAGTTATGAAAGCTGTCTTCTCTTGATCTTCAACTGCCATCTTGATCTGGTGATAACCTGAGTACGCATCCAGAAAACTCAGCCGCTCACACCCTGCTGTGGCATCAATAATCTGATCGATGCGAGGCAGAGCGAAAGGATCAGTCGGGCAAGCTTTATTGAGGTCTGTGTAGTCCACGCACATCCTCCACTTCCCATTCTTCTTTAGAACCAGCACCGGATTAGCCAACCATTCCGGATGAAAAACTTCCACTATGAACCCTGCCGCCAAAAGCCTGGCCACTTCTTCTCCTATAGCCTTGCGCCTCTCTTCGTTAAAGCGGCGCAGATACTGTTTTACCGGTTTAAACTTCGGATCAATATTTAACTTGTGCTCAGCGAGTTCCCTCGGTATACCTGGCATGTCAGAAGGTTTCCATGCAAAGATATCCCGGTTCTCACGGATGAACTCGATGAGCGCGCTTTCCTATTTAGGATCCAGGTTAGCACTGATGGTGAATTGCTTAGACGAATCTCCAGGCACAAAATCAACCTGCTTAGTCTCTTCCGCTGATTTGAACTTCAAAGCCGGATCATGCTCGGTAGTTGGCTTCTTCAGCGGAGTCATATCTGCCGGATCAACATTATCCTTATAAAATTTTAACTCTTCCGTGGCACATACCGCTTCTGCATAAGCTGCATCACCTTCCTCACATTCCACTGCTATCTTACGACTGCCATGCACCGTAATCGTGCCTTTATGACCCGGCATCTTAAGCTGCAGATAAACATAACATGGCCTAGCCATAAATTTAGCATAAACCGTCCTCCCAAACAAAGCATGATACGGACTTTTAATTTTGACAACTTCAAAGGTGATCATCTCCGATCTGGAATCATGCTCATCCCCAAAGGTAACTTCTAAGTCAATCTTACCGACTGGATAAGCTGACTTACCTGGGACCACCCCGTGAAACACTGTGTTTGATGTCCTTAACTGTTTATCTGTCAGACCCATACGACGAAAGGTCTCGTAATATAATATATTGATACTGCTACCTCCATCCATGAGGACTTTAGTAAACCTGTATCCTCCCACCTGAGGTGCCACCACCAAGGCTAAATGTCCCGGATTATCTACCCGTAACGGGTGGTCTTCTCTGCTCCATACAATGGGCTGCTCTGACCATCGTAGAAACTGTGGCGTCGCCGGTTCTACCGCATTAACAGCCCGCTTTAAAACCTTCTGGTCTCTCTTACATAAACTCGTGGTGAAAACATGATATTGACCGCTGCTCAACTCCTTCGGATTACTCTGGAATCCGGATTGCTGCTGTTGCTGCGGACGCTGTTGTTGCTGGTTTCCTTGGTTATTGTAACTCCCTTGACCCTGCTGCTGATTATTCTGATTGCTGTAGCCACCTTGATGATGCGATTGATTTCCCTGACCATGATAACCACCTTGATGATGTGATTGGTTTCCCTGACCATTGTAACCACCTTGATGATGTGATTGATTTCCCTGACCATTGTAGTTCCCTTGACTACTTTGGCCGCCTGGCCGGGATTGATAACCGCCGTTGTTCCCTTGATAGCCGCCGTTGCCCCTATATCCTGATCCGGAGTTGTTTCCTTGATAACCCGGACCATAAAATCCGGGCCCTGAACCGCCGTTCGGGGGCCGGTTAGGAGGATTAAAACGGCCGTTCCCTGGTTTCATAAAGGACAGGCATTCTCTTATAGAATGTCTTGCAATCCTCCCTCTTCCACTATGCTTCAGACAGGGTTGATCCAAATCCTGCTCCCAACCCGGGTTTCCACAACCGGTTTGGAGAGTGGAACCCTGCTGATTAACCTGAAGACCGCCTTGAGCCTGCGTACTGGCAACAAAATCGGAGCTGTTTTCTGCCTTTCGTTTGCCCAAAAAGCTTGAAGTAACCGGATTAACCGGCGCCGGTTTACCAGACTTGCTGGCCTTCCCTGTTTTATCTCCTTCTGACTCCGGATACTTGGTATTATCTGAGTCTCCGTACTTCACCAGGGCGCTCATCAAAGTCCCCATGTCATTGCACTCCCGTTTGAGCCGTCCGAGTTTTAATTTCAAAGATTCAAACCGGCAATTGTTCTCCAATGTTACAATTGCTGTGCTCGGGTTAATGTCGTTTGAGGAGTGCAAGATCTCTGCCACTCTGCGTACCCAAGCTGCTGTAGACTCCTGTTCTCCTTGCACGCATGCTGCTAAATCTATCACCGACATAGGTTGCTTGCACGTATCCTTGAAGTTTTTGATGAACTGACTGCGCAGCTCCCCCCATGATCCGATAGAATTCGGAGGTAGTGCCTTTAGCCAAGTCCGGGCCGTGCCCTCAAGCATCATAGTGAAATATTTGGCACAAGCCGATTCATCCACGTCCAGCATCTCCATGGCCATCTCGTAACTCTCCACCCAAGCTTCGGGCGGTAAATCGGCTGTGTAATTAGGCACCTTGCGAGGTCCTTTGAAATCCTTGGGCAACTTAACGCTCCGCAGGGCGGGGACGAGACATTGTATTCCAAAACCGCTCGCTGTAGCTCCTGTCCCTGTAGTGGCTGTGTGAACCGGCGTCGACTGACGAACTTCCTCCCTGGCCTCCGATCTAGGCCGGTTTCGATCCGGGGCTGGCATCTCCGCCCTTGCCGGATTATCTTGCCTGTGCTGATGTCTCCTACGTTCACTGCTAGACACTTCGGGCTCCTCCCAATGTCTAGAGTAACTTCGGTTGGGACGTGGTGTTGAATGTAACCTTTCCCTGCTATGAGAGTACGCTTGCTGCTGTATTAATGCCGTATTAAGCAGCTTCTGGGCCCTACGCGCCTCTATCGCCACCGGGGATGTTTCTTCCACAGGTAAAGCGGCCAACCGTGCTGCCGCTGCAGCAATATTATCCACAGGGTTTGAGTAGTGTCCCGGAGGGACAGGAACATAAGGCGTCGATGTAATCCGTCGCTCCCGTTCTGCGGCGGGCTGCTGAACCGGCTCCTCCCGAGCCGGTGGGCTTCTCCGGTTTAAGACCGGATGATTACTGGCCCCAGCCCCAGGTGTTTTGAACAAATTCGCAGATTCGTAACCCGGCGGTAGGCGGGATCGATACTTTCGCCCCCTTACTGCTTCCACAGAAGCCTGCTCCATCCTCAAGTGAAAAGCTTGATCATCCAACTCTGCTTGTCTTATGGCTAACATCTCCCCTTCTGCCTTTAGATCCTCTTTTAACTGATCGATCCGGGCTTTCAACTGAAGAAGCACTGCATCATGCTGCGCCTTGTCTGCTGGAGCTACGACCTCCACTGCCTTAGCTGTGAACTCCTCGATCACGGTGGATAGAACTTCAGTAAGGGAGGGATTTGAACCGCTTCCCCCTGCACCAGCCTCTGCTGTGGTTCCGTTCGTCGGGGGTTGTGAACCAGCCATGAAGACCGCCACCCGGTTTGGCGGGCCGAAGGGGTCCGGAATACTGTTTCCATCGGACTCGCCCTCAGACCGGCCGTCCCGCAACTGATACAGAGATTCAGTTTCCCCGGATGAAGGCTCGTCATCTGAATAGACGACGGTTGCACCATCAGATTCCGATCCATCCTCGGCTTGGCCTCCGTGAATCGCTCCAATGAACACATGCTTCATGGCAGGCTGAGTCCGGGCCGATCTCGCACACTGAGCCGGCTCGACGATGTTGGGGAAGGTGTCCTGCTCAGGTCCCGGTTCTCCAATTTTGCCGATGAAGACTTGGATGCTGCCGAAGGGGACCCGGTACCCGTATTCGATCGAATCGGCCTCCGGTCCCCAACCCGCGTCGTCGATGTAGATCCGGCCACGACGACTCTTGGTCATCCGGCCGACTGCGTAACCCTTTAACCCTTCGAAGCCGCCTTTCAAGAACTCGAAACCATCGTGCGCAGGCCCCACGGTGGGCGCCAACTGTCGTGGAATTAACACGGCAGATGTCCGGTTTAGCGGACTTGATGATGGAACCTTCGCACGGGTTAGCTTGAAAGGATTCATGGCACACAAAGGACACAAAGGATTTATACTAGTTCGGCCCCTTCGAGAAGGTAAAAGCCTACGTCTAGTTGGTTTGGTATTGCTTGGGCGTCGATTTACAAGGAGCGGATTCGCTTTGCCTGCGTCTCGACGGATTGATTGTTGCTTGTCCTTGAACCGGTACCGGGTCGTCCCTTTATATAGAGGTGACGCCTGGTCCGGTTTACAGAGTCCCGAGGCCGGCTCATAATCGTGTCCGCCTCGGTCTCTGCCCTTTCTTTCTTATCTCTCAAGTTACATCTCTTGGCGGTTTACAAACCGTATTTCTATACATGGGCCTTGAAATCTCATGGGCCGTAGTCTCTACTAAAATAGTAAAACCAAGTACAATATAACTAAGCCGGTTTACAATACCCGGTTTATACCTACTAACCATATCCCTGACAATATTCATATGAACTCCAAATTGCATGATTCAAATTTCTGGTAGTTTCTAAAATCATGCTCTACCACATGGTGCAACATGCACATTATTCCAGAAACATTTCTTTCACAAATATTTATCAAATGCCTTTATTTCATTTCTGTGATGAACTTTAGAAAATCACAGAGAGCTCAATCTTGATCCAAATGTAGTGATTAAAATTCCTAGATGCTTGTCATGTCCAAACTTAGTTTTGGAACATTTTTAATAATAGTTTCTGTACCCCACCAAATATTGAGCCATTTCTTCATATTTATCAGCTTTGCAAAATCCTAGGAAATTCATTTCAAATCCAAATCCAATGAAACCAACTCCTAAATGCTTCTAAAATCATGACTTGATGATGGGTACCTTTGCTCACCATTCAAGGAAATATTTCTGTATACTTCTTCGAAATCCATAAACCCTTTGGTTCCATCACATTGAAATGTTCCAAACTACCTGTTGATCCAACACCTATGAAACCACCTTGGTCATTTCTAATATGACCAGAGGTATCCTAGAAAAGTCCAACTCCTATTTTTAGAGCACTTTTATTTTTGCTTTGATTGTGTTGCTTATTACAATTGTTTCCATCGTTAGTTGACGTAATAAACGGAGTAATCGGAGATGGACCAGAAGATTTGAAGACTCGGAAGAATAAGGCAAGCAGCCCTTTAACCATGTTCAAGAGACCTTTTTAAGCATGTCTCATAGCACCTTATTATTCAATGCATCGGAATCATGTTGAGGTGGAAACCACTTTGGTTGCTACCTTTGTTACTTTACTGTTGAAACTTGCATCAAGCATGACCCTACCTTCCTATGAGGGTTATGTGGGTGGGAGTAGTTAGGTTGCTTTGATAGTGGCTACGCAAAAGGGACGGGTATATGCATGGTGACGGAGGCAGAATACTTTCAAAAGACTTTTCGAAAACCCCGTCGGGTGCCATTTATGCCCGAGGGAGATGGTGAGATGGGTAACCACTTGATGACGAGGTGGTGTACCGAGGAAAGTGTGTGTGATGTTTTGAAAACGGATTGGTTTAAGTTGCGACCGTTATTCCAACCTTACATGCGCAACCACTCTACCCTTATATGGGAAAGGGCATTATTGATTACCTAGGTCGATACTAGCATGGTGCCCGCATTACTAGTGACGGGAGTGACATGAGGTCACTCTTGGGACGGGGTCGCGCTTGGATAGGCGGCCATGACTGTCTTTACAGGGCACCGGACACACCGTTGGTACCCCGTGCTTGTGATATGTGATGAATACGGAGCGAGTCTCCACAAACCTTGAGATGTGAAATGTTTGGCACGGGGCTGTTACCAATCGAGTGGACTCTATGTTAGTGTCGTCTAGGGAAAGATAGTGACCGGGTGCTTACCCCGGGTACTTGTGGTACCGCGGGTCGTGGATGTCACGGAAGTTCCCCGGATCTTGTGGGTAAAGTGTGCAACCTCTGCAGAGTGTAAAACTATTCGAATAGCCGTGTCCACGGTCATGGACAGTTGGGTAACCGCTCTTGGGCTGCGTCCAATGTTTGCGAAACCTGGTGTGTGTGTGAGGAAACAACTTGGTTCAGTGATATTGATGATGTGATACCTGAGGAAGTTACAATGAGCTTGAACATGAGTTGATTACAACTCTTTCTCGATATTGATGTCTGTGACCTCCTGATACTTGTTACAGACACATGCATGCCCTTGTTATATGTTGATCATAATTGCATATGAACAACTAGCTTTCCGCAAAACTGCCAACCTAGCAGTAGAGCCTTGCATAATTATTATGTTATCACACTTGGGTTGCTTGCGAGTACATTCAATGTACTCATTGGCTTGCCACTGGTTATTTTATTTGCCAGGCAGGAGAGAACAGGTTATGATGAAGATTCCTTGGTGACGAGCATGCGAGCTAGGACGCTTCCCAGTCAGAATGCCTGTAGGGTTAAGGCAGATGGCATGGGTCCCAGTTGTCTTTGAAGATTTCCGTTGCGATGATATACTCAAGACTTGACCATTATGGTCCTATTTATGTATTACGGTATGTACGGATGTAAGACTCTTGTTATTCAGCTTATGTGTGTTCAGTGAGCATTGATCTCTGGGATCACTGTACACGTGCATTCGGTGATCACGACTTATGAGTCGGGGTCCCCATAGAGCTGGTATCAGAGCCATCCTGACTATAGGAAGCCTTAGTTAGCATGGTCGTTAGTTAGGGTAAAACTATCTCCAAACTATTAGTAGTTTTCAAAACTATCTATACTTCTCTTCCCTTCTCAGTTTTTCGAAAACTAAGCTATACTCGATCTCTTCCCCTTCAAAACCTTGGTCGCTAAAACCCCTATGCCCCTGACCACTGGATTTTCTGTAATCCTTGTGGAGTGCACCTTGCCGAACACTCACCCACCACTTTTGCAAGCAAGATTGGTGACACCACGACAAGACGATACCAACGAAAGTTACATCCTCGATGGACGAGGACATGAAGACCCAGAAGATGGTGCAACCTTGGCCTATGATGACCAGGGTATAGGTTATGCAAAATCATGGTATGCATCGCTAATAGAGTAATCCTGTCACTACCGTTGTTGTATCGACAACCACCGGTGGATGAGAACCTTGCCATTTGGTCCGCCTCGCTATAGTGAGCAGGAAAACGGTTCTCTTCGTCCCCCGCTCTTGGTGTCGATGTTTTCATCAACGAAACCGGCATGTTGGACCTCTATTATGCCTTGTCATTATCATTACATATGGATTGCCTACCTGGTACCCTCGACGCCCCAGAAGGCACAGGCGATCGTCATGGTTAAAGAGACAAGAGAAGACCATGTCAACGCCAGCTACAAGGAGGCACCTTCACCACCTCACCTCATCAGGCGAGAAGTTGTTGAAGATTCTTTAGGCTCAACCCGGATCATTCATCAAGCAACTACAAGGGGCATAGCAACATCCGAGGAAGCTCAGAAGACTGCACGAGGCACAAGTCACGACACTGAGTCCGAGAACCCCTAGGGTAGGATGAGTCGTGTACCCCCTATGCGCAGTCGAGTCCATATGATGGTTCGAATAGAACCATGATTGTGTGTTGTTTGCTTTTATTCGTTTGTGTTTTGATATAAGTCGCACTTTTGCCCCAGGCAACAAGCGCATGGCTATATCACCTTCCTTGCCTTGTTTCTTTTGTTTCGACCTTTTTGCACCTGTTTGTTGCACCTGCACTATAGCACCCCCTTTAGGCATTTCCCTCCTCTACACTGCTTCTTCCCTCTATTCTCTCTCTCCCCAACTGAAGGCCCGCAAGACAAGATGCACCAAGGATTCTACCTCGGCAGCCAACTGGCACTGAAGACTTCTGCTTCAACCTCCACGATAAATTGCAACCCCGTAGAGTTATGTTTAACCCTCCAGACCAGTAACCCTCTTCCCAGACCCTTTGAGACTTCACGAGACACTCCAGCACGAATCCTTAACCATGTGCCTAACCCATGGTAAAGCGAGAGAACCAGTTAAGCCTTTATAACCTTGCACAACACTGGGTTCGTAAAGGAGCTAGTGGACACGATGAGTGAGCACATTTTCATCCTAATATAGCATGAGGTCTGACGATGCCATAAATAGACCAGTTCGAGGATATTGGACAGATGACTTGGTGGTTTATATCAGTGACTTCGAGGAATTATCTGAGACCTTGATGGATTGTGAGGTTTTCATATTGGTGGGATCATGACTTTGGGGAAGTATGTAGAAGTGCCCGCTGGGCATGAGATTTGGATTAATGAAGGTGATTCTGGTTGGTATATTGCTGGATATGTCTGCATGATTCGGAGTAAATTGGATTTAGACCTATGATCCTGATTATGATATCATGCTTCTCGGTGGACAATAACCTAGGAGATTGGATTATTTGTCGGAGTTGATTTAGGGATCTATATAGTCGTGATCTTGGAGTTTACTTGACCCAGATGATGAGAATTTGGTGGACTTACTATCGTGATGCATAGTCCTTCCCAGTATTTGGGTATTATAGAGACTTGAGATCTTGTGGAGCACCGTAGACATCGGATTTGTAGAATTGTTGGATTATGTGGTGATTGATGGTAATTACCGGGCTATTGGAGTTGATCTATAGGAAGGAAACAAAATCTTGGAGTGGCATACGACGTGTTTCCTTAGATTGGTGATGCCTTACCGTGAGCCTTGCAAGAATAGGTTGAGTGCTTGGATTATGGAGTTTAATTTAAGCTTAGCAGCATGTATGATCTACCTTTGGATTTTAGAGGTAGACGTACATATGGATTTGGGGATCGTAGACTAGTGCAATTTTGTTAGACCGTCTCTTGAGAATCATGAGGTTATGTATGACATGAGTGGTGATTGAAGTTGGTATATGCGAGAGGCCGCTTTTCCGTTCGGAGTACTAGATAGAGCTATTGGCATCTCAGAAACCGTGCTTAAGGATAAGATGATATAAGTTCACTCACTCACTAGAATCCTTGAAACCCTTAAGCCCCACCAAGCCACAACCTGATCAGATTCTGACCACGGGCCTTCGCTCTGAGTCAGGAAGGCCTCTGCAAATACTCAACCGAGACCACCACCAATACCCAGCCTACCTTGCGTACCCCTTAGACCTCATGGAGTAATTGGACAAGTTGGGTAACATCATTATTTGATGGCCTACTTGTCTGCCCGAAGACAAAGAAGAGACGGACAGCTGGATGGAAGACATTTGAAGACCGCCCTGTCAAGAAGGAAGATCTACACCGACCACCGTCATCAAGAAGTAAACTTCCGCGTCGAAGACCGGGCGTATCTGCAAACCACTCCTCCCAAAGGAACGCTCACACCAAGATGTATCAAGACTTGAAGGCACGATTCTGGTGGCACAGGATGAAAGAGAGATTGTGACCTATGTTGCAAAGTGAGATGTGCGCCATAGGGTCAAAGCTGAATATCAGCGACCCACCAGATTGCTTCAACCACTCAAGGTTCCTGGGTGGAAGTGGGATAAAGTCGGAATGGACTTCGCCACTGGATTACCAAGGTCGGATAGAGGACATGACTCTATCTGGGTCATAGTCGATCATTTGACCAAGGTAGTCCATTTCATTCCTGTCAAGACCACTTATGATGGCAACCGGCTGGCAGCTCTCTACATCAACTGAATCGTAAGTGTTCACGGCATTCCCAAGGAGATTGTGTCAGATCGAGGAACCCAGTTCACCTCAAGGTTCTGGAAGAAGTTCTGAGAAGCCTTGGGAACCAAGTATCTTTCAGCACGGCTTTCCACCCCCAGACCGGAGGTCAGACTGAACGAGTCAATCAGATTCTCGAAGTCATGACTCCGAGCCTGTGTCTTGGCATATGGAGCCAAGTGGGAGGATTGTCTCCCTTTTTGCCGAGTTCTCCTATAACAACAGTTACCAGTCGAGCCTTCAGATGGCACCATTTGAGGTGTTGTACGGACGCTGATGTCGCACACCCCTCAACTGGTCAGAGGCTGGAGTAGGACTAGTCCTTGGACCGGATATTCTCCGCGCAGCGGAAGAGCAAGTCCAACTAGTCAGAGAACGTTTGAAGGCAGCCAAGTCAAGGCAAAAGAGCTATGCTGACGCTCACCGTCGGAACATGAGTTTCCATATCGGGGACCACGTGTACCTGTGGGTAACTCCTCTGAAGGGAACCAAGCGTTTCCACGTCAAGGGGAAGCTCGCACCAAGGTTCATTGGACCCTTTGAGATCACTGCAAGTCATGTAGTAGACGGCTTCCCAGCTAGATCTACCACCTGAGATACCCTCCGTGCACCAAATCTTCCACGAACCCCCACTCTGGAAGTGCTTCTTACCTCCTAGCTAGCCCGATGCCTGCAAGGACATCGATCACCGAGCCTTTGACAGCTAACCCAACCTAACCTATGCAAGAGACCCCCTCAGCAAACTCCATCAAGGAAGGCATCAAGCAAGAAGCCATACCATCAAGCACTTCAGGATTCCAAGGAGCACCGCTCGGAAGCAGAACCAACAAGGAGAAGTGAAGACTACCCCATATCCAAGACTCCGCTTTTCTTTCCACGCCTAGTCTGGGAATCTCGGGGACGAGATTCTTGTAAGGGGGGTAGGTCTGTCACACCCTGATTTTCATGTCACATTGATTAAGCTAATTTTCATGTTGAAAATGTGGATTTGCAAAAACTTTTGAGTGTTTTTGACTTTGCTTGATTTGACTTTTGTCTGCTGTTTGCTAGTGCTCTAGAAATCAAATAAATCCTCCAACTCTTATACTTCATCTCCTTGACCCAAAACCTTTTCCCAATGATCATGCCATGTGTATAGACCAGTATAGAATTTTCTTATAAAAATATTTTGGCCAAATGGTATTTTCTAAAATTAGTTTTCCAAAAACCCCTGAATTGAGGTTTGCACTGCAAGTACCTTATTTAGGGTGTGAAAAATCTTTCAAAAAGTATATTTGGATCCTATTAGGTATAGGACTCCCAGAAACCACAAAATTATAATTTTAAAAGTTATTTTTATATTTTATTTAAAAGCTTTTTATTAAGGCCAGAAATGGTCTTTAATAGGGAAAAGTTATTTAATAATTTCAAAAATATTTGCCAAAATTCAGGGAGACTCATAGGACATATATTGTCCATATATAAGAGTTTCAGCACATGGTCATGTTCAAAATATTGGACTAATCCTTCCAAAACCCTTTCTGGATATTTCAAGCTTTTGAAATATTTACAAAGGAAATATTCTCCAAAAATTCCAGGGAAATTCTATCATGTCATATATGACATATTTGATGATCTTGCAAAGCCTCATGCCTTGAAGATCAAGGAAACATCATTTAGTCCCCTCAAAACCATTCTGTCCATATTTAAAGTTTGAGCAACTCTACATTGCCAAACTTGTCCAAATGCTCTCAAATTTGGTGCACATGCTAGAATGGCCTAATAAGGCATCTTGACCAAATGGCACAAGATTTGAAATAGAGCAACTTGATCAGATCACCCCAAAACCCTTTCTGTTCAAATGCAAATTTGAACAACTTTACATTGTCAACTTTTTATCTGGAGCCTCAAACTTTGTGGGCATGATCAATACCTCAAATGATGATGCTACACCAAGTGGTGCATCAAGGGGAGATGAACTGCTTGACTCAATCATGGTGAAACCATTTCTGTTGATTTCTAGGATTCACCAAAGTTACATTGGCCACTTTGCCCAAATGAGCTCAAATTTGGTGTAGGGGCCTAATTATATGTGACATTTGATCCTGTTAACTCCCATGCCAATTGGAAGTCATTTGCCTCCCCAACACCTGATCAAACACCTTCTGCAAGTTTGCCAAAACCAGTGGTTGGACCCCTTTTACTATTTCCCTTTACCCTAAATTTCTACCACACCTTCCCCTGATCATCTTCTACCCCCAGTAACTTCTCTATGCCCTCAGCTCAATCATTGGAGGGGGTAAAACCCCAATTTCTACTGCTGGACAGCAGTTTTCACCTTCTTCCTCACCTCCCTCCTCATTTCAGTGGCTCACCAGAGCATCCAAGACTGCCTCCCCATTGTTTACTACTCCCTCTACCCTCTGGACACGGCTGGACACAAGAGGACACGCCAATGACACCGTGTGCATGCCATGGCGTGCAAAGTTCGCGCTCTGGAGCACGCTACAGTGCCCTGGCGCACTGTAGCCACCTCCAATCAGGGGCGCCCGACAGCCTTGGGCTTCCCCCTTGTGTCCCCCGAGGCGGCCTCGGTGTCCGCAACACGCCGGGCGGTCGGCCCCCTCCTCGCTCCCCCTCTCTCACCTCTGCCCGCACGCGCAGCGGCCGACCCTGAGCACCAGTGAGCGACCTCGCACGCGCGACCTCTCTGGCGCCTCCCCGCTCCTCCTCTCTCTTCCTTTAGGCGTGGACCAGCTCCAGGAATGCCCTGGACACGCCCACTGATGCCCCCGTGGCCTGCAACGACGGCAACATGCTCGCCGGCGCATGCATCTTCGGCGGACCGGCGCTCGCCTATAACTTGGCCGCCCCCGAGCCCCCTCGCGGCTCCGATGGCCCCCTCTCCCTCTCCTGATCCTCCTGGACCCTCTCTCTCTCTCCCGCACCCCCTATCCACCACCGCGGTCAAAATCTCGCCGCCGGCCGCCGCCAGAACCCTCTGTGACCCAGGCTCCTCCGCGGGTGCTGAGCGCACGTACGGGGTCGCCGCTCCCTACTGCATCCTCCGGTGCGTTTGGGGCCGTCGCTGGTGGCTGGAGCCGTCGGGGCGGGCGCCAGCGCCGCCCGGCCGGACCTCCCCGTCGTTCCTCTGCCTCAGGCGCGAGGTAGGGGACGACCATCCCGCCAGTTGGCGAGGGGCCCCCGCCTGTCAGCGACCCGGCCGGCGGGCCCAGCAGCTTAAGTGGAGACGGGCCGGGCTGGGAACCGTGTTTCCCAGGCGAAAACGCCATCCGGAGATGAAGCCTTCGGCGTCACCGCCTCCGCCCGCACAACCGTGCAGCTGGGCCGGCCCGCGAGCTATCCCTCGCCCTGCGCACTGTATAAGGTTGAACCCTTATTCCTTTTCTTTTTCTTTATTCTGTCAACTTCAAAAATGCCTAGAATATTCATATGAACTCCAAATTGCATGATTCAAATTTCTGGTAGTTTCTAAAATCATGCTCTACCACATGGTGCAACATGCACATTATTCCAGAAACATTTCTTTCACAAATATTTATCAAATGCCTTTATTTCATTTCTGTGATGAACTTTAGAAAATCACAGAGAGCTCAATCTTGATCCAAATGCAGTGATTAAAATTCCTAGATGCTTGTCATGTCCAAACTTAGTTTTGGAACATTTTAATAATAGTTTCTGTACCCCACCAAATATTGAGCCATTTCTTCATATTTATCAGCTTTGCAAAATCCTAGGAAATTCATTTCAAATCCAAATCCAGTGAAACCAACTCCTAAATGCTTCTAAAATCATGACTTGATGATGGGTACCTTTGCTCACCATTCAAGGAAATATTTCTGTATACTTCTTCCAAATCCATAAACCCTTTGGTTCCATCACATTGAAATGTTCCAAACTACCTGTTGATCCAACACCTATGAAACCACCTTGGTCATTTCTAATATGACCAGAGGTATCCTAGAAAAGTCAAACTCCTATTTTTAGAGCACTTTTATTTTTGCTTTGATTGTGTTGCTTATTACGATTGTTTCCATCGTTAGTTGACGTAATAAACGGAGTAATCGGAGATGGACCAGAAGATTTGAAGACTCGAAAGAATAAGGCAAGCAGCCCTTTGACCATGTTCAAGAGACCTTTTTATGCATGTCTCATAGCACCTTATTATTCAATGCATCGGAATCATGTTGAGGTGGAAACCACTTTGGTTGCTACCTTTGTTACTTTACTGTTGAAACTTGCATCAAGCATGACCCTACCTTCCTATGAGGGTTATGTGGGTGGGAGTAGTTAGGTTGCTTTGATAGTGGCTACGCAAAAGGGACGGGTATATGCATGGTGACGGAGGCAGAATACTTTCAAAAGACTTTTCGAAAACCCCGTCGGGTGCCATTTATGCCCGAGGGAGATGGTGAGATGGGTAACCACTTGATGACGAGGTGGTGTACCGAGGAAAGTGTGTGTGATGTTTTGAAAACGGATTGGTTTAAGTTGCGACCGTTATTCCAACCTTACATGCGCAACCACTCTACCCTTATATGGGAAAGGGCATTATTGATTACCTAGGTCGATACTAGCATGGTGCCCGCATTACTAGTGACGGGAGTGACATGAGGTCACTCTTGGGACGGGGACGCGCTTGGATAGGCGGCCATGACTGTCTTTACAGGGCACCGGACACACCGTTGGTACCCCGTGCTTGTGATATGTGATGAATACGGAGCGAGTCTCCACAAACCTTGAGATGTGAAATGTTTGGCACGGGGCTGTTACCAATCGAGTGGACTCTATGTTAGTGTCATCTAGGGAAAGATAGTGACCGGGTGCTTACCCAGGGTACTTGAGGTACCGCGGGTCGTGGATGTCACGGAAGTTCCCCGGATCTTGTGGGTAAAGTGTGCAACCTCTGCAGAGTGTAAAACTATTCGAATAGCCGTGTCCACGATCATGGACAGTTGGGTAACCGCTCTTGGGCTACGTCCAATGTTTGCGAAACCTGGTGTGTGTGTGAGGAAACAACTTGGTTCAGTGATATTGATGATGTGATACCTGAGGAAGTTACAATGAGCTTGAACATGAGTTGATTACAACTCTTTCTCGATATTGATGTCTGTGACCTCCTGATACTTGTTACAGACACATGCATGCCCTTGTTATATGTTGATCATAATTGCATATGAACAACTAGCTTTCCGCAAAACTGCCAACCTAGCAGTAGAGCCTTGCATAATTATTCTGTTATCACACTTGGGTTGCTTGCGAGTACATTCAATGTACTCATTGGCTTGTCACTGGTTATTTTATTGGCCAGGCAGGAGAGAATAGGTTATGATGAAGATTCCTTGGTGACGAGCATGCGAGCTAGGACGCTTCCCAGTCAGAATGCTTGTAGGGTTAAGGAAGATGGCATGGGTCCCAGTTGTCTTTGAAGATTTCCGCTGCGATGATATACTCAAGACTTGACCATTATGGTCCTATTTATGTATTACGGTATGTACGGATGTAAGACTCTTGTTATTCAGCTTATGTGTGTTCAGTGAGCATTGATCTCTGGGATCACTGTACACGTGCATTCGGTGATCACGACTTATGAGTCGGGGTCCCCACAATAAAA
Organism: Secale cereale; assembly: GCA_902687465.1. NCBI lineage: Eukaryota > Viridiplantae > Streptophyta > Magnoliopsida > Poales > Poaceae > Secale > Secale cereale. The sequence continues at coordinate 362,385,021 of LR738709.1, forward strand.
TAGCATATAAGTGCATATAAAACATTCAAGATGGATAATATAATAGCATGGAACAATCAAAAATTATAGATACGTTGGAGACGTATCAAGCTGCCAACGTCCGCGCTCCGCTTCCTGCCCACGCTACACCTCGCCAAGTTCATGAACTGCAATT
>LR738709.1:362385375-362410056 GCA_902687465.1 Secale cereale
ACTGCAATTCCCCCCCCCCCCCACTTAATGACACGCCCGCTCTTTTTCTACCATGACTGAAGCACCTCGCGCTCGTCGTCGTCTGCATCCCAAAGGATGGCATGGAGCACCTACTCTTCGGCTGTACTGCACTCGAGTTCCTTCGTCTTCAGGCGATGAATTGGTCGAATACCTTCCACATCACCTCTAGGACTCTCCGGACTATTTATGTGTGTTGTTGGTGCTGCAATAAGAGATCACAAAAGGTGGACCACAATATTGTCATTAAGGACACACCTTCACTTCAGAGATTACTTTTAGTTGATCAACAAAGTCCAACAAGAATCGATGTCATTTCTGCGCCGAAATTGACAGCGGTGGGCTTATACCTCTCCTTGTTGACATTAACATTATTTCTAGTTTTGAAGATGTATGTTCATCTGTCATCCAGCAAGGCTTCACCCAAATTCTGGGTACAGTGAAGGTCTTGGCACTATAATCTGTCGGCCCCAACCTGGACCAAGTTGTCAGTTGAATGAGATGCTTTCCATGCCTGAAGAAACTGTATATCGAGGTGATGTTCCTTTTCTGTTAAATGTTAACCATAAGGGAGTTCAATTTTTTGCACCTTATCCCAAGTTTACAATGACAATGTACTATGATTTCTAAAGGAATTTTGGAGGATTTCAGGACATACACCCCCACCCCATATTGGTTGGTTGATTCATATGGTTGCAATCCATAAGCATTTCATTGGATTCATCTGCACTAGTTTTCTTAGGGAATTTTTCATCCAATCCATCCTCTTGTGAAGAAGGCTACATGTTTCTAGATTGTAATCAAATGTACATGTTAATCATGTCAGATCGAAGATGGCACGTTGGTGCATTTTACAAATCTTGCAAACTAAATAGGCATGTAGTACTGTTCAAAACTGCATATAGGCACTAACACGTTCTCTTCTTTTGCAGATAATAATAGGCCCGGAGGTGGATAATGTTTCTAATGACAATCACATTCAATGCATGGATTTGCATCTCTCAAATATTACTTTGAATTCCTATCGAGGGACCTTATCGAAGATTACACTCGCCAGGTTCTTTCTTGCCAGAGCAAGGGTGCTAAGGGTACTGAGGTTGAACACGCATTTAATTAGGAAAGATGAATGGTGTGCTGATCAGAGCAGGCAGGTACTGCAGAATGGAAGAGGCTGTAAAAAAGCTAAACTTCATATTTTAAGAGCATATGATAGAGTAATTGGAAGTCATTGTGTCAAACCAACACATGACTTGTCAGCGGCTGATCCCTTTGCAGAAATGATGAGGTTTGCAATGTTTGAATTTGGGCCCCAAAGTTTCTACCGGAGAATCAAGACGAAAACGTGTGCCAATCCCTATGCATAAGTTCACAAGGTCACTGAACCCGTAAGTTGATCACAAAAACATACATCAAGTAGATCACCACAGATAAGCACATGCAAGACATACATCAAGTGTTCTCAAATCCTTAAAGACTCAATCCGATAAGATAAATTTGAAGGGAAAACTCAATCCATTACAAGAAGATAAAGGGGGAGAAGCATCATAAGATCCAACTATAATAGCAAAGCTCCCGATACATCAAGATCGTTCCATATCAGGAACACGAGAGAGAGAGAGAGAGAGAGAGAGATCAAACACATAGCTACTGGTACATACCCTCATCCCCGAGGGTGAACTACTCCCTCCTCGTCATGGAGAACGCCGGGATGATGAAGATGGCCACCGGTGATGGATCCCCCCTCCGGCAAAGTGCCGGAACAGGGTCCCGATTGGTTTTTGGTGGCTACAGAGGCTTGCGGCGGCAAAACTCCCGATCTAGGTTATGTTCTGGTAGTTTGGGTATATATAAGAGGTGTTGGAGTCGGGAACAAGTCAGGGGGTCCCCGAGGTGGGTGTCAGATTACGGGCTGGAGCTTGTCGATCCAGCCCCTTTCATAAGCCTCGAGCTTTTTCTTAAAGCTGCGCGTCTTGAGTCCGTGCAAGACTTCTGGGTTGGCACGTTCGGCCTGACCGTTGCTTCTAGGGTGAGCCACCGAGGCGTAGCAGATATGCATTCCAAGGTTAGCACAATATTACCTGAAGAGATTGCTTGTAAACTGCGAACCGTTATCCGTGATGATGCGATTGGGGACCCCGAATCGCCTCACGAGGCCCTTGATGAACTTGACCGCAGACCCGGCAGGGATCGCGCGAACAGGCTCCACCTCCGCCCATTTGGTGAACTTGTCGATGGCGACGTACAGGAAGCCGTAGCCCCCCCCCCCCACCCCCGCGCCGCCCGAGGAAATGGACCCAGGATGTCCAATCCCAAGACCGCGAAGGGCCGGGAGAGCGGGATCGCCTGGAGGCCCTGTGTTGCTTGCTGGACCTGCTTAGCATGAAATTGGCATGCCTCACAAGCATGCACAAGCTCCGTGGCATCGCTGAGTGTTGTGGGCCAGTAAAAGCCGCTACGGAAGGCCTTGCCCACGAGGGTGCGGGACAACAAGTTGTCGTCGCAGTCTCCGCCATGGATGTCGGCCAATAGCTCGCGTCCTTGCTTCCTCGAGATGCACTTTAGTGAGACGTCATTGGGGCGCCTCCTGTAGAGCTCGCCGTCTTGGATGCAGTAAGCCGAGGCCAGCCGAGCCACGCGCTCTGCGTCTTCCTCCTTGTGTGACAAGGTGTTGTGTAGTAGGTACATCTTGAGCTCTTTGGTCCGGCAACCCTCTTCGGGCTCCGCAGTGAGTAGCAGGCGGGATCCGGAGGTCGGCCCGCAGGGCGGAGCTCCGGCTGCGAGCGCCGCAAGCAGCCCCTCCCGAGATGATGTCGGCTCAGGAGCGGGCGGTGCTGCCGACGGCTTGAGCAACCGCTCCTTGAAGAGGCCCGGCTTCTGGGGTTCCTGCCTAGAGGCTCGTTTGGCGATGTCGTCCGCCTCCTTGTTCGTGCCCCTTGGCACGTGCTGCAGATCCAGTCCTTGGAACCGCTTTTCCATCATGCGCACCTCCTCCAGATATGCCTCCATGTGCTTGTCCTTGGGCTTGTATTTCTTGTTGGAGAAGTTGACGAGGAGTTGCGAATCGCCTTTAATGGTGAGGCGCTTGACCCCCAGTGCAGCTGAGGCCTTGAGCCCAGCAATCAGGCCCTCATACTCTGCTATGTTGTTGGAGACCTTCTCACCTTGCTAGAAGCAAAGCTGCGCGGCGTAGTACAACTTGTCCTGAGTGGGAGATAGTAATATGACGCCGGCTCCTACGCCAAGGAGCGAGAAGGCGCCGTCGAAGTACACCACCCATCCGTCTGGGGCTTCATCACCGGGGGCCAGCGAGCGATCCTCACCAGCCCCCTGTTCCGACGCGTCAGTCCATTCTGCCACAAAGTCTTCCAGAGCCACTCCTTTGATCGCTCGCATGGTGCTGAACTCCAACTGGAACGCCTATAGCTCGATGTTCCACTCAGTGACCCTCCCGACGACATTCGGGCCCTGGAGCACCTTATCGAGAGGGTACGACGAGACAACCTTGATGGGGTGGCCCTGGAAGTAATGGTGCAGTATCCTGGAGGCAACAAGGAGCACTAGGAGTAGCTTTTGAGGCATCGAGTAACGCGAGCGTGCATCGCGCAATATGGTGATGGCGAAGTACACAGGGTGCTCCACGAGGGTCGGTGCCGCAGGATCTTCAGGCGCTTCAGGAGTCTTGGGTGCTTCTTGCTGGACGGCGGGGTCATCAGCAACCGTGGTCAAATCTACCTCCGGAGTTGCGTCGGGGGGCGACGGAGCTCCTGAGGATGCCGACTTTCTAGCGGCTTCGTGCTTGGGGGCCTCTCCTCGCGCTCCACCACCAACGCCGCACTGGCGGAGTGAGGCGTAGCGGCGAGATAGAGAATCATGGGCTCCAGGGGTCTTGGCGCCACCATAATCGGTGGGCAGGTGAGGTATTCCTTGAGACCCCAGAAGGCGGCGACGGCCTCCGGAGTCCACTCGAAGGGCCCCTTCATCTTCATGAGCTTGAAGAACGGGAGGGCGCATTCGCCAAGCTTAGAGATGAAGCGCCCCAGGGACGTCACACATCCTGCAAGATTCTGCATCTCCTTCAGGGTCGTAGGCGGCTTCATTCTTTCGATGGATTTGATCTTCTCTAGATTAGCTTTAATGCCTCGGTGCGAAACAAGGAACCCTAGCAACTTGCTGGAGGGTACACCAAACACGCACTTCTCCAGGTTGAGGCACAGCTTCACTTTGTGCTGGTTGGCGAATGTTTCTTCTAGGTCCTGGATGAGAGTCTTGGCCTCTCCGGACATGACCACGATGTCGTCGACGTAGGCCTCCGCGTTCCTCCCAAGCTGAGGGTCGAGGGTGATGTGCATCAGGCGCTGAAAGCTAGCGCCTGCGTTTCTTAGCCCGAAAGGCATGCAGGTGTAGCAGTAGACCCCGCAAGGCGTTAGGAACACCGTCTTCTCCACCTCCTCCACCGCCATCTTGATCTGGTGGTAGCCCGAGAAGGCATCGAGGAAGCAGAGCAGGTCGCACTCAGCCGTCGAATCCATGATATGGTCGATACGCGGGAGAGGGAACGGGTCCTGAGGGCAGAACTTGTTGAGGCTCGTGAAGTCGACGCATATGCGCTCCTTGCCTCCTTTATTCGGGACGATGACAGGTTTGGCGGGCCACTCCGGGTGTCGTACCTCCCGTACGATGCCTGCTTCCTCTAGCTTTCGAACCTCCTGAACGATGAAGGCATGCTTCTCCGGGGCCTGCCTGCATGTTTTCTGCTTGATAGGGCGCGCGTTGGGGCACACCATAAGGTGGGGCTCGATGATGCGTCTAGGCACCCCGACCAAGTCAACGGCCTTCCAAGCTAACACATCCTTGTAAGCCCCGAGGAAGCTAACCAACATTGCCTCTTGCTCTGGGTCCATGCCTATGCCGATGGTGAAAGTGGCTCCTGAGCCCTCCTCGTCAATATGCACCTACTTCGTCTTGGCCGGGTCCTAAGAGAAGAGCTACTTCTTCTTGGCTGGTGCGGCTTCCGACGTCTCAGGAGCCCCCTCCATACCTAAATGGGCCGCGGCTGCAGCCCTATAAGTGCGCCCGAGGACCTAAATGGTGGCCTTGGGGTCCCCTCCGACAGTGATGACGTCGCTACTCCCGGGCATCTTGACGGCGTTGTTGCCCGGATGAGTCGCCGCCGTGAACTTTGCCAAGGCTGGGAAACCAAGGACGGCGTTGTAGGGTAGGTGGATGGGCGCGACATCGAAGTCGATGAGCTCGGTTCGGTAATTAACGGGTGTGCCGAAGGTGACCGGGAGGCGGATCTGGCCGAGCGGGACGACCGAGCCCGCGACCCCCGAGAAGGGCTTGGTGGGGAGGAGATGCCTGTAGGACACGGGCAGATGACCAAAAGCCTCCGCGGAGAGGATGTTGAGCACGTCGCCGCCGTCGATGAGGGTCCTTGTGACAGCCACCCCGCAGATGGTGGGGGTACATACTGTAGGGAGGACGTTCGTGCCAGCTGCAGCTATGGTGCGGTCGCCGGGGCCGAAAGCGATGGCGTGCCCCTGCACGTCCTGCCCCCGCGGGGCCTCCTACGGCTGGGCAGCGGCCGCGATCCGCCGAAAGTGTGACATGACGTGCCGGGCCGACGCCGGTGCTTGGGATCCTCTGATGATGCAGGCGACCTTGCGGCAGGGCAACCCCTCGCCAGCAGCGCCCATCAGCTCATCGACACGGGCCACCCAAGCGTCGAGCTCCTCCGTGGGTGGCCAGTGCCGGAGCAGCTTCTGCGCCACTAAGAGTGCCGCCGGTGAGGCCACGAGGAGCAAAAATGGCGAAGCAGGCCGCTCCCCGGTGGCTCGGCCGGCAAAAATGACGTCGGGGAAGGGGGCGGAGCGCCATGGGTGGCGCGGTCTGCCGACGCCGCTCGGACGACGGGGACAGCACCAACCTCCACGCGGATGCTGCAGGCTACGGCCATCATGGCGGCGTAGAGCAGGAGAGGGGAGGCGAGGTCGTGGAAGAGGCAAGATTTCGACACGCCCCCTACCTGGCGCGCCAAATGTCGGATTACGGGCTCCGCAAACCCAAAGAAGTTTGAACACAGGGGTGTGAACGAAGATCTCTCCCACTCACGTCTACCTAGCGCCACGCCCTCGCCCGGTGGTGAGATTCGAGCAAGCAACAAGTAAAAGCACACATGAGTTTACCCAGGTTCAGGCCACCTTGCAGTGTAAAACCCTACGTCCTGCTTGAGTGGATTATCCTCAGGAGGGCTTGAGTATGAACAAGTACAGTGGTTCTTGAGCTCAGGAGGAGAGCTCAAGAGGGTCAGGAGGCAAGTGTTCTTGCTCCTTGAAATGAAGGTGGGGTGTTTGAGATGAGGTCGATCCGGATCCAGATGCAGATGCCGATCCCCTCCATAGTGGAAACCCTAGCTACTTATATAGGAGGCCAGGGTCCTCTTCCCCTGAAATGTTTAGGCGGGAAGGGATCCCACAACGGCCATTTTGAGTGGGAACATAAGGACGCTCCTATCCTGACAAAAGCGGTATTCGCCTGCAAAGAGATCAGACGATGACGCGGTGGTGGGCTCGGTGGTGACATCCTCCCTGTCGTCCTTGCAGTCTTCGGTCTTGTTGCACCAAACGGGAAACCTTTGTCTCGCCCCTCGGGAACATGCGCCTGTGTTGCCTCCTTTGCACCAAAACGGCAACTGCGCCGCTGGCACGTGCTGGCACCCGCTGGCGCGGTGCGTCACTGCTCGCGTCACTGCCTCCTCCTGAGGCAGGCTTGGCCTTGGGTTCTCTGCCCCTCCGAAGCAGCCTAGCCGAGGCCGCTCCTGAGAGGGTCTTGGTGTCGTTCTCCTCGCGAGGCCTAGCCCCCCTCGTGAGGATCTTGAGCAGCTGGTCGATCAGCTGGGCCGTACCAGGCCGTAGTAGGAGCGCGTCGTGGCCCGTAGGCAGGCACGTCTGGGTACCCTGGTTCCCAGGACGCTGATAGTCGCCGCCGGGCCCAAGGCGCGCGCGGAGTTGGCTTCGGGGCGAAGCCTTAGCCAAGGACGAAGCGTCGCGGGCCCCAAAAGACTGCGGGCAAGGCCGGTGTGTGACGGTTGCATAGGATGTGGCGTCTCCGCTTCCCCAGGCAGCTTTGGTGACCGTGCGACTTGACAACTCCCCGGCGTGGATGAAGGGGTCACTATGGCTGTGACACCAGTGACTGCCGGTTGGGCTCCTCTGCCCTATAAATGGGACTAGGGGGGAGCCCCCAAGCCATCTTCAAGCCAGCGCCATCTTCTTTCTTGTTCGCTCCTTGTTCTTCTTCTCGCTGCGAGATCTCCATGGCGCCACTGAGGAAGTCGTCTGCCGCAGAGAAGGAGAAGGCCTCGAAGGAGCTGGCCTCACCGCCGCCGAAGAGGGGCCGTGGCCGCCCCCACAAGTATGCCGATACGCCTGCGGCGGCTCCTCGAGGATGCGGGCGCGGCCTTCCGGGTTTCGATGCGGTCGCCGACGGGAGGCGCGGCGCCACTTCTCGCGGGGGAAATGGTCATGGCCGCGGTGGGCGAGGGGGCGCGGGACGCCATCTGGCGGCTGTGCATCCTCCGCGCCCATAGCTCCACTCCTTCGATGTGTCGTTGGAGTTCGTGGTGTGGGCGGAGAAGCCTGGCGGCTTGTGGCTCCGGCTGCCCCACTCATTCGGCAACGTGCTGCCAGCCGAAGGCCCCGGCAGCCTCTGGCTGCAGACTGATGGCTGCTGCAGCAGTGCTTCCTGGGTGGAGGTCGACGTTGCCCCCTCAGGCGACATGTTCCTGGAGCGCGGCTGGAAGTCGTTTGCGCGCGCGCGCTGATAACCCACAAGTGTAGGGGATCGCAACAGTTTTCGAGGGTAAAGTATTCAACCCAAATTAGTTGATTCGACACAAGAGGAGCCAAAGAATACTCTTAAGTATTAGCAGCTGAGTTGTCAATTCAACCACACCTGGAAACTTAGTATCTGCAGCAAGGTAGTTTAGTAGCAAAGTAATATGATAGTAGCGGTAGCGGCAATAAAATTAACGATAGTGTTTTTGTAGTTTTTGTAATAGTAGCAACGGAAAAGTAAATAAGCAACAAGCAATATGGGAAAAGCTCGTAGGCATTGGATCGGTGATGGGAAATTATGTCGGATGCACTTCATCATGTAGAAGTTATAACCTAGGGTGACACAGAACTAGCTCCAGTTCATCCATGCAATGTAGGCATGTATTCCGAATATAGTCATACGTGCTTATGGAAAAGAACTTGCATGACATCTTTTGTCCTACCCTCCCGTGGCAGCGGGGTCCTATTGGAAACTAAGGGATATTAAGGCCTCCTTTTAATAGAGTACCGGACCAAAGCATTAACACATAGTGAATATATGAACTCCTCAAACTATGGTCATCACTGGGAGTGGTCCCGATTATTGTCACTTCGGGGTTGCCGGATCATAACACATGGTAGGTGACTATAGACTTGCAAGATAGGATCAAGAACACACATATATTCATGAAACATAATAGGTTCAGATCTGAAATCATGGCACTCGGGCCCTAGTGACAAGCATTAAGCATAGCAAAGTCATAGCAACATCAATCTCAGAACATAGTGGATACTAGGGATCAAACCCTCAAAAAACTAACTCGATTACATGATAGATCCCATCCAACCCATCACCGTCCAACAAGCCTACGATGGAATTACTCACGCACGGCGGTGAGCATCATGGAATTAGTGATGGAGGAAGGTTGATGATGACGATGGCGATGATCTCCACTCTCCGGAGCCCCGAACGGACTCCAGACCAGCCCTCCCGAGAGAGATTCGGGCTTGGCGGCGGCTCCGTCTCGTAAAACGCGATAATTCTTTCTCCTTGATTTTTCTCTCCCCGAAAGTGAATATATAGGATCTGTGGATACGTCGGTGGAGCACCAGGGGGGCCACGAGGCAGGGGGGCGCGCCCCCACCCTCGTGGACAGGGTCTGGGCCCCCCTAGTCTGGATATTCTTGCAGTAATTTTTATATTTTCCAAAATAATTCTCCGTGGAGTTTCAGGTCATTCCGAGAACTTTTTATTTCTGTACAAAAACAACACCATGGCAATTCTGCTGAAATCAGCGTCAGTCCGGGTTAGTTCCATTCAAATCATGCAAGTCAGAGTCCAAAACAAGGGCAAAAGGGTTTGGAAAAGTAGATACGTTGGAGACGTATCAACTCCCCCAAGCTTAAACCTTTGCTTGTCCTCAAGCAATTCAGTTGATAAACTGAAAGTGATAAAGAAAAACTTTGACAAACTCTGTTTGCTCTTGTTGTTGTAAATATGTAAGCCAACATTCAAGTTTTCAGCAAGATCATGAACTAACCACATTCACAATAACTTTCAGGTCTCAAGACTACTCATATCAATGGCATAATCAACCAGCGAGCAATAATAATAAACCTCGGATGACAACACTTTCTCGAAACAGTCATGATAAGATATAACAAAATGGTATCTCCCTAGCCCTTTCTGAGACTGCAAAACATAAATGCAGAGAACCTTTAAAGATCAAGGACTGACTAGACATTGCAATGCATGGTAAAAGAGATCTAGTCATGATCATACTCAATGCAAATTAATAGTAATACATGCAAATGATAGAGGTGCTCTCCTACTGGTGCTCTTTGATAAGAGGATGATGACTGCATAAAAGTAAATAGATAGGCCCTTCGCAGACGGAAGTAGGGATTTGTAGAGGTGCCAGAGCTCGATTTTTAAATAGAGATGAATAACATTTTGAGCGGTATACTTTCATTTTCAACATAATAACCAAGAATCTCGATATCTCCCATGCTATGCAAATTATAGGCGGTTCCCAAACAGAATGGTAAAGTTTATACTCCCCCAACCACCAACAAGCACACTCCACGGCCATCCGAATCCACGGGGTACCGTCCAAACAAGCAACAGCCCTGGGGGAGTTTTGTTTAATTATTATGATTTTGAGCATGGGACTGGGCATCCCGATTACCAGCCATTTTCTCATGACTGATGAGCGGAGTCCACTCATCGTGAGAATAACCCACCTAGCATGGAAGATATAGACAACCCTAGTTGATACATGAGATGTTCGAGCATACAAAACAAAATTTCATTTGAAGGTTTAGAGTTTGGCACATACAAATTTACTTGGAACGGTAAGTAAATACCGCATATAGGAAGGTATGGTGGACTCATATGGAATAACTTTGGGGTTTATGGAAGTGGATGCGCAAGCAGTAATCCCGCTTAGTACAGGTGAAAGCTAGAAATAGACTGGGAAGCGACCATCTAGAGAGCGACAACGGTCATGAACATGCATTAAAATTAACCAACAATGAATGCGAGCATGAGTAGGTCTATAAATCACCATGAACATAAATATCGTGGAGGCTATGTTGATTTGTTTCAACTACATGCGTGAACATGTTCCAAGTTAGATCACTTAAATCATTCAAAGGAGGATACCACCCCATCATACCACATCACAACCATTTTAATATCATGTTGGCACGCAAGATAGACCATTATAAACTCTCAACTCATTAAGCATGGCATAAGTAACTATGATCTCCAATTGTCATTGCAAGCATGTTTCATTCATAACAAGCTGAATCAGGAACGATGAACTATCATATTTACAAAAACAAGAGAGGTCGAGTTCATACCAGCTTCTCATCTTAATCAATTCATCATATATCGTCATTATTGCCTTTCACTCACACGATCGAACGGTGTGGATAATAATAATAGTGCACGTGCATTGGACTAAGTTGGAATCTGCAAGCATTTAATACAACGGAGAAGACAAAGTAATATGGCTCAAGGTTAAATCAATAATAAAGCATATGAGAGCCACTTAGCATTTTCAATCATGGTCTCCTACTCTTAACCCCCAACAAAAAGAAAAGAAACTATTTACACGGGAAAGCTCCCAACGAGCAAAAGAAGAACGGGAAATCTTTTTGGGTTTTCTTTTAGTTACTACTACAAGAAAAGTAAACTGGCTAGAAGCTACAACTAATATATTTTTTGTTTTTCTTAAGGTTTTCCTAGCACACAAGAAAAAGGCTAAGAAAAAGAAATGAACCTAAACATGGATGGTACAGTGAAAGAGTATGAGCACCGAAAACTTGAATAAGTGTGAACATGAATGTAAAGTCGGTGAGAAACACGTACTCCCCCAAGCTTAGGCTTTTGGCCTAAGTTGGTCTATGTCCACGGATCGAAGCTACTCCCTCCAGTGTACTGAGATGTATCCTCTGGGTGCCACTGGTTGGCGAGCTCATCCAGCTGCCACCCATAAACAGACTGACGGTAAGGATCAAGTGGTGGCTCTGGCTCAGGCTCTGAAGCTTGTGCCTGGCCTTGGTGCTTGTAGAAGGCATCTGATGTAATGAGGTATATGCATGTGGACAGATCAAACAAAGATGGTGCAGGAAAGGTAACAATTTCACAGTATATTTCATCAAACCTTAATTTATAATTAAGCAACCCATCCATGTTTTTAACAATAAAATCATGAGCTACCATGCTCTTGTAGTCTAGATAAACAGGGGCAAGCAATTTTTCTTCCTTCTCATAATGCCTAATAGGTATTCTAAAATATTCAGCAAGGCGAGAAGCAAAGATGCCTCCAAAAACGGGCCCCTTTGAGCGGTTCAGACTCAGTCGTTTAGCAACGACGGCGCCCAAGCTAAAAATTGTGTCTTGAAACAAAGCATGGCATAAGATGACAATATCAGGGGCACTAAGATTCCCACTGTTCCCGCGACCAATTAAACATCTACTAGCAAATAAAGCAAAGTAGCGCAGAACAGGGAAGTGTATACTAGTGATTCTTGCCCCTGAGACTTGTCTAGTTTCCCCTACAGCTATCATGTCAATAAACCCTTCAACGTCTTCACGGCGTGGTTCATCAAGTCTACCTCCAAAGGGTACCTTGCATATTTCACAAAATTCTAAGAGTGATATCTCCTTAATCACATCATATAAACGAAACTCCACCGTAGGTAGTGTTTTCTTAGCATGAAAATGAAAACTTTGCTTGAAAATATTGGTGAGTAAGAGATACTGGTCACGCTGGTCATGGAGGAAGTCGGTGAGGCCTGCATTATTTGCCAACCAATAAAAGTCTTCATAAATACTGGCAGACATCATGAAATCATTACAAGGCCATTCGCACGGTCGAACTTCCGCCATGCGAGGAAGATTATATTTGGACTTCTTATTTTCTTCTTTCTTCTTCTCCTCTGAGCTCTTACTAGAGGAGCCCCTCAACAATCTCTTTATCATTTTCTTTTCTGAAAATATCTGAAATTTTTAGTAACTCAAAATAAAAGTTAAGCAAACTCAACAAGATTGATAGCAACAACTCCTACTAGTGCCTAGAGACTATATCATGCATTAGAACTACTTGGGACCAAGAAAATTTGACATGCAAGCTTAAGAACAAGGTCACCACAGCAGCAAAAATTTGCAATAAATAAAGCACTAGAATGAAAACTAATTGAACCAATGGAGGAGTCACATACCAAGGAACAATCTCCCGAAACAGTTTGATGAATGGTGCTTTGAGCAAGGAGATCGAAAATGGCAACAAGATGAGCTAGAACTCGGGTTTGAGCTGGTTGGTGATTTTTTTGGGAGGGAGAAGAAGAGTGTGGGTGCAGGAATAAGTGGAGGGGGCTGATAACCCACAAATATAGGGGATCAGTTGTAGCCTCTTTCGATAAGTAAGAGTGTCGAACCCAACGAGGAGCTAAAGGCAGAACAAATATTCCCTCAAGTTCTATCGACCACCGATACAACTCTACGCACGCTTGACGTTTACTTTACCTAGAACAAGTACAAAACTAGAAGTATTTTGTGGTTTTTGTGGGATAGGTTTGCAAGAAAATAAAGAGCACGCTAATAAAACTAGGGGCTGTCAAGATAAAGACACAACTAAATTAGTTTTAGCGAGTGTGGAAAAGTGGTGGCTGGAGTTGCGAAATTGCCCCTAAGAAATTGACTACGTTACTAGACCAATAGCAAGTTTTATGTGGGAGAGGCCACTGCTAGCATGTCATCCCTTACCTGGAATTCAATGCACTTATGATTGGAACTATTAGCAAGCATCCGCAACTACTAATGTTCATTAAGGTAAAACACAACCATAGCAATATGATATATTGGTCCCCCTTCAATCCCGTATGCATCAATTTCTACGCTAGGTTGAAACTTCTATCACTCTTGCCCTCCAATACGTAGTTCTATCAACATACAACTAACACTATGGTGTGATCCACGCGCACGCTCATATGATGGGCACCAAAGGACAGCAACATAACCACAAGCAATTTAAGTCAATCATAGCAATTCACCAATCACCGATAGGACAACGAAAATCTACTCAGACATCATAGGATGGCAACACATCATTGGATAATAATATGAAGCATAAAGCACCATGTTCAAGTAGAGGGTACAGCGGGTTGCGGGAGAGTAGACCGCTGTAGATAGATGGGGGAAGGTGATGGAGATGTTCGTGAAGATGACGGAGGTGTTGGTGTAGATCACCGTCACACGATGATGGCCCCGGTGGCACTCCGGTGCCACCGGAAGCGAGGAGGAGAGAGCCCACTCCTTCTTCTTCTTCCTTGACCTTCTCCCTAGGTGGGAGAAGGGTTTCCCCTCTGGTCCATGGCCTCCATGGCGACGGAGGGGCGAGAGCCCCTCCGAGATTGGATCTGTCTCTTTGTCTCTCTCTGTTTCTGCGTTCCCAGATTTTGGCCCTTCACCGTTTCTTAAATTCCTGGATATCAGTAACTTCGATTGGGCTCATCTTTTGACACGATTTTTATCCAAAAATTAGCTTTCTTGCGGCGAAATAAGGGCATCAACCGCCTTACGGTGTGGCCTCGATGGCCCAGGGCGCGCCCTGGGCAGGGGGGCGCGCCCCCCACCCTCGAGGCCCACTCGGGTATCGTCTCGTGTTCGTTTCGCTTCCCAAAATTCACATATATTTCAAAAAAAATCTCTGTCTGTTTTTATTCTGTTTGGACTCCGTTTGATATGGATATTCTGCGAAACAAAAAACATGAAACAAACAGGAACTGGCACTGGGCACTTGATCAATATGTTAGTCCCAAAAAATAGTATAAAAAGTTGCCAAAAGTATATGAAAGTTGTAGAATATTGGCATGGAACAATCAAATTATAGATACGACGGAGATGTATCAGCATCCCCAAGCTTAATTCCTGCTCGTCCTCGAGTAGGTAAATAATAAAAAAAATGATGTGGAATGCTACCTAGCATAATCTTGATCATGTAATCTAATCATGGCATGAATATTAAGACACGAGTGATTCAAAGCAATAGTCTATCATTTGACATTAGGACGATAATACTTCAAGCATACTAATAAAGCAATCATGTCTCTTCAAAATAACATGGCCAAAAAAGTTATCCCTACAAAATGATATGGTCTGGCTATGCTCCATCTTCACCACACAAAGTATTTAAATCATGCACAACCCCGGTTTTAGCCAAGCAATTGTTTCATACTTTAGTATTCTCAAACCTTTTCAACTTTCACGCAATACATGAGCGTGAGCCATGGACATAGCACTATGGGTGGAATAGAAGGTGGTGATAGACAACAGGTGGGAGAAAGTCTCACATCAACTAGGCATATCAATGGACTATGGAGATGTCCATCAATCGATATCAATATGAGTGAGTAGGGATTCCCATGTAACGGATGCACTAGAGCTATAAGTGTATGAAAGCTCAAAATAAAACTAGTGGGTGTGCATCAACTTGCTTGCTCATGAAGACCTAGGGCATTTGAGGAAGCCCGTCATTGGAATATACAAGCCAAGTTTTATAACGAAAAATTCCCACTAGTATATGGAAGTGACAAAACAAGAGACTCTCTATTATGAAGATCATGGTTCTACTTTGAAGCACAAGTGTGGAAAAGGATAGTAGCATTGTCCCTTCTCTCTTTTCTCTCTTTTTTTGTTTTTTTAGGGGCTTTCACCTTTTTTTTAGCCCCTCTCTATTTTTTTAGGCCATCTATTTTTTTATTTGGCCTTTCCTCACATGGGACAATGCTCTAATAATAAAGATCATCACACTTTTATTTACTTACAACTCAAAGATTACAGCTCGAAGCTAGAACAAAATATGACTCTATCTGAATGCCTCCGGCGGTGTACCGGGATGTGCAATGATCTAGCATACCAATGACATCAAAAAACTGACAAGCCATGGAAACATCATGCTAGCTATCTTACGATCATGCAAGGCAATATGACAATGATGGTGCGTGTCATAATAAACAGAACGGTGGAGTTACATGACAATATATCTCGGAATGGCTATGGAAATGCCATAATAGGTAGGTATGGTGGTTGTTTTGAGGAAGGTATATGGTGGGTGTATGGTACCGGCGAAAGTTGCGTGGTACAAGAGAGGCTAGCAATGGTGGAAGGGTGAGAGTGCGTATAATCCATGGACTCAACATTAGTCATAAAGAACTCACATACTTATTGCAAAAAATTATTAGCCATTGAAACCAAGTACTACACGCATGATCCTAGGGGGAGGTTGGTAGGAGTTAACCATTGCGCGCCCCCGACCTCCACACAAAGGATGACACTCAATAAATAAATCATGCTCCAACTTCGTCACATAACGGTTCACCATACGTGCATGCTACGGGAATCACAAACCTCAACACAAGTATTTCTACAATCCACAACCACCCACTAGCATGACTCTAATATCACCATCTTTATATCGCAAAACTATTGAAGGAATCAAACATATCATATTCAGTGATCTACAAGTTTATGTAGGATTTTATGACTAACCATGTGAATGACCAATTCCTGTCAACTATCTAAATAGATATAAGTGAAGCAAGAGAGTTTTAATTATTTCTCAAAAAGTTATTCCCACGCTCTAACAATTATAAGTGAAGCAAAAGAGAATTCTACAAATGGCGGTTTTCTATGTGAAGAGAAACAGGCAATCTAAACTTCAAATGATGTAAGTGAAGCACATGAAGTATTCTATAAAGCCATACTCAAAAGGTATAAGTGAAGTGCAAAGAGCATTCTATAAATCAACCAAGGACTATCTCATACCAGCATGGTGCATTTATTAAAAGGAAAAATAGAAAGCACACAACGCTCCAAGAGTTGCACATATCACATGAATGAAACGAATCCGAAAACATACCGATACTTGTTGAAGAAAGAGGGGATGCCTTCCGGGGCATCCCCAATCTTAGACGCTTGAGTCTCCTCGAATATTTACATGGGGTGCCTTGGGCATCCCCAAGCTTGAGCTCTTGCCTCTCCTTCTTCTCCTCACATCGAGACCTCCTCGATCTTCGAACACTTCATCCACACAAAACTTCAACAGAAAACTCGATAAGATCCGTTTGTATAATAAAGCAAATCACTACTCTAAGTACTGTTGCAAACCAATTCATAGTTTGTTTTTGCATTGTAGCTACTGTAATATAACTTTTCCATGGCTTAATCCACTGATAGAAATTGATAGTTTCATCAAAACAAGCAAACTATGCATCAAAAACAGAATCTGTCTAAAACAGAACAGTCCGTAATAATCTGAACATTCACCATACTTCTGATACTTGAAAAATTCTGACCAAATTAGGAAAAATCAACAATTTGTATAGAAAGATGGTACAAAAAGTTTCAGAACCATTTGACGTTCCAGCAAAAAATGTAAAATCGCGCACTACAGCCAAAGTTTCTGTCCTGCACCGCACAAACCAACAAGCATTGTAAACATCCTAAAGGCAAACCTTGGCACATTATTTTTATAATACAATGGAATTGTACAAGGGGATAATTATTTTTTATGAAATGTTTCTGTAATTAAAGATTTGCAAAGTTTCCATGGGCATGAACAAAGTTCAAGGAGCTCCCCCATTTCAACGGTGCTCGTCCTTCTTACTTTCACTTTTCTTTTTGAAAAAGTTTTAGGTTCCCCTCTTTATTTTTATTTTTTTAAAACTTTATAAAAGCACACAACAGAAATAAATGACTCTCTAAAACTTCTGAGTTGTCTCCCTGGTAGCGCTTTCTTTAAATCCATTAAGCTAGGCATATAGTGCTCAAGTAATGGATCCACCCGGATCCCAAGGTATATCAAAGCCAATTTTAATTAGCAATGATTTGACATTTAGTAGTGAGCACAAAGTGATATGTGTCATGAAACAACTAAGTCTAACTCTCTTCCTATGCATCAGCATGTCATAAAAGAACAATTCATGCACATCAAGTAAAGGCCAATGCATAGTATAAGCAGTTTCTTGCAATTTTATCATGTTGGAAACATAGAGAGGCGGAGATGTAGTTCCTCTCTCATAATAATTGCAAGTAGGAGCAGCAAGCACATGCATATTATATTCATCAAAATCATCATGTGTAACGGAAAAAGGCAACCCATCAATATAATCCTTAATAAGTGCAAACTTCTCCGATATAGTGTAGTTTGGAGAATTCAAAAAGATAATAGGACTATCATGCGTGGGTGCAATAGCAACAATCTCATGTTTAACATAAGGAACTATAGCAAGTTCATCACCATAAGCATAATTCATATTGGCATCTTGGCCACAAGCATAGCAAGCATCATCAAAAAGGGATATTTCAGAAGAATCAACGGGATCATAGCAATCATCATAGCATTCATCCTTCGGTAAGCACGAAGGGAAATTAAACAATGTATGGGATAAAGAGTTACTCTCATTAGAAGGTGGGCACGGTTAATCAATCCGCTCTTCCTCCTTTTGTTCTTCACTCTCCTCCTCATCTTTTTCATCCAATGAGCTCACAATGTCATTAATTTCTTCTTCCATAGACTCCTGCAAAATATTAGTCTCTTCTTGGACAGTGGAGGAGTCCTCAATATATTGTTTAACATAGGCATTAGAAGCATAATTATCATAACAATATATAAATATGGCAAAATTTCCAGATTTGTAAACTGTAGCATCATACTTTTCAATTAAAGAAAAATTTCATAAGCACCCTTAAAAGTAACAAATTCTTCAATTTGTTGAACATCATAGTAACTATAAACACCCTTAGCATACGAAGATACGATTCCATTATCACTAAACTCACATTGGTAGGAAAGGTGTTTCGTAGGGTCTTCAGAACAACAAGTAAAATCCTAAATTTCACATAAATTCCAAGCATAGCATTGCAAATGATGAATTTGACCCAGTAAAAGTTTCCCTTTTTCAGATATGCGGTGTCGCACATAACAAGCATGCTCATCTAAAGATTTTCCCTCAAGTAAGCTAGTTGGGGTTTCAGCCCGAGCACATAGGGATAGAAGATGATCCAAGTAATAATCTTCAGTAGTGTGATAGATTTTGAGTGGTTCTTCAACCATTGGTTCAACATGTACCACCAATTTTTTTGGTATTTTGCGTTTCCTACCCACAACTAAAGATAGAATACTACTTAGAATAGCAAATAAAATCTACTTAGTGATAAAGCAAACAAGCACACACGAGAATATTCACCCCACGCTATTGCTCCCCGGCAACGGCGCCAGAAAAAGGTCTTGATAACCCACAAGTGTAGGGGATCAGTTGTAGCCTCTTTCGATAAGTAAGAGTGTCGAACCGAATGAGGAGCTAAAGGTAGAAAAAATATTTCCTCAAGTTCTATCGACCACCGATACAACTCTACGCACGCTTGACGTTTACTTTACCTAGAACAAGTACGAAACTAGAAGTATTTTGTGGTTTTTGTGGGATAGGTTTGCAAGAAAATGAAGAGCACGCTAATAAAACTAGGGGCTGTCAAGATAAAGACACAACTAAATTAGTTTTAGCGAGTGTGGAAAAGTGGTGGTAGGAGTTGCGAAATTGCTCCTAAGCAATTGACTACGTTACTAGACCGATAGCAAGTTTTATGAGGGAGAGTCCACTGCTAGCATGTCATCCCTTACTTGGAATTATATGCACTTATGATTGGAACTATTAGCAAGCATCATCAACTACTAACGTTCATTAAGGTAAAACCCAACCATAGCATTATGATGTATTGCCCCCCCTTCAATCCCGTATGCATCAATTTCTACGCTAGGTTCAAGCTTCTATCACTCTTGCCCTTCAATACGTAGTCCTATCAACATACAACTAACCCTATGGTGTGATCCACGTGCGCGCTCATATGATGGGCACCAAAGGACAACAACATAACCACAAGCAATTTAAATCAATCATAACAATTCACCAATCACCGATAGGACAACGAAAATCTACTCAGACATCATAGGATGGCAACACATCATTGGATAATAATATGAAGCATAAAGCACCATGTTCAAGTAGAGGGTACAGCGGGTTGCGAGAGAGTGGATCGCTGTAGATAGATGGGGGAAGGTGATGGAGATGTTGGTGAAGATGACGGAGGTGTTGGTGTAGATCGCCGTCACACGATGATGGCCCCGGTGGCACTCCGGTGCCACCGGGAGCGAGGGGGAGAGAGCCCCCCTCCTTGTTCTTCTTCCTTGACCTTCTCCCTAGGTGGGAGAAGGGTTTCCCCTCTAGTCCATGGCCTCCATGGCGGCGGAGGGGCAAGAGCCCCTCCGAGATTGGATCTGTCTCTCTGTCTCTCTCTCTCTCTCTCTTTCTGCGTTCCCAGATTTTGGCCCTTCACCATTTCTTAAATTCCCGGAGATCCGTAACTCCTATTGGGCTCATCTTTTGACATGATTTTTATCCGGAAATTCACTTTCTTGCGGCTAAAGAAGGGCATCAACCGCATTACGGTGTGGCCTCTAGGGCCCAGGGCGCGCCCTGGGCAGAGGGGTCCACCCCCCACCCTCGAGGCCCACTCGGGTATCGTCTTGTGTTAGTTTCGCTTCCCAAAATTCACATATATTCCAAAAAAAATTCTCCCTCCGTTGTTATTCCGTTTAGACTCCATTCGATATGGATATTCTGCGAAACAAAAAACATGCAACAAACAAGAACTGGCACTGGGCACTGGATCAATATGTTAGTCCCAAAAAATAGTATAAAAAGTTGCCAAAAGTATATGAAAGTTGTAGAATATTGGCATGGAACAATCAAAAATTATAGATACGACGGAGACATATCAGGGGCCACGTTGGGGCCCACGAGGCAGGGGGCGCGCCCTGGACCCTCGTGGCCAAGTGCTGGCTCCCCTCGCTGTGTGTTCTGTGCCATATTTCCTCAAATAATCTAAAAAATATATCATATTTCATTTTCGTGACATTTGGGGAACTTTTATTTTCAGGGGTATTTTCTATTGCATGGATAGGTCTGGAAACAGACAGAGAATACTATTTTTGCTTTATTTATCCTAATTAACAGAAAGTAAAAGGAGGGTACATAAGGTTGTGCTATCTAGATTCACCTATCTCATGCTCATCAAAAGGAATCCATTAACAAGGTTGATCAGGTATTGTTAATAAACTCTTTCCGAAAAACATGAAACCGGAGAACTTTCGAATAACAGTAGGTTACCTCAATGGGGATATGTTTGTCCCCAACAATAAGAATGTCATATGTCTTCTTGACAGTAGGAAGAGGAAATTCAAAACCTCCAATAGTAATAGTTGAAATGTTTCCAATATAATTGATACTGTGGACCTGAGGTTGTTTCCTCGGAAAGTGTACCATATGCTCATTACCATTGACATGAAAAGTGACACTGCCTTTGTTGCAATCAATAACAGCCCCTGCAGTATTCAAAAATGGTCTACCAAGGATAGTAGACATACTATCGTCCTCGGGAATATCAAGTATAACAAAGTCCATTAGAATAGTAACATTTGCAAGTACAACAGGCACATCCTCACAAATACCGATAGGTATAACAGTTGATTTATCAGCCATTTGCAAAGATATTTCAGTAGCTGTCAACTTACTCAAGTCAAGTCTGCGATATAAAGAGAGAGGCATAACACTAATACCGGCTCCAAGATCACACAAAGCAGTTTTAACATAGTTTTTCTTAATGGAGCAAGGTATAGTAGGTACTCCTGGATCTCCTAATTTCTTAGGTATTCCACCTTTAAAAGTGTAATTGGCAAGCATGGTGGAAATTTCTACTTTAGGTATGTTTCTTTTGTTGGTAATAATATCTTTCATATATTTAGCATAAGGATTTGTTTTAAGCACATCAGTCAAACGCATATGCAAAAAGATAGGTCTAATCATTTCAGCAAAGCGCTCAAAATCCTCATCATCCTTTTTCTTGGATGGTTTAGGAGGAAAAGGCATGGGTTTCTAAACCCAAGGTTCTCTTTCCCTACCGTGCTTCCTAGCAACAAAGTCTCTCTTATCATAACATTGATTCTTTGATTGTGGGTTATCAAGATCAACAACAGGTTCAATCTCTACATCATTATTATTGCTAGGTTGAGCATCATCATGAATATCATCATTAATATTATCACTAGGTTCATGTTCATTACCAGATTGTGTCTCAACATCAGAAACGGATATATCATTGGGATTCTCAGGTGTGTCAGCTACAGGTTCACTAGAAGCATGCAAGGTCCTATCATTTTTCTTTTTCTTCTTCTTAGAAGAACTAGGTGCATCTAAATTAGCTCTCTGAGAATCTTGCTCAGTCCTCTTAGGGTGGCCTTCAGGATACGGAGGTTCTTGAGTCATTTTACCCCCTCTAGTAGCAACTCTAACAGCATAGACATTATTCTTACTATTTAATTCATTGAGCAAATCATTCTGAGCCTTAAGTACTTGTTCTACTTGAGTGGTGACCATGGAAGCATGTTTACTAATGAGTTTCAGTTCACCTTTAGCTCTAGACAGATAATCACTCAAGCATTCAATCATATAAGCATTGTGTTGCAATTGTCTACCAACATAAGCATTGAAGTTCTCTTGTTTCACAATAAAATTATCAAACTCATCTAAGCATTGGCTGGCAGACTTATAACGAGGAATATCACCTTCATCAAACATGTAAAGAGAATTTACCTTTACTACCTGTGTCGGGTTATCAAGACCATGTATTTCTTCTATAGGTGGTGTCGTGGAATTAACACGTCAGATGTCCGGTTTAACGGACTTAGTGGTGAGGCCGCGCATCTATGTAGTAGCTTGAGAGGGGTTGGGCGGAATCGAGAGACGCGATGCAAGACACGGATTTAGATAGCTTCGGGCCCCGGGAAACATCATCCGGTAATAACCCTACGTGTTGTTTGAGGCTAGGTCTCATTATGATCCTCGTGGTGTCGCCGGTAAACCGGCTCTTTGTGTCTAACCCTAGAAACTTGTCTAAACTTCTCCTCTAACTTGTAACCCTAAAACCTGTCTCTTGTCTAATTTGTGAGAACTTGTCTAAAATTGTCCCTCTTTGGGGAGCCCTGCCCCTCCTTATTTATGTTGAAGGGGCGGGTTACATGTAGAGTCCTAGTAGGATTAGGATTGCTTTATTACAAGGAGTCCTAGTCTTGTTTCCTTTGTAAGAGAATATTCCTTGTGCTTTCTTCATAAACCGGCCCACCTTAACATGAACCGGCCTTCTGGGCCTTGGGCCTTGTCATCCGTGATCCGCCAACTGGGTTACCAGTGAGTGGTATTATTTAGGCAGGTTGCTTGTAAACCGGCTGGTTATGACGGATCGCCAGTAAATCACCAAGTGTAAACCGCCAAGTCCGGCCGGGTTATGATTCCGGCCAGTTTGTACCGCGGGGTATATCCCCGACATTAGCCCCCAATTTAGCTTGGATTTATCCATGGTAAACTTATGCTGCAAAATAACCACAAGAACAAATTTGATAGGTTGTGCTCTGGGTTAAGAATTCTTGTAAACCGGCATCCGACCATCCTTAAGTCCTTGTCCTTTCCTTCTTCTAGAAAATCCGGGTCAACAGACCAGCTTCATAATCAACTTGCTTGTAGAAAAAATATTGCAAATAAAGAATCCATTTGACTCGGCCTTGTATGCTCTGACTTGAAAAAATATTAGTCTTCAAATATTCAATTGATATCCAGCCAGTTTGAAGTTGTAGAACTTGCCAGTTTATGATTACCAAAATTGCCGGATTATAAAAACTGATGATCCCGGGTCATGACTGTTTATGGACGCCGGGTTATGATTGTTGCCAACGCCGGGTCACACAATTAATCTTCCGGACTTACCAAAAACTGAGAATTTGAAGATGTTCCTCCTTTATATGCATATTACCTGTAGCCCCCAAGTCTTAAGAGGAGAACATAGTGATTGCTTAAGACTTGTTTCAATATAAAAATTGCAATCTTGAAGAAATTCGGATTGTTCATCCCAACTACTATGAAACTGAATATTCCATATTATGTAGCCCCCAAGTGCCGGGTCATTATGCAATAATGAGCAGGGACTTTGAAAATATGATCATGTAACCTTGAACAGCAACATGTAGCCCCCAAGTGTCGGGTTATTATGCAATAATGAGCAGGGACTTTGTAGATATAATCATTGAAAATAACATTATATAATGTAACTTCCATCGTGGGGTTTGAACCCACGTCCACAAGGTTAAGAGCTTTATGCTTTACCAACTGAGCAGTGGACCCTTTAATATAATGGATGAATACTTGTGTACCTTGAATTGTTGACAGGAGCGATTGGTAGCCCCCAAGGGCCGGCTCAATATGATGTGATAAGTCGGGTCTTCAATAAGGTGAGCAAAAAATGACTTTGCATTAGCCCCCAAGTGTCATGGTGCATGCTTGCAGCGACATGAGACTTGTATATTTGATGTAATCTCAATTTAAATTAAGTAGCCCCCAAGTGCCGGGTTGTAAGCCTGCAGCCACTCGGGACTATTCCTTTGTAGAATATATTACTTCCATCGATGAAATAATATCCATTGCGCTTAAAGCGACTTTGAAAACCGCAATCATAATATTGATAACTATAATAAAAATCCAGCCATGTTGGCTATTAAAGATTTGAATAATATAATCCGGTTTGAAAACCGGTTCCAGTGATGTTTGATGACAATCAGGCCGGGTTAATAAACACCGGTCATTATTCATACTGGTGACTTATAGTCAAAACCAGGCCGGTTTAATAAACACCGGTCATTATAACTGATCATGTACTGCCAATATGTATTTAAAAACAAGATACTTCATACATGCGATCAAGTATGCTTGATATTCTTAATCCGGTAGAACTTTAAAATTTCTTGATGAAGATCTTCATGGATCCAATTAGAAACCCGGGTTTTGATGATAGACTCCGGTTCATCTTGTTCTGAAAAACTTTGTTCAGAAATTTGTGGCTTGTTGCCTGATAGATGATCCGGGTTATAATGAACACCGGTTTACTCATGCTGGTATTCATGATCCAGACTTTTCACTTTATAGATATGTGGTCAGCTTCTGTAGCTGTTCCACTCCGGTTTAAAGGGTTATAAAACACAAACACAAAAAAGATGCAAATTTTGCAAATAAGACCATGTAGTCGAGGCTTTTTAAGAGCTGCCAGGCTCAAAGCAAGGTTCAGCCAATCAATGGGACGTGGATTATCCATCTTTCCCAGGGGGCCTAGCCAATCACTGAACGTGGGCGAAACCATTCTTTTCAGAGGGCCGATAGAACCGCAAATAAAAACTGAGCC
>LR738709.1:362410099-362423935 GCA_902687465.1 Secale cereale
ACCATTCTTTTCAGAGGGCCGATCGAATCGTACATAAAAATTGAGCCAATCACTGGGACGTGGGCGAACCATTCTTTCCCAGAGGGCCTAGCCAATCACTGAACATGGGCGAACCATTCTTTTCAGAGGGCCGATGTACATAAAAATTGAGCCAATCAATGGGACGTGGATTATACATCTTTCTCAGGGGGCCTAGCCAATCACTGAACGTGGGCAAACCATCTTTTCAGAGGGCCGATAGAATAAAAATTGAGCCAATCACTGGATGTGGATTATCCAACTTTTCAGAGAGTTTTTATTGCTTCTGAGTATATATTTTCTGCATAACCAGATAAACTGATCAAAGCATCTTATTTTCTTAATGAAAAAAAATGATATATAACAAGAGAAATAATATTGTAGATGGATATCACCTGAGTTAATTTGAACCGGTATGTTGAATAGACCGGATCACAGGTTGGACAGTAAAACGACCGCAGTATCAGAGGCGGCTCAAACAGTTAAACCGGCTGTAGGGTTGTAAACCGGCGGAGACGAGTAAGTTGTCCTCCTGATTTGCTTGAAAAGCAGATGAATCAGCCGGTGCCGACGGGCTAGTTGCCCTCTTCGTGTAAGCCGGCGCGGCTGTGAGAGACGGCCAAGGCGTTGTAAACCGGCGCTTGAATCCGTGGAATAACGTCGATCACTTGTGTTGACTCATGTTTGGTGTGCCTCCCTCTCCATGGTTTATCACCACTTTGTGATGAATACCTTTCCTGTGCAAAAGATATGGCAGGGCGAGGAATTTTCGCTCGGTTGAGTTTAATATGCGTGAAAAACAAAATAGGATAGATATCACCTGGTTTGCCTTGGCAACGGACGAGTTGGCCTTGGCTTTGTAAACCGGCGCGTGCGGGTGAGTTAATCGTAGGCGCGGACAACGTCGTGTTAATGTGGACCGGACCGTAAAAACGGCGATGTGCGCCCGTCCATTGGCGAGGGAGTCGGTCGTGGTGTCGGAGACCAGTGCGCATGTGCGCGGACTGACGAGTCGGCCGCAATAGTGGTAGCCGCGCAGGTACGAGAATTGGCCACGACATTTAAGCTCGTGCGAGCCTCATATTTATGTTGTCACTTTTGTAGTAGACTTTGGTCCTGCATAAAATATATTGCGGGCCAGAGTAACTGTTCTCAAATAATTCAATATGTACTGACAAGAGACATAGAAAAGATATCACCTGATATTTATTTGTCGGATGAACGTGGATACTGGGATCAAAACATATCAAATGTCTGATGTCTCCACGTGACCTTCTCCTTTTGTCTTAATCTCTCATGGAGGACCCCAACCTCGTGAGTGGAGCGCCCAAAACGTATGTAACCTCTGCTTGCCGCACTGCCCCCCCCCCTTTTTTATGATGATTTAATTGTAGCACATAGCCTCCTCCAATTAATCTCGGAAGTGCCGGCTCTTAATCGTAGATCAAATAATAAATCTCCTTCCTTTCCTTTTGAGCCAAGAATCCTGACTTGCTTTCCTGCTGCTGGTACTCAGCGTCAGGAGCGCCTTGGAAACGGCTGAGGTGGAGACCGCGGAAACCGGCTTACAAACGGATGTGACAGCAGCTCGGTGTAGTTGAGCACGATGGCAGCAGAGACGGGCAGCCGCTGGAGAGACGTCCAGCAGTCGGAGACGGCTTAAAGGCAGCCTTTCTCTTCTTCTCTTTCTAAATCGTGGAATCCGTTGACCCTTTGACCAAAAAGTGCAAGTATTGGGCAAAGGATCCTGTCCATTGGGATGAAACACTCCCTTCCCTGCCCCCGTTGATGTATTTGGTCAGTCTTGGACTTGTATATTTTTTTTATTTTTTATTTTTGGTATGTGGAGGATGAGTCTGATTTGAACTCCGTGCCGACCGTATTGACGATCCGGACTCCTTGCCTCTGCAACTCCAGCTCTGTCAGTTTGCAGCTTGTGCTCTTTGCATAATATACGGCAGATTCGACCCATGATTCGGCTACAGGAATTTGATGCCTTGGCATGTAGAACGCTGATTGATGTATTGTATGGTGAACCTTTGCAACTTGGTTGAGTGTGACGGCGCTGATGTGGAAAGGACGAGGTGGTAAAAACAAAAGCGAAGCCGAAGCAGGAGGCAGACCGGTTTAAAGAAAATCAATGCAGTAAAAACCGAGTCCCCGTCGTATCCGCATCTGGGTCGTAGAGCCGAGCGCACATCATCAACTTTTGTTGCCTCACGCCAAATACTAGTACGTCACCATATAGCATTTGGACTCGTACTACTAGTAGCTTGTAGTAGTACTATTGTATTGTTTAATCAAATCATATTGACTAGCCTTTCCTTGGATCAGCATCGCTTTGAGGAGATCACCGAGGCTGACGTGATGTACGAAAACTGATTGATGCTCCTTAGGGCATGGCCAATGCATAGCCTCAGGGTGATACTTCACATGCCATGTAGGATCGGATAACACAAAAAGTAGGTTCGGGTGAGGAAGCGGGATCCTCTTCAGGAGGCGGGTTCTTAGAGAGAAAAAGTGTGGTCCAATGCATAAAGTTGGAAAAGTTAAAGGGAAGAGGAGGGATGCATGTATAGTGTGGGTCACTTTCTATTCTTTGATGTGGCCCACTAACAGTAGCTTGCATTGGGGAGAAAAAATCAACACATATGCCTCAAATTACTTTTTATCATGAGGCATCTGTATCCATATGCCACCATTGTACATGCCCTTAGTGGCTGCGTGCCCGGCGGATCAGCGGTGGATTCCGATTGCAGATCGCGCAGAGACGCGTGTGTAGATACCGATTGGATTTGTTTCGCGGTGGTGTACAAAATCCCGTGGCGAAAAAATTCCAAGCTTGATCTTCAGTCAAGACCGCCACTGATATTGATTGAAAAGAATATCCACCCACGCCCGACGACGGCTGATCGGATTAGATTATAAAGAACGCCGCTTTTGCACCAGCTTTTTTTTTGAACCGGAAAAAATTGCAAACTTCTTGAATTTTTGTTGGCCTGTATGACTTGATCGTTGCGCCGATTGATCTTGTGCACGTCTTCAACAATGATTTTGCCGGCTCTTCTTCATCTGACAAATCGCGAGCTTCTCGACCCCTTAAAGTGGTCCCTTCAAGAACTCAACACCACTGTGCGCAGGCCCCACGGTGGGCGCCAACTGTCGTGGAATTAACACGTCAGATGTCCGGTTTAACGGACTTAGTGGTGAGGCCGCGCATCTATGTAGTAGCTTGAAAGGGGTTGGGCGGAACCGAGAGACGCGATGCAAGACACGGATTTAGACAGCTTCGGGCCCCGGGAAACATCATCCGGTAATAACCCTACGTGCTGTTTGAGGCTAGGTCTCATTATGATCCTCGTGGTGTCGCCGGTAAACCGGCTCTTTGTGTCTAACCCTAGAAACTTGTCTAAACTTCTCCTCTAACTTGTAACCCTAAAACCTGTCTCTTGTCTAATTTGTGAGAACTTGTCTAAACTTGTCCCACTTTGGGGAGCCCTGCCCCTCCTTATTTATGTTGAAGGGGCGGGTTACATGTAGAGTCCTAGTAGGATTAGGATTGCTTTATTACAAGGAGTCCTAGTCTTGTTTTCTTTGTAAGAGAATATTCCTTGTGCTTTCTTCATAAACCGGCCCACCTTAACATGAACCGGCCTTCTGGGCCTTGGGCCTTGTCATCCGTGATCCGCCAACCGGGTTACCAGTGAGTGGTATTATTTAGGCAGGTTGCTTGTAAACCGGCTGGTTATGACGGATCGCCAGTAAATCACCAAGTGTAAACCGCCAAGTCCGGCCGGGTTATGATTCCGGCCAGTTTGTACCGCGGGGTATATCCCCGACAGGTGGTAAATTCTTAACATGTTCAGCTTTAATACCTTTTTCTTTCATAGATTTCTTTGCCACTTGCATATCTTCAGGACTGAGAAATAGAACACCTCTTTTCTTCGGAGTTGGCTTAGGGGCTGGTTCAGGAAGTGTCTAATTATTTTCATTGGCCAGCATATTATTCAATAGTAATCCAGCTTGTTCAACTGTTCTTTCCCTGAAAACACAACCAGCACAACTATCCAGGTGGTCTCTGGAAGCATCGGTTAGTCCATTATAAAAGACATCAAGTATATCATGCATGTCAAGAGGATGATCAGGCAAAGCATTAAGTAATTGGAGAAGCCTCCCCCAAGCTTGTGGGAGACTCTCTTCTTCAATTTGCACAAAGTTATATATTTCCCGTAAGGCAGCTTGTTTCTTATGAGCGGGAAAATATTTAGCAGAGAAGTAATACATCATATCCTGTGGACTACGCACACAACCAGGATCAAGAGAATTAAACCAAGTCTTAGCATCACCCTTTAACGAGAAAGGAAATAACTTAAGGATATAGTAATAGCGAATCTTTTCATCGTTGGTAAACAGGGTGGCTATATCATTCAACTTAGTAAGATGTGCCACAATAGTTTCAGATTCATAGCCATGGAAAGGATCAGATTCAATCAAAGTAATTAACTCGGGATCAACAGACAATTCATAATCCTTATTAGTAACACAGATGGGTGAAGTGGCAAAAGCAGGGTCATGTTTCATTCTAGCATTCAAGGACTTTTCTTTCAGCTTAGCTAATAATTTCTTAAGATCATATCTATCATTGCAAGCAAGAAAGTCTCTAGCAGTTTTTTCATCCATAACATAACCCTCAGGAACAACAGGAAATTCATATCTATTGGGAGAAGCTTCATCATCACTTTCATAAATATCATCGGTTTCAATATTTGCATTCTCCCTAACTCTAGCAATTTGTTCATCTAGAAATTCACCTTGTGGCACAGTATTATCAAGCATAGAAGTGGTTTCATCATACATAGCAGAAGTAGCATCATCAAGAACATACGACATATCAGATTCAATAGCATGAGTAGGTGTCGCAAATTTTCCCATAACAGAAGGAGAATCAAGTGCAGAGCTAGATGGCAGTTCCTTACCTCCCCTCGTAGTTGTGGGTAAGATCTTGGTTTTTTAGTCCTTCAAATTCTTCATAGTGATCAACAGATATAAATCCCAAGTGACTTAAAGAATAGAGCTATGCTCCCCGGCAATGGCGCCAGAAAAATAGTCTTGATAACCCACAAGTGTAGGGGATCGCAACAGTTTTTGAGGGTAAAGTATTCAACCCAAATTTGTTGATTCGACACAAGGGGAGCCAAAGAATACTCTTAAGTATTAGCACTTGAGTTGTCAATTCAACCACACCTGAAAACTTAGTATCTGCAACAAGGTAGTTTAGTAGCAAAGTAATATGATAGTAGCAGTAGCGGCAATAAAAGTAACGATATTGTTTTTGTAGTTTTTGTAATAGTAGCAATGGAAAAGTAAATAAGCAACAAGCAATATGGGAAAAGCTCGTAGGCATTGGATCGGTGATGGGAAATTATGTCGGATGCAATTCATCATGTAGAAGTTATAACCTAGGGTGACACAGAACTAGCTCAAGTTCATCAATGCAATGTAGGCATGTATTCCGATTATAGTCATACGTGCTTATGGAAAAGAACTTGCATGACATCTTTTGTCCTACCCTCCCGTGGCAGCGGGGTCCTATTGGAAACTAAGGGATATTAAGGCCTCCTTTTAATAGAGTACCGGACCAAAGAATTAACACATAGTGAATACATGAACTCCTCAAACTATGGTCATCACTGGGAGTGGTCCCAATTATTGTCACTTTGGGGTTGCCGGATCATAACACATAGTAGGTGACTATAGACTTGCAAGATAGGATCAAGAACACACATATATTCATGGAAACATAATAGGTTCAGATCTGAAATCATGGCACTCGGGCCCTAGTGACAAGCATTAAGCATAGCAAAGTCACAGCAACATCAATCTCAGAACATAGTGGATACTAGGGATCAAACCCTAACAATACTAACTCGATTACATGATAGATCCCATCCAACCCATCACTGTCCAGCAAGCCTACGATGGAATTACTCACGCACGGTTGTGAGCATCATGGAATTGGTGATGGAGGAAGGTTGATGATGACGATGGCGACAATCTCCACTCTCCGGAGCCCCGAACGGACTCCAGATCAGCCCTCCCGAGAGAGATTAGGGCTTGGCGGCGGCTCCGTCTCGTAAAACACGATAATTCTTTCTCCTTGATTTTTTTCTCCCCGAAAGTGAATATATAGGATTTGGGGATACGTCGGTGGAGCACCAGGGGGCCCACGAGGCCGGGGGCGCGCCCCCCACCCTCGTGGACAAGGTCTGGCCCCCCTGGTCTGGATCTTCTTGCATGTATTTTTTATATTTTCCAAAATAATTCTCCGTGGATTTTTAGGTCATTCTGAGAATTTTTTGTTTCTGCACAAAAACAACACCATGGCAATTCTGCTGAAAATAGCATCAGTCCGGGTTAGTTCCATTCAAATCATGCAAGTTAGAGTCCAAAACAAGGGCAAAAGGGTTTGGAAAAGTAGATACATTGGAGACGTATCATGCGCCGGCTGCAGGGGAGGTGCACGCTCCACTTCAGGTATGGCGGTATCTCAACGCTGTTCGTCAGGGTCTTCTCTGAGGAATGGAGGCACCTTGGGTGCTGTCCCGAGGCCGACAACAACAAGGAGGGTGGCGACGGCGTTCGAAGGAGCAGCTCTTGCTCTGGAGACGAGCTTTGTCTTGGTGAGCGCCGCAGGTCCCCCCCTCTGTGGCAGCAGCAGCTCCTCCAGCAGCGGCGACTACACTGAGCCACCGCGCCGCCGAGCTCGGCTCAGCGAGGGGAGAGAGTTGTCGCGCCGCCGCGCCCCTGTGAAGCGCGAGGAGCTGGAAGATTCTGACTGAGTGGGGGCAATGGCCCCGAGCTACGGCTCAGCGGGTCAACCTCTTCTTCTTCTTTTTCCTTCATTTCCCTCCTGTATCAAAATTTTAGGTTGCCTCGAGAAGGCGTGTAATGGACTATGGCATATGTATGAAATGTGAACTTGCTATTATGTTCTTGGTCTGGATGAAATTACTTAGCTTATGTGTTGCGACGTCTTGAGGCGAAGTGCTCCTGACTCATCGGCATCATGAGCCCCCAACGAGTCATGAGGGTGGTTGAGTTCGGGGGGTCCTGTCCTGCGAAGCCCCCGAGTACGAGTGAGCCGCTGCGGGCTGCCGAGGGCTTGCGCCCTTGGGCTCGCTTGAGAGTGTCGAGCATGGGTTAAGGTGCCAAGGCCTGAGCAGGCTCGGCAGGATAGGTCGTGTGGGCTGAGAAGCTCGATGCCAGAGCCTGAGCAGGCTTGGCCAGGTGAGGTCACAAGATCGCGAGCTGAGACCGACCGTGTCCCAGCCCCCACGCGCGAGGCACATGAAGGAGAACAAGCGGCACAGCCCCTGCCTGAACATCTAAACTTAAAATCGGCGAGAAAAACTCCAAGCAAGACTCCCAACCAAATGCAAGAAACACGAGAACTTCATAGCACGGGGTAGAGGAAGGGCTGATAGCCAAGGAAGTAGAAAAGGCTAACAGCCGAACACCAAGCCAAAAAAGGAAAAAGGTCGCGTCCGACCCCTACACTACGTCTTCTTCCCAGTGCGGAGCTCAGGACTGCCACTGGAATGTGGGTGGGAGCCCCGTCTAGTGGCCCGCAGGCAACGCTCGGGAGACTCCGAGGCGTGTAAAGCCCCAACTCATTATTACGTGAGAGTGTCACGGGTGGAGACCTACACGGGCACGGAGCCTTGATTACGGATAGAACATCCTAAGGTGCTGAATGTTCCAGGAATTCTGGATAGGTACCCCATCCTGCGTCTCCAAGCGCACAACACCAGGCCTAGAGACATGGGCGATTCGGAATGGGCCCTCCCACATGGGAGAGAGCTTATGTAACCCTTCCCTGGAGAGGACCCGCCTCAGCACCAAGTCACCGACTTCAAGTGTTCTTGTGCGGACACTGCGGCAGTGGTACCGCCCCAGCGCCTGCTGATATCGCGCTGCTCTGAGCGCAGCTCGGCGGCGGCCCTCCTCGTCGAGCACAAGGTCCATCCACCAGGCGGCGTCCTGGCGTTCCTCATTGAAAGCCAAGACCCGTGGGGAGCGATGCTTGACCTCATGAGGGAGGACCGCCTCCGCCCCGTAAACGAGGAAGAAAGGTGTTTCTCCCATGGGTTTGGTTGCGGTCGTACAGATTAACCAAAACACGGACTAGAGCTCGTCAATCCAGCCCCTGCCACGAGCCTCAAGCTTTTTCTTAAAGTTGCTCGTCTTGAGTCCGCGCAAGACTTTGGCGTTGGCGCGTTCGGCCTGACCGTTGCTCCTGCGGTGAGCCACCGAGGCGTAGAAGATCTGCGTTCCAAGGTTAGCACAATATGACCTGAAGAGATTGCTTGTAAACTGTGAACCGTTATCCGTGATGATGCGGTTGGGGACCCCGAATTGCCTCACGCGGCCCTTGATGAACTTGACCGCCGACCCGGCAGGGATCGCGCGAACAGGCTCCACCTCTGCCCATTTGGTGAACTTGTCGATGGCGATGTACAGGAAGCGGTAGCCCCCCGCCACCCGGGGAAACGGACCCATGATGTCCAATCCCCAGACCGCGAAGGGCCAGGAGAGTGGGATCGTCTAGAGGCCCTGTGCTGGTTGGTGGATCTGCTTGGCGTGAAACTCGCATGCCTCACAAGTCTGCACAAGCTCCGTGGCGTCGCTGAGTGTTGTGGACCAGTAAAAGCCGTTGCGGAAGGCCTTGCCCACGAGGGTGCGGGACGACGAATGGTGGCCGCAGTCTCCGTCGTGGATGTCGGCCAACAGCTTGCGTCCTTGCTTCCTCGAGATGCACTTTAGTGAGACGTCATTGGGGCGCCTCCTGTAGAGCTCGCCGTCTTGTATGCAGTAAGCCGAGGCCTGCCGAGCCACGCGATTCGCGTCTTCCTCCTTGTCTGGCAAGGTGCTGTGTAGTAGGTACATCTTGAGCTCTTTGGTCCAGCAACCCTCCTCGGGCTCCGCGGCGAGTAGCAGGTGGGATCCGGAGGTAGGCCCGCAGGGCGGAGCTCCGGTTGCGGGCACTGCAGGCAGCCCCTCCCGAGAGGATGCCGGCTCAGGAGCGGTGGTGCTGCCGATGGCTTCAGCAACCGCTCCTCGAAGATGCCCGGCTTCTGGGGTTCCCGCCTGGAGGCTCGTTTGGCGATGTCGTCTGCCTCATTGTTCGTGCCCCTTGGCACGTGCTGCAGCTCCAGTCCTTGGAACCGCTTTTCCATCATGCGCATCTCCTCCAGATATGCCTCCATGTGCTTGTCCTTGGGCTTGTATTTCTTGTTGGAGAAGTTGACGAGGAGTTGTGAATCGCCTTTAATGGTGAGGCGCTTGACCCCCAGTGCAGCTGCGGCCTTGAGCCCAGCAATCAGGCCCTCATACTCTGCTATGTTGTTGGAGACCTTCTCGCCTTGCTAGAAGCAAAGATGCACGGCGTAGTACAACTTGTCTTGAGTGGGAGATACTAACACGACGCCAGCTCCTGCGCCAAGGCGCGAGAAGGAGCCGTCAAAGTACACCACCCATCCGTCTAGGGCTTCATCATCGGGGGCCAGCGAGCGATCCTCGCCAGCCCCCTATTTCCGGCGCGTCGGTCCATTCTGCCACAAAGTCCGCCAGAGCCGCTCCTTTGATCGCTCGTGTGGTGCTGAACTCCAACTAGAACGCCTGTAGCTCGATGTTCCACTCAGCGACCCTCCCGACGATGTTCGTGCCCCGGAGCACCTTCTCGAGAGGGTACGATGAGACAACCTTGATGGGGTGGCCCTGGAAGTAATGGCGCAGCTTCCTGGAGGCAACAAGGAGTGCTAGGAGCAGCTTTTGAGGCATCGGGTAACGCGAGCGCGCGTCGCGCAATACGGTGCTGGCGAAGTACACAGGGTGCTCCATGGGGATCGGTCCGCAGGATCTTCAGGCACTTCGGGAGTATTGGGTGCTTCTTGCTGGACGGTGGGGTCATCAGCAACCATTGTCGAATCTACCTCCGGAGTTGTGTTGGGGGGCGACGGAGCTCCTGAGGATGCCGACTTGCCCCACGGCCTCACGCTTCGGGGCCTCTCCTCGCACTCCACCACCAACGCCGCACTGGTGGAGTGAGGCGTAGCGGCGAGATTGAGAAAATCATGGGCTCTAGGGGTCTCGGCGCCACCATAACCGGCGGGCTGGTGAGGTATTCTTTGAGACCCTGGAAGGCGGCGTCAGCCTCCGGAGTCCACTCGAAGGGCCCCTTCATCTTCATGAGCTTGAAGAACGGGAGGGCGCATTCGCCAATATTAGAGATGAAGCACCCCAGGGACGTCACGCATCCCGCGGGCTTCTGCATCCCCTTCAGGGTCGTAGGCAGCTTCATTCTTTCGATGGCTTTGATCTTCTCCAGATTAGCTTCAATGCGCCGGTGTGAAACTAGGAATTCTAGCAACTTGCTGGAGGGTACGCCAAACACGCACTTCTCCGGGTTGAGGCACAGCTTCACTTTGCGCAGGTTGGCGAATGTTTCTTCTAGGTCCTGGATGAGAGTCTTGGCCTCTCCGGACTTGACCATGATGTCGTCGACGTAGGCCTCCGTGTTCCTCCCGAGCTGAGGGCCGAGGGTGATGTGCATCAGGCGCTGAAAGGTGGCACCCACATTTCTCAGCCCGAAAGGCATGCAGGTGTAGCAGTAGACCCCGCAAGGGGTCAGGAACGCCGTCTTCTCCACATCCTCCACCGCCATCTTGATCTGGTGGTAGCCCAAGAAGGCGTCGAGGAAGCAGAGCAGTTCGCACTCAGCCGTCGAATCCACGATCTGGTCGATGCGCATGAGAGGGAACGGGTCCTGAGGGCAGAACTTGTTGAGGCTCGTGAAGTCGACGCATGGTACCTCTTGAGCTTGCGTTGTATTCCCTCGAAGAGGAAAGGGAGATGCAGCACAGTAGCGTAAGTATTTCCCTCAGTTTTTGAGAACCAAGGTATCAATCTAGTAGGAGACCACGCGCGAGTCCCTCACACCTGCACAAACAAATAAGAACTTCGCAGCCAACGCGATAAGGGGTTGTTAATCCCTTTACGGTCACTTACAAAATTGAGATCAGATAGAGATGATAGTTTATATTTTTGGTATTTTTAATTTATAAGAACAACAAATAAAAGCGGTAAAAGTAAAGTAGATGTAGATTGATAGGTTGAGAATAGACCCGGGGGCCATAGTTTTCTCTAGTGGCTTCTCTCATGATAGCGATATTCTACGGTGGGTAAACAAATTACTGTCGAGCAATTGATAGAAAAGTGAATAATTATGAGACTATCTAGGCATGATCATTGTATATAGGCATCACGTCCGAGACAAGTAGACCGACTCCTGCCTGCATCAACTACTATTACTCCACACATCGACCGCTATCGAGCATGCATCTAGTGTATTGAGTTCATAAGAACAGAGTAACGCCTTAAGCAAGATGACATGATGTAGAGGGATAAACTCAATCAATATGATATAAACCCCATCTTTTTATCCTTGATGGCAACAATACAATACATGCCTTGCTGCCCCTACTGTCACTGGGAAAGGACACCGCAAGATTGAACCCAAAGCCAAGCACTTCTCCCATTGCAAGAACAATAGATCTAGTAGGCCAAACCAAACCAATAATTCGAAGAGACTTGCAAGGATATTATGAGCACACCTAAAAAGTTCAGAGAAGAACCAAATATCTTTCATAGATAACGTTGATCATAAACTCACAATTCATCGGATCTCAACAAACACATCGAAAAAAGAGATTACATCGAATAGATCTCCTCGAAGACCGAGGTGAACTTTGTATTAAGATCCAGAGAGAGAAGAAGCCATCTACATAATAGCTATGGACCCGAAGGTCTGTGGTAAACTACTCACAACTCATGGTGAGGGCGATGATGATGATGATGAAGGCCTCCGTGATGGATCCCCCTCCGGTGGAGCTCCGGAACAGGCTCCAAGATGGGATCTCCACGGGAACAGAAGGTACGGCGGTGGAATTAGGATTTTCTCTCTGTTCATGGAGTTTCTGGGGTACGTAGACTTATATAGGAAGAAGGAGGGCACCGTAGGACGCTCGAGGGGGCCACGAGGCAGGGGGCGCGCGCCCCACCCTCGTGGGCCAGCCCTCTGTCCCCTGACGTGGTTCTCAAGCTACACGTGCGTGATTTTCTCCAAAAATATCTCTCGCGAAGGTTTCATTCCGTTTGGACTCCGTTTGACATTCTTTTTCTGCAAAACCCTGAAACAGGCAAAAAACAGCAATCTGGACTGGGCCTTTGGGTTAGTAGGTTAGTCCCAAAAGTGATATAAAAGTGAATGATAAAGCCCATTAAACATCCAAGACTTCGTAAATAATAGCATGGAACAATCAAAAATTATAGATACGTTGGAGAAGTATCAACCATCCCCGAGCTTAATTCTTGCTCGTCCTCGAGTAGGTAAATGATAAAGAAAGAATTTTTGATGTGGAATGCTAACCAATATAGTTTTCAATGTAATTCTCTTAATTGTGGAATGAATGTTCAGATCTGAAAGATTCAAGATAAAAGTCTATATTGACATAAGAAATAACAATATTTCAAGCATACTAACAAACCAATCATGTCTTCTCAAAATACTATGGCTAAAGAAAGTTATCCCTACAAAATCATATAGTGTTGGCTATGCTCCCTCGTTATCACACAAAAATATTTATATCATGCACAACCCTGATTTCAGCCAAGCATTTGTTTTCATACTCTATCTTTTCAAACCTTTCAACTTTCATGCAATACATGAGCGTGAGCCATGGACATAGCACTATAGCTGGAATAGAGGTGGCTCTGGAGAAGACAAAAAGGAGGGAGATAGTCTCACATCAACTAGGCGTATCAACGGGCTATGGAGATGCCCATCAATAGATATCAATGTGAGTGAGTAGGGATTGCCATGCAACGCATGCACTAGAGCTAAATATGAATGAAAGCTCAATAAAAGAAACTAGTGGGTGTGCATCCAACTTGCTTGCTCATGAAGACCTAGGGCATTTGAGGAAGCCCGTCGTTGGAATACACAAGGCAAGTTCTATAATGAAAATTCCCACTAGTATATGAAAATGACTAAGCATGGGACTCTCTACAATGAAGAACATGGTGCTACTTTGAAGCACAATTGTGGAAAAGAAGATAGTAACAATTGTCCCTTTTTCTTTTTCTTTTTTAATTTTTCCCGTTTTTTTGGGCCTTCCATTTTTTTCTTTGGCCTTTCTCTTTTTTTTTCTTTTTTTGCGGAGGGGCTTTATAGATTTAGCCTTTCCTCCCATGGGGCAATGCTCTAATAATGATGATCATCACACTTTCATTACAACACGATATTATGACTCGATACTACAACAACAAAGTATGACTCTATATGAATGCCTCCGGCGGTGTACCGGTATGTGCAATGAAACATGAGTGACATGTATAAAAATTATGCATGGTGGCTTTGCCACAAATACGATATCAACTACATGATCATGCAATGGCAATATGACAATATGATGCGTGTCATATGAACGGAACGGTGGAAAGTTGCATGACAATATATCTCGGAATGGCTATGGAAATGCCATGATAGGTAGGTATGGTGGCTGTTTTGAGGAAGGATATATAGTGGGTTTATGGCACCGTCGAAAGTTGCGTTGTACAAGAGAGGCTAGCAATGGTGGAAGGGTGAGAGTGCGTATAATCCATGGACTCAACATTAGTCATAAGAACTCATATACTTATTGCAAAAATTTACGAGTCATCAAAACAAAGCAATCAACGCATGCTCCAAGGGGGGGGGGG
>LR738709.1:362424010-362438817 GCA_902687465.1 Secale cereale
GGGGGTTGGTAGGAGTTAAACATCGCGCGCCCCTGACCTCATGCTCTAACTTCTTCACATAGCGGTTCACCATACGTGCATGATACGGGAATCACTAACCTTAACACAAGCATTTCTCAATTTCATAATAACTCCACTAGCATGGCTCTAATATCACTATCCTCATGTCTCAAAACAGTTATCAAGCATCCAACATCTCATTCTATT
This sequence comes from Secale cereale, assembly GCA_902687465.1. NCBI lineage: Eukaryota > Viridiplantae > Streptophyta > Magnoliopsida > Poales > Poaceae > Secale > Secale cereale. The sequence goes on from LR738709.1 coordinate 362,424,218, forward strand.
CAATGCACTTAGTGTGAATTTTTTTACTACATTTACATTGGATGTTTATCATGTGAAGACTAGTTTCTTTAGCCTAAACACATTACCATGCTGTTTTAATAAACTCTCAAAAGGATATAAGTGAAGCATGAGAGTTCAACAATTTCTACAAAATATTACCACCACCGTGCTCTAAAAGATATAAGTGAAGCACTAGAGCAAAAACTATTCAACTCAAAAGATATAAGTGAAGCATATAGAGTGTTCTAATAATTTCTAGGCCATATTTAACTCTCTCAAATAGGTGTGTCCAGCAAGGATGATTGTGGCAAACTAACAAGCAAAGACTCAAATTATACAAGGCGCTCCAAGCAAAACACATATCATGTTGCGAATAAAAATAAAGCTCCAAGTATAGTTACCGATGGATGAAGACGAAAGAGGGGATGCCTTCCCGGGGCATCCCCAAGCTTAGGCTTTTGATTATCTTGAATTTACTTGGGGTGCCATGGGCATCCCCAAGCTTAGGCCTTTGCTACTCCGTGTTCCATAGTCCATCAAAGCAATACTCAAAACTTGAAAACTTCACAACACAAAACCTAGACAAAAATTCTCGTGAGCTCCGTTAGTATAAGAAAGCAAACCACTACTCAAAGGTACAGCAATGAATTCATTCTTTGTTTATATTTGTGTTAAACCTACTGTATTCCAACTTCTCTATTGTTCATATCCTCCAATACAACTCATAGATGCATCGGAATAAGCAAACAACACACAAGAAACAAAATCTGTCAAAGACCGAACAGTGTGTAGTAATCTGCAGGTTTCGCCTACTTATGGATCTCCAAAAAATTCAACCTAAATTGGTAAATTTGCGGAATTGGTCTACCAATCCTCTGCAAAAAAGAATCAACTAAAAAGCACGCTCCAGTAAAATCTGAAGACTACTTTAGCGAGCGCTAACGATTCTGTTTTTCACAGCAAGATCACATAAACTTCACACAAGTCTTCCCAAAGGTTCTACTTGGAACAAACACTAAACAAAACATGAAACCACATCTAATCAGAGGCTAGATGCAATATTTATTCCCTAACAGCAACAAAAACAAAAAATATAAAATTGGGTTGCCTCCCAACAAGCGCTATCGTTTTACGCCCCTAGCTAGGCATGATACAAGATAGATCTAGGTATTGCCATCTTTGATCTTTACCCTTTTAATTGTGTCAAGCTCGAATCCGGGAGGTTCTTTACGTTTCCCTTCATATTTAGAAATCTTATGATCTAAAGCATCCAACCTCTTGTTACAAAGAGTAATCAACATATTCATGTGGTGGAGATTCCCACTAACACTTTTAAGAGGTTCAAGAGATTTTTGTTATATTTTTGTTACTTCACAAATTTTCTCAAAAACTTGCGTCCCTTCCGGGGTTGAATTTGACTACTTTTGGGGAGGTAGTGTTCCCACTATTCCCTCTACAATTTCATGCACAATACTAGGATCAACTTCGATAAAATTCCCTTTGGCAACGCAATCCAAGAGTTGTCTATGAGACATATTCAATCCAACATAAAAATTGCAAAGCAAGATTCTAAAGTTCACCTCTATGGTGCACTTACGATAAGATTCCATCATCCTAAACCAACCATCTTTTAAGTTTTATCCTTGCTTTCGCTTGAAGTGAAGCACTTCAAACTCGGGAGACAAAGGAGCGAATAAGGGACTAGCCATAATGAGAAGCAAGAAAGCAACACACACAAGCAAACAAGAAGCAAGCGAACGATAAAACACACGGCGGAAGAAGGGCAAATAAAATGTCAAGGATGAAGTGGGGGGAGGAAAATGAGAGGAAAATAAATGTAATGCAAAGGATAAGGGTTCGTGATAGGTACTTGGTATATGACTTTTGTGTAAGCCTCCCCGGCAACGGCGCCAGAAATTCTTCTTGCTACCTATTGAGCTTGCGTTGTATTCCCTCGAAGAGGAAAGGGAGATGCAGCACAGTAGTGTAAGTATTTCCCTCAGTTTTTGAGAACCAGGGTATCAATCCAGTAGGACACCACGCGCAAGTCCCTCGCACCTACACAAACAAATAAGAACTTCGCAGCTAACGCGATAAGGGGTTGTCAATCCCTTTACGGTCACTTACGAAAGTGTGATCTGATAGAGATGATAGTTTATATTTTGGTATTTTTAGTTTATAAGAACAGCAAATAAAAGCGGTAATAGTAAAGTAGATGTAGATTGATATGTTGAGAATAGACCCGGGGGCCATAGTTTTGTCTGGTGGCTTCTCTCATGATAGCGATATTCTACGGCGGGTAAACAAATTACTGTTGAGCAATTGATAGAAAAGCGAATAATTATGAGACTATCTAGGCATGATCATTGTATATAGGCATCACGTCCGAGACAAGTAGACTCAAAAGATTCTGCATCTACTACTATTACTCCACACATTGACCTCTATCCAGCATGCATCTAGTGTATTGAGTTCATAAGAACAGAGTAACACCTTAAGCAAGATGACATGATGTAGAGGGATAAACTCAAGCAATATGATATAAACCCCATCTTTTATCCTTGATGGCAACAATACAATACGTGCCTTGCTGCCCCTACTGTCACTGGGAAAGGACACCGCAAGATTGAACCCAAAGCCAAGCACTTCTCCCATTGCAAGAACTATAGATCTAGTAGGCCAAACCAAACCAATAATTCGAAGTGACTTGCAAGGATATTATGAGCACACATAAAAAGTTCAGAGAAAAACCAAATATCTTTCATAGATAACCTTGATCATAAACTCACAATTCATCGGATCTCAACAACCACACCGCAATAAGAGATTACATCGAATAGATCTCCTCGAAGATCGAGGAGAACTTTGTATTGAGATCTAGAGAGAGAAGAAGCCATCTAGATACTAGCTATGGATCCGAAGGTCTGTGGTAAACTACTCACAACTCATGGTGAGGGCGATGATGATGATGAAGGCCTCCGTGATGGATCCCCCTCCGGTGAAGCTCCGGAACAGGCTCCAAGATGGGATCTCCACGGGAACAGAAGGTATAGTGATGGAAATAGGGTTTTCTCTCTGTTCATGGAGTTTCTGGGGTATGTAGACTTATATAGGAAGAAGGAGGGCACCGGGGGACGCTCGACGGCGCCACGAGGCAGGGGGCGCGCCCTGGGAAGGGGGGCGTGCCCCCTACCCTCGTGGGCCAGCCCTCTGTCCCCTGACGTGGTTCTCAAGCTCCACGTGCGTGATTTTCTCAAAAATATATCTCTCGTGAAGGTTTCATTCCGTTTGGACTCCGTTTGATATTCTTTTTCTGCAAAACCCTGAAACAGGCAAAAAACAGCAATCTGGACTGGGCCTTTGGTTTAGTAGGTTAGTCCCAAAAGTAATATAAAAGTGAATGATAAAGCCCATTAAACATCCAAGACTTCATAAATAATAGCATGGAACAATCAAAAATTATAGATACGTTGGAGACGTATCAACGCACATGCGCTCCTTGCCTCCTTTCTTCGGGACGATGACAGGGTTGGCCAGCCACTCCGGGTGTCGTACCTCCCGTACGACGCATGCTTCCTCTAGCTTCCGAACCTCCTAAACGATGAAGGCCTGCTTCTCCGGGGCGTCCCTGCGTGCTTTCTGCTTGATAGGGAGCTGTTGACACTCAAAAATGGCATGATTGCAAAGAGTGACTTGAGCCTATAATGGGATGAGGTTAAAATCATGAGTTCATGTCATCATTTGATAGCCCTCGTCAAGATGACCGAAATAAATATGAAGATGGACCAAAACGGAGCTCAAGTGCAAAAGATAGGCCAATTTCGGAGATACCCGTGTTGACATCAGATTAGAAAATGGCATGGAACCTAATTAAGATGGCATCAAATAAAAAATTCTTCAGCTACAAAGTTCTTCGTCCCGTCGAAACGGACGATTTTGATATAAAAATCGTCCCCATCTGAGTTCGTATGCAAAAGTTACAGGCAAAATCGTGCGCTGCAGCCATGTTTGACCGGATCATCCCGGCCGGGGTCCGAATCATCCGGGAAATTAAAGCACCAATGACAACAGAAGGTTTGGGATGAAGCCAGATGATCTAGGTCCAGTCCCGGATGATCCGGGTGAAGGCCAGACAATCCGGTTAGAAGTCCGAACGTCCGGACAACTTTTTCTGCTATAGACTTTAGAGAACGGCCCGAAACACCCTCAAGATGTCCTTAGATCAAAAAGTGTTCAACAGAAAAGTTGTGCGTATCGTCGAGGCGGTTGATTTTGATATAAAAATCACCTTAATCCGAGTTCGTATGCACAAGTTATCGCCTGATTAGTGAGCTGTTGTCACAAAACTGGGCTAGGCCGGATCATCCGGGCCTTGAGCCAGACATCCGGGCCGGAGGTCGTGAATACCCCGTGATTTATTAGGTTTTGATTATTTGGACGGCTAGTAAAGTCCTTTTCTTGTACGGGAAGCCCATCTGCCTCATATATAGACAAGAGGTGACGGCCGATTGAACAACACACAATCGACAAATCAATCTATCACTTTTATCTTTACTTTTACCTTCTCACTTGTTCTTCTTCTTCCTCGTTCTCCATTCGTTCTTCTTCATTGTAGGGCGGCAAACCTCGAGGCCCTAGGGGCGATCAGGTCGACCTAGGGCAGCCCATAGCCGCCGCGCTCCCTGACGGGGTCCCTCCCGGGCAAGCGGGACTTCGGGTCTACAAAAGCGCCCGCCGAATTGTCTTGCGTACCGCGCTTCCGGCGGGTCTCCTTCGACGTGAGCTGCGGTGCATCACCCCCGGCGTCGAGGGTACACGGTGATGTGTTCGTGTGGGAACACACTTTTTGGCGACTCCGATGGGGACGAAGCTTCGAACGGTCTCTGGCTCGTTCTTGCTACAAAGAGATCGTCATCAAGTTGTTGCAATCTACAAAGGTAATATGAGTACCCAATTCCCCTTTGTAGATGCAAATAATCCATATGTTGTTGCTAGATCACATACTGAGCATAATGTATCGGCTAGCCCTAGTTTTACCAATCATGCATCCAATTATGCGCAAGGGCCGATGCAAAACAATCTTCATGCTTCAAATTATTATGATTTTAGTAAGGTACAACATATGTATCCAAACTCTCATGCATCGGCAACCCCACAAATCCATATGCCGATGAACAACATGATGGGTTTGGTTAATTAATTTGAAACACCTCATGTTAAAATTTCCAATAGCATACAAGAAAGTGTTTCACCCTTTTATTCATCGGCAACTAATTTGCAATATGTGCATCCAACCTTGCCGGTGGATGGGAGAATTGGTCATGCTACTACTAGCTATTCGACCAGTTACTCTCAACCATCCTATGCTACACCTTATGCTAGTATTTTTTTCGGCACTGTATACAACTGTAGATGCTCATAATTCGGCTCTGCACCTTCATGGTCATAGCCGAATAAGTGAAAATTTTCCAGCAGTGCACATGTCGTCATCTAATATTGTAGCATATAATGCATGCTCTATGCAAGTCAAGAATTTTGGCAACACTCACGAATCATTGCCGAAAGAATCTGAAAGTATTGTGGAGCAATCCCTTCCAAAAGCGGTTGTGGCTGCATTAAAAAAGAGCTTGACACAAAATAAGAGGATTAATGCTCTTTGCCTTGAACAATATGAAAAGGGGTTGTATCCTGATTATGCTGCCATAAAGGCTACAGTTTTGCAAGAAGATGAAACTTCATCAATTGATAGAATTGGCGAGAGAGCATATTGTTATACACCAGTGCATACACCTCCACCTAGCACCGCAACATATTATACACCCTCTGCACAGCTGCAGAATTTCGGCAACACTAACAGTTCATTGCCGAAAGATCCTAAAAGCATTGGGGGCAAACTGATCTAGAGCGGGATGAAATTGTGAGGGGAGTTAAAGCTTTGCGCGATATGGTGCAAGTACTTCGCCAAGAGAATTGATAGGGAATTGGCTCGAAGGAAAAAAGCTTTGCCAATTGATATAACCGATGAAAAGAATGATGATTCGGAAACTAAAAGTACTTCAGTTGAAAATGCCGAATCAAGTGGTATATATTCCGAATCGATCAACTTCAAAGATGCAAGCATCATTGAGAAAGGGCATGGCAAGCATAGGAAAACAACCGTGCTTGATTTTTCTGAAGTGAATGGAACCTACTTCCTGCCCTATGTGTTTCATGCTGTAGAGATTGACAAGCCTCAAGGACAAGAGAAAGTAGCTGAACTTTGTTCGGCTGACAAGGATCTTCAAAGTAATGATGCATGGAATCAAGAAAAAGATGATGATAAGGTGTTGGGGAGCTATCCAAAGATAGAGCAAGATATTGTTCAAGTTACACCACCATCATGCTCTCTCAACATATTTAAAGAGGTATGTCTAGCAAGTAATTTACCTGTTTTCAGATTTGGTCACAACTTTATTGTTGATGCATCTATTAGAAAAATCCTTATAAGTAATTTTGAAAGACCAATGAAGAAGGGTAATTTACATGTTAGCAATAAAATAGTTATAGAACATATTGGTCAACCTATTATGCCATTTACAAAGATCGATAGTGATTTATTATTGCAGCCAAAGTTTTTCCCATTGCTTTATTTAAAATTCATATCTAGTTGGGTTGCTTTGCTTGCTTCATACTTGGCTTACGCATGGCCTCAATTGAGACATGTATGTTCTAACTACTTTGATTTCATAAATTTAAAGCCAAGGTTATACTCTGTTGAGAAAACCGATGATGGTATAATTTCCTTTTCAAAGACATCGGAGATAGAGTGCAAAACACAATGCATAGCCGAATGGGGTAATGCAAAATCCGAACCATTCGTTTTCTTAACTTCAAAGCCGTTCTCACAGAAAGATCGGCTAGAGAATAAAAAGTTTACCTTCAATTCAAGCATCTGTGATCAAATATTTGATTTGTTGCTGAAAATTAATTACATAAGAATTCTTGATTACCATGTCAATCCATCAATTCAAAGACTAATGTATTGTAGGTTGCATCATTCGTTCAAACATAATTTTGAGGAGTGCAATATGTTTCGTCAAATAGTTAAATCGGCCATTGAAAAAGGACGATTGAAATTTGTTGAAACACCAAGAGATGACCAGTCGATTCCGATTGGTTCCGATGGCAGATTTTTTTTGCATTGGCTGCTTTAAGCTGATCCATTTAAGGAGAAGGTAAAATCTGCAAGTGATGGGATCAAGCTTTCAAGTAAACAAGTTGTTGAAGAACATAATGAACATAATCTTGAGGGCAAGAATTCCATCGAAGCTACAATGGAGACGCCAAGGACTGGGGGGCAACAAGCAAATCCAATGATCGATGAAAGCAAACCAAAAGAAAGCAAATGCCAAAATAAGCGCAAGTGTAAGAGATCAAAAATCACTTTCGCTGAACTATTGGATAAGTATCAAAAGAAGAGTGAAGAGAAGAATGCTTATCGGCCAAATCATGCAAAGAAACCAAGATCACCCCCAAGGCACAAGTATGAGAATCGGTATTGGCAAAGTGACAACTTTTATGCAACATATTCATATCCTTATTTTGGGCCGCCAATGCCAATGTCGTGGATGCCTCCCTATGCTCAAGTAGATCCATATCCATCATGGGATGATGCGTCTCCAACGTATCTATAATTTTTTATTGTTCCATCCTACTATTTATGAAGTCTTGGATGTTTAATGGGCTTTATCATTCACTTTTATATCATTTTTGGGACTAACCTACTAACCCAAAGGCCCAGTCCAGATTGCTGTTTTTTGCCTATTTCAGGGTTTTGCAGAAAAGGAATATCAAACGGAGTCCAAACGGAATGAAACCTTCACAGGAGATATTTTTGGAGGAAATAACGCACGATAGACTTCAGGGCCAAGCCAGGAGACAGAAGGGCCACCCTCGAGGGTGGGGGGCGCGCCCCCCTTCCCAGGGCGCGCCCCCCTACCTCGAGGGCAGCCCCTGTGGCCCCCGGTGCCCCTCTTCTTCCTATATATACCTATGTACCCCAGAAACTCCATGCGCAGAGAGAAAACCCTAATTCCACCGCCGTAGCTGCTATTCCCGTGGAGATCTCATCTTGGAGCCTGTTCTGGGAGGGGGATCCATCACGGAGGCCTTCATCATCATCATCATCGCCCTCACCATGAGTTGTCAGTAGTTTACCACAGACCTTCGGGTCCATAGCTAGTATCTAGATGGCTTGTTCTCTCTCTCTCTCTGGATCTCAATACAAAGTTCTCATCGGTCTTCGAGGAGATCTATTCGATGTAATCTCTTTTTGCGGTGTGTTTGTCGAGGTCCGATGAATTGTGAGTTTATGATCAAGGTTATCTATGAAAGATATTTGGTTCTTCTCTGAACTTTTTATGTGTGCTCATAATATCCTTGCAAGTCTCTTCGAATTATTGGTTTGGTTTGGCCTACTAGATCTATAGCTCTTGCAATGGGAGAAGTGCTTGGCTTTGGGTTCAATCTTGCGGGGTCCTTTCCCAGTGACAGTAGGGGCAGCAAGGCACGTATTGTATTGTTGCCATCGAGGATAAAAAGATGGGGTTTACATCATATTTCTTGAGTTTATCCCTCTACATCATGTCATCTTGCTTAAAGTGTTACTCTGTTCGTATGAACTCAATACACTAGATGCATGCTGGATAGCGGTCGATGTGTGGAGTAATAGTAGTAGATGCAGGCAGGAGTCGGTCTACTTGTCTCGGACGTGATGCATATATACAATGATCATGCCTAGATAGTCTCATAATTATTCGCTTTTCTATCAATTGCTCGAGAGTAATTTGTTTACCCGCCGTAGAATACCGCTATCATGAGAGAAGCCACTAGAGAAAACTATGGCCCCCGGGTCTATCTTTATCATATTACTTTACCGTTAATTTATTTTGTTGTTGTTTATTTGCTATTTTAATAAACTAAAAAATACCAAAAATATAATTATCATCTCTATCAGATCTCACTATCGTAAGTGACCATAAAGGGATTGACAACCCCTTACCGCGTTGGCTGCGAAGTTCTTATTTGTTTGTGCAGGTGCGAGGGACTGGCGCGTGGTCTCCTACTGGATTGATACATTGGTTCTCAAAAACTGAGGGAAATACTTACGCTACTGTGCTGCATCTCCCTTTCCTCTTCGAGGGAATACAACGCAAGCTCAAGAGGTAGCGAGAACAATTTCTAGCGCCGTTGCCGGGGAGGCTTACACAAAAGTCATATACCAAGTACCTATCACAAACCCTTATCCTTCGCATTACATTTATTTGCCTCTCATTTTCCTCTCCCCCACTTCATCTTTGCCGTTTTATTCGCCCTTCTTCCACCGTGTGTTTCTCGTTCGCTTGCTTCTTGTTCGCTTGTGTGTGTTGGATTGCTTGCTTGTCACTATGGCTCAGAACAATACCAAATTGTGTGACTTTTCCAATACCAACAACAATGATTTTATTAGCACTCCGATTGCTCCTATTACCGATGCTGAATCTTGTGAGATCAATGCTGCTTTGTTGAATCTTGTCACGAGAGATCAATTCTCCGGCCTTCCTAGTGAAGATGCCACTACCCATCTAAACAACTTTGTTGATTTGTGTGATATGCAAAAGAAAAGGGATATGGATAATGATATTGTTAAATTGAAGTTATTTCCGTTTTCACTTAGAGATCGTGCTAAAACTTGGTTCTCCTCTTTGCCTAGAAATAGTATTGATTCGTGGAATAAGTGCAAGGATGCTTTTATCTCTAAGTATTTCCCTCCTGCTAAGATCATCTCTCTTAGAAACTATATTATGAATTTTAAGCAACTAGATCATGCGCATGTTGCACAAGCTTGGGAGAGAATGAAATTAATGATACATAATTTTCCTACACATGCTTTGAATCTATGGATGATTATTCTGAACTTTTATGCTGGCTTGAATTTTTCTTCTAGAAATCTTTTAGATTCGGCCGCCGGAGGCACTTTCATGGAAACTACCTTAGGGGAAGCTACGAAACTCCTAGATAATATTATGGTTAATTATTCTCAATGGCACACCGAAAGATCTACTAGTAAAAAAGTGCATGCTATCAAAGAAATTAGTGTTTTGAGTGGGAAGATGGATGAATTTATGAAATTGTTTGCTGCTAAGAGTGCTTCTTCTCATCCTAATGATATGCCTTTGTCCACTTTGATTGAGAATAACAATGAATCTTTGGAAGTGAATTTTGTTGGTAGGAATAATTTTGGTAACAATGCTTATAGAGGTAATTTTAATCATAGGCCTTTTCCAAGTAATTCCTCTAATAATTTTGGTAATTCCTACAACAATTCTTACGGAAAGATGCCTTCTGAATTTGAAACTAGTGTTAAGGAGTTGATGATACGCAAAAGAATTTCAATGCTATGCTTGAAGAGAAATTGCTTAAAGTTGATGAATTGGCTAGAAGTGTGGATAGAATTACTCTTGATGTTCATTCTTTGAAACTTAGATCTATCCCACCTAAGCATGATATAAATGAGTCTCTCAAAGCCATGAGAATTTCCATTGATGAATGCAAAGAAAGAACCGCTAGAATGCGTGCTAAAAGAGAAGATTATATTAGATCGTGTTCTTCTAGTTATCGTGAAAATAAAGATGAAGATCTGAAAGTTATTGAATCCTATTAGATCCTTGTTTTCTAGTATTAATCTTGATGAAAATAGGATTGGAGATGATTCTGCTTTAAGGTGCCCTAGTAATTCAGAGTTTTTAGACCTTGATGCTAAAATTGCTAAAAGTGGGATTGAAGAGATTAAAACTTTGCATAGTGATCAACCCACTACTTTTGATTTCAAGGGATTCAATTATGATAATTGCTCTTTGATTGATTGTATTTCCTTGATGCAATCTGTCCTAAATTCTCCGCATCCTTATAGTCAAAATAAAGCTTTCACTAAACATATAGTTGACGCTTTGATGCAATCTTATGAAGAAAAACTTGAGTTGGAAGTTTCTATACCTAGAAAGCTTTATGATGAATGGGAACCTACTATAAAAATAAAAATAAAAGATCATGAATGCTATGCTTTGTGTGATTTGGGTGCTAGCGTTTTCACTATCCCAAAAACTTTGTGTGATTTGCTAGGGTTCCATGAGTTTGATGATTGTTCTTTAAATTTGTATCTTGCGGATTCCACTATTAAGAAACCTATGGGAAGAATTAATGATGTTCTTATTGTTTCCAATAGGAATTATGTGCCCATAGATTTCATTGTTCTTGATATAGATTGCAATCCTTCATGTCCTATTATTCTTGGTAGACCTTTCCTTATAATGATTGGTGCAATTATCGATATGAAGGAAGGAAATATTATATTCCAATTTATGTTAAGGAAAGGCATGGAACACTTTCCTAGAAATAAAATCAAATTACCATATGAATCTATCATGAGAGCCACTTATGAATTGCCTTCCAAAGATGGCAATACCTAGATCTATCTTGTATCGTGCCTAGCTAGGGGCGTAAGACGATGCGCTTGTTGGGAGGCAACCCAATTTTATGTTTTTTGTTTTTGTTGCTGTTAGGGAATAAATATTGCATCTAGCCTCTGATTAGATGTGTTTTCATGTTTTGTTTAGTGTTTGTGCCATGTAGAACCTTTGGTAGAACTTGTGTGATGTTTATTTGATCTTGCTGTGAAAAACAGAATCGTTAGCGCTCGCTAAAGTAGTCTTCAGATTTTACTGGAGCGTGATTTTTAGTTGATTCTTTTTGCTGCCGATTTCTAGGAAAATTTCGCAAATTTACCAATTTAGTTTAAAAATTTTAGAGTTTCAGAAATAGGCGAGCCTAGAAGATTACTACAGACTGTTCTGTTTTGACAGATTCTGTTTTTCGTGTGTTGTTTGCTTATTTCGATGCATCTATGGGTAATATTGGAGGATATGAACCATAGAGAACTTGGAGTACAGTAGGTTTAACCCCAATATAAACAATTAATAAATTCCTTGCTGTACCTTGGAGTAGTGTTTTGCTTTCTCTTACTAACGGAGCTCACGAGAATTTTTGTCTAAGTTTTGTGTTGTGAAGTTTTCAAGTTTGAAGTATTGCTTTGATGGACTATGGAACAAGGAGTAGCAAAGGCCCAAGCTTGGGGATGCCCATAGCACCCCAAGTAAATTCAAGATAATCAAAAGCCTAAGGTTGGGGATGCCCCGGGAAGACATCCCCTCTTTCGTCTTCATCCATCGGTAACTATACTTGGAGCTATATTTTTATTCGCAACATGCCATGTGTTTTGCTTGGAGCGTCTTGTATAATTTGAGTCTTTGCTTGTTAGTTTGCCACAATCATCCTTGCTGGACACACATATTTGAGAGAGTTAAATATGGCCTAGAAATTATTAGAACACTCTATGTGCTTCACTTATATCTTTTGAGTTGAATCGTTTTTGCTCTAGTGCTTCACTTATACCTTTTAGAGCACGGTAGTGGTAATATTTTGTAGAAATTGTTGAACTCTAATGCTTCACTTAGATCTATTTGAGAGTCTATCAAAACAGCATGGTAAAGTGTTTAGGCTAAAGAAACTAGTCTTCACATGATAAACATCCAATGTCAATGTAGTAAAAAAATCACATCAAGTGCATTCAATAGAAAGAGATGTTGGATGCTTGATAATTGTTTTGAGACATGAGGATAGTGATATTAAAGTCATGCTAGTGGAGTAATTATGAAATTGAGAAATATTTGTGTTAAGGTTAGTGATTCTCGTAGCATGCACGTATGGTGAACCGTTATGTGACTAAGTTATAGCATGAGGTATTTGTAGAGTGTCAAACTTTGTGTGGAGGTCGGGGGCACGCGATGGTTAACTCCTACCAACCTCCCCCCTAGGGGCATGCGTTGATTGCTTTTTTTGATGACTCATAGATTTTTGCAATAAGTATATGAGTTCTTATGACTAATGTTGAGTCCATGGATTATACGCACTCTCACCCTTCCACCATTGCTAGCCTCTCTTGTACCGCGCAACTTTCGCCGGTGCCATAAACCCACTATATATCCTTCCTCAAAACAGCCACCGTATTGTTCCTCAAAATAGCCACCATACCTACCTATCATGGCATTTCCATAGCCATTCCAAGATATATTGCCATGCAACTTTCCACTGTTCCGTTTATATGACATGCATCATATTGTCATATTGCCATTGCATGATCATGTAGTTGATATCGTATTTGTGGCGAGGCCACCATGCATAATTTTTATACATGTCACTCTTGTTTCATTGCACATACCGGTACACCGCCGGAGGCATTCATATAGAGTCATACTTTGTTGTTGTAGTATCGAGTTGTAATTTCGTGTTATAATGAAAGTGTGATGATCATCATTATTAGAGCATTGCCCCATGGGAGGAAAGGCTGAATCTATAAGGCCCCTCGGCAAAAAAAAAGAAAGAAAAAAAAGGCCAAAGAAAAAAAAGAAAGGCCCGAAAAAAGAGAAAAAAAAGAAAAGAAAAAAAGGGACAATTGCTACTATCTTTTTCCACGCTTGTGCTTCAAAGTAGCACCATGTTCTTCATTGTAGAGAGTCTCATGCTTAGTCACTTTCATATACTAGTGGGAATTCTCGTTATAGAACTTGGCTTGTATATTCCAATGATGGGCTTCCTCAAATGCCCTAGGTCTTCGTGAGCAAGCAAGCTGGATGCACACCCACTAGTTTCTTTTGTTGAGCTTTCATTCATATTTAGCTCTAGTGCATCCGTTGCATGGCAATCCCTACTCACTCACATTGATATCTATTGATGGGCATCTCCATAGCCCGTTGATACGCCTAGTCGATGTGAGACTATCTCCCTCTTTTTGTCTTCTCCACAACCACCTCTATTCCACCCATAGTGCTATATCCATGGCTCACGCTGATGTATTGCGTGAAAGTTGAAAGGTTTGAAAAGATAGAGCATGAAAACAAATGCTTGGCTGAAATCGGGGTTGTGCATAATATGAATATTTTGTGTGATAACAAGGGACCATAGCCAACACTATATGATTTTGTAGGGATAACTTTCTTTAGCCATAGTATTTTGAGAAGACGTGATTACTCTGTTAGTATTGCTTGAAGTATTGCGATTTCTTATGTCAACATAGACTTTTATCTTGAATCTTTCAGATCTGAACATTCGTGCCACAATTAAGAGAATTACATTGAAAAACTATATTGGTTAGCATTCCACATCAAAAATTCTTTCTTTATCATTTACCTACTCGAGGACGAGCAGGAATTAAGCTTGGGGATGCTTGATACGTCTCCAACGTATCTATAATTTTTTATTGTTCCATGCTACTATTTATGAAGTCTTGGATGTTTAATGGGCTTTATCAGTCACTTTTATATCATTTTTGGGACTAACCTACTAACCCAAAGGCCCAGTCCAGATTGTTTTTTTTTGCCTATTTGAGGGTTTTGCAGAAAAGGAATATCAAACGGAGTCCAAGCGGAATGAAACCTTCGCAGGAGATATTTTTGGAGGAAATCACGCACGATAGACTTCGGGGCCAAGCCAGGAGACGGAAGGGCCACCCTCGAGGGTGGGGGGCG